>CM024962.1:127500-458865 GCA_014282245.1 Rhododendron simsii
GTGCTTGCTCAACAGTGAACCAGAGACCAAATTCTTACGAATATCTGGCACGAACAGCACATTATTCAAAGTCAACTCTTTTCCTGAAGTCATCTTCAAGACCACTTTCCCCTGCCCTGCAACATCTGAGGTAGCTGAATTCCCCATAAACAGCTTCTCACCGTTAACAACCGGCTCGAAGGTAGTGAACAACTGCCTGTCGCAACAGATATGACGAGTAGCCCTAGTGTCTACCCACCATTCCTGCGGATTTGAACCAACCATGTTCACTTCAGATACCATAGCTGAGAGGTTGATATCGGCCACTGCACCTCCACCTGAGCCAAGTGCGCCTGAGCGCGAGGGTTAAGCGGCTTCGTACACTCCGAAGCTCTGTGCCCGAACTTGTTGCAGTTGAAACATGCACCTTGAAACTTCTCTCTCTGTTTCTTGGCAACACCACCTCTCGGTCCCAGATTGACACTTTTGTCCTTCTGTTTACCAGCTTGCTTGTCAGATCGCTTGTCAGAACGCTTGTCAGAACGCCTGTCATTCTGGTTTTTCCTCACACCGGAAGATTGACCATACTCCACGACATTTGCCTTGGCCATGTAGAAGGCCTTTGCACTCCTATCCATACCCCGATTCTCCTCTTCAATACGGAGCTTGATGAAAAGAGCCTCCAAGGTCATCTCCTTATTCTTGAACATGAGATAACTCTTGAATTCTTTCCATGCCGGGGGTAGCTTGTGGATGACTGCAGCAACTTGAAATGCTTCACCCAGAATCATCCCTTCAGTCCTGATTTCATTGAGCAAGAGCTGCAACTCTTGGACTTGGACTGCCACAGACTTGGAGTCCACCATCATATAATCAAGGAACCGGCCCACAACGAACTTTTTGGACCCCGCACCCTCGATCTTGTATTTCCTGTCTAAGGATTCCCATAACTCCTTAGCCGACGGAGCCTCGCTATACACAGAATACAGCGAATCATCCAGAGCATTCAAGATGTAATTCTTGCACATGTAGTCATGCTCTTTTCATTTGGCCACATCAATTCGCTTCTGAGTGTCAGGATCGTCCTTAGCAATAACAGGTGCTTCCTCGACAAGCCACTTTGCCAAGTTCAAGGTGGTGAGATAGAACAACATCTTCTGTTGCCACCTTTTGAAGTCGACCCCCACAAATTTGTTTGGCCTCTCCACGTGAGACATTGGAACAGTGGGAATTGGAACAGTGGGAATCCTAGGAATAGGAGCATGAATTGGAATAGCACCACCACCATTTCCGTTGCCATTGCCACTGACATTACCAGTTTCCTTCTCTTTGCCAGTGACGGTAGTTTTTCCTTGTGCAGTTGTCATATTTTCCTGAAATTATGAACAACCACATATAAGAGAACAAATCTCAATCTCAAAATGACAAGCTATACATGAATAGATTAACAATCTATTAAACAAGCTAAGTCTGACATCCTCCACAATACCACGTACCCCGGGGGTCCCAAGTGGCGCGCCCCCTGGCGGGGGTCTCAGGGGGCAGCGGGGGCGCTGGGTGCTGGCTTACATCACATAGGCTGTGCACCAAGGCTGAGTGATTCATGCCTACCACTGGCTTAATCACTTCAGGCAAGGCACACACGGCCTTAAGCCACCTCTGGCTAATCACATGCCTAGCACCCAAATTGCCTCTGCCAAGCAGAACATAACAGTGGGATCAAGGCCAGGTGATGTCAAGGCAAAAGCCAAGTAGATCACCCCAGAGGCCAACCAAAGTTGATCCAAGGCCAAGCCGCGCACGACTGCCTTAGGCCGTAGCCTTTCTGTTACCAACATGATCAAGCCGCGCACGACTTATCAAGGCCGAAGCCATCCAATTTCTCCCATATCCGAACAGTGGTCTAGCCGCGCATGGCTAACCATGGCCGAAGCCAAATACGTTTGCAAATGATTTCTTTAAACATCAAGCAATCTGACAGATTACTCCATAATTGAAGCCACCAGTGGGTATTTCACCAAGGAAACTAATCTGTCACCAAACTGTTCTTGCATTGAAAATGTTAGTCCTAAACAGAATACGTTTTCTGGGAATCCGATTGTCGATCAAGTGATCAAAATCTGTTTTAAGCTTGTTATCCAAAATGTTACAATCGGGAATCCAGAGAACGAATTTCTTTACATTTACATATGAACAGAATTACAGCAAAACGAAATTACAAACAGAAATGCAAACCGAAATACAGAACGGATTTGTGAACCGAAACCCGTGTTTCACACGGTGTCCTTAAAACAGATTCACCGCCTACCGGAGGGTGTTGAGGTTACTCGGCGTCTGTCTCCCAGGATTGATCCGGCTCGGACCACGAACGTCGGAACACCACCGAAGAACGTTTTGGCGAACTAACTCAGCGTCTGTCTCTCTCTCACACTATATCAGAATGCTTGTGGATTTGTTCTGTGAATTGGTGCAGAAATGTGAAGAAAGCTGGTCCTTTTATAGGCAGCAAGGACCTCAAGAATGGTGCACCCTCTTGAATACGGGATTGAATGGCAGCAATGACTAGGAGAGTAACCCCCATATTGAAGAGGGGAAAAACCCCCACAATGAATTTGGGGAAATAATGACCCCCTCAATCCATTCAAATTTCCAACAACAATTTCGGCTTGGCCCCCACCTTCTCTCCACAAAATCACCAACACCATCGCCACCTCCATCGTGCCATTACTGCCACACCACACCATCAGTCGATTACCACCTCCACACTACCCCTTCATGACTCACCGCCACAAAACCGCTATCACCAGCGCTCCACTTCCACTGCACCACCATCTATGCACCCACTATTGCCACCAACACCACCCCTCTATCGCTGCCGCCATTCCACCAGCACCACCATCATATCACAATCACAATATAGAAAATTAAAAAAGAAAATTTTAAACTACTGTAGTAAATTAGGAGATCAGCTTCTTTTTTTTGGTAAGCTGGAGATCAGTTTTTTGTATTAAACAATTTGTTTTAAGGAATATTTAAATATCCATCCTCTTTATCCATACTATGTAAGAATTCATCCTGCCCTTTTTTCATGCTTATATTTTCATCCTCTTATTGTGTGAATTACCTTTCTTACCCTTTTCACTATGATATACATATATTGTGTGAGAGAGAGAGAGAGAGAGAGAGAGAGAGAGAGATTTACTGTTTCCTAAATTTAGGGGATTCGTATGAATATGAAAGCATATGCAATTAAGTGAGATATAATAAGAGGATTTTCAAACTTTCAACCATTCAAATAAATCTCATTGATTTAACGTGATCAATACATGCCACTGATTGACAAGAATCAACCTAAACAAGTTACAAACTAAAAAACACCTGGAGTGCTAATTATAACTTACAAACAGAATAAGAAGCACATAATGCTTCACCATTTGCTCCTTCTGAATCATCACAGTAACGACAATTTTGTAGTACATATTGAACACCACGAGTTCCGATGATGCACCACAGTACCATAGCATTAGGTTTCAAAGTCGGCAAAAGAGAACACCAGAAGCAGCTTACACGATCAACAGATTCCATGATACTCCCGAAATCAGCCGCATAGTAACACCCCAGCCAAATGAGTGCACGGCAATATTTAGATGATTGTAAAACCAGCCAAAAGCCCATAGATGCTATGGTAATAATAGTACCACAACCCCTCCAACATCAACAGCAGATAACAACAGAAGAAGAATACACCTTCAGCAACTTGTTTCAGAAAACTGCAATAGTAACAAGTAAAGGATAGAGTACTCATTTTGCTGCGGAGAGAAATGAACAACAAATAAGAGAAGCTCAACCCAGGAAATTGACCAAACCCCAAGATAGATCTCCTAAAAACCAGTGTAACACATAGAATCCAACCCAAAAACCACTACACCAAAGCAGGGACCCCAAGGACCTAA
Organism: Rhododendron simsii; assembly: GCA_014282245.1. NCBI lineage: Eukaryota > Viridiplantae > Streptophyta > Magnoliopsida > Ericales > Ericaceae > Rhododendron > Rhododendron simsii. The sequence goes on from CM024962.1 coordinate 131,433, forward strand.
AAAACATACCAAAACCCACAAATAACTCAAACACTACACCACCCCAGAAACAACTCAACTACTGTATCAGAAAAAACATGAAAAATTTCATGACTGTTCTTGACCGTTTCATGACCATTCAAGACTGAATAATTTATGAAACATGGGTAACAAGACGTGATAAAGTATTGTTCACAAATGGTATTGGCAAATTTTCTATGGCCATTGACAACACTTTGCAAGAATTGTTCAAGTTGACCAACAAGACATGATAAAGTGACCATGTCTTATGAAATATATGCCATTAAATATTGGCCAATTTTCAACTAAACAGGTCTTGGCCAATATAAAATGATCAATTGACCAGCAATTTGCATCACATGACAATGTGTAATTGGTTCGCAAACTTATTTCATGCAACATGGATTTTTTTTGCATCAAAACTGTTGTTGAATATGATATGATAATTTGATCACATATTTGCATGACTTCTTCATTGATCAAGATGACTAACCAAACAACTAAAGGTCATATTTTGTATCACAAAACATAGCTAAATTACCATCAAAATAGGAAATAACATGACATTATCAAACGGTTATATGGTTAAGTGGTTAAATTACCATGGCATTACATGGTTACATTATCATGACGACTACAACGTTACATTACCGTTTTTATGGTTACATGGATCGAAAGTCATATTTTTCATGTATATTGTTTCACAAAACATGGCTAAATTACCATAAAAAAAATTTATCATGCCGTACTCATACCGTTACATGGTTAGTTTACCATGCGGTTTCATGGTTACATTACCATGCCTATATTTTTAGGGAAAATGACAAATCTACTTCATGGGGAAATCATGAATTGATGAATATTGGCATCAATCTTAATTAGAACACACGGCAACAAACTAATTATGAACACGAACTCATAAATTGATGAATATCGGGTACAATCTCACTGAATCATGACATCCAGCCGATTACCCCACTAAATCATGACATCCAATGACACACAGCAACAAACTTAGCAAATGGGCATAAAGAAATCAGTTTTATACTTGTAACCTAGCTCCAATCGAAAAATACAAACAAAAACAAAAATACCGAAGAACAAAAGGGGATTTATGGAATAGACTTACGAAATCTGGCCATGTCGGCTTCGTCACCTTCTTCTCCGCCGGTGGCTTCAATAACGTAGGACTTGATTGATTTTTGGTGTCGCGAACTTTTCCGAAGAAAACCCCATTCAAAAGGACGAGGGACGAGATTGGGTCCTCCGCCTGTTTTGGGATTATACCGACTAGCTCTAAATTCGAATGGGGTGATTCCGTTTCAGATGGCTATGGTGGATTTGTATCAACGACGACAATCTCGGGATGTGCACGCGAGAATTTTGCAGGACTGGTAGCCGAAGGAAACGGGATTCTCTCGAGGACGAAAAGGATTATGATTTCGTCCCAAAGATCTACGCTATATATATAAGATACATAATAGATATAATACCAATAAAAGGGCATTATGGATATAAAAACTAGTAGGAGGACGAAATCATAAATGGCTAGAAATGGGAGGACGAAATCATAACTCCTTTAAGCTTTTAGGATGAATTATTAAGCCTCCCTTGTTTTAATTCTTAGCTTAACTTTCTAGCGAAGAGCTTCTCAGAATAAAACGATGGGAGGCTTGGTCAAAACTTCCTAATATTTTTTTCTTAAGTGCAAGTACAAGCCTGGTAAACAATAGAGCTCAAGGACACTAGTATCGTTTTTCGGACAAAAGTAATCCATCGCTCAAATAATCCTCCTCTCCTAGACCCGCAGGTCCCGCACTATATCATCACAACTACCACTGGCAGCCAACTAGCCTCCAGCTGCCCCCACCTTAAGTTGGCAACTTTCTCTGGCAACCTACACACCTGTCGGCATCAAAATCCGATGAGACAACCTTTTGGTCGGCGATTATCTCCAACAAATAAAGAATTCCGGCTCGGCTCAAGAAAGCGTTGGCCAACAACAGAAAGGAAGTGGTCCATGTAGCTGCTGCGCCCGCCCCTTTCTTAGTCAATGGGGCAGCAGGTTCGGCATCTAGTACAAGAGAATCCAATTTAGAATTTTTAGATAACCACGCCAACATGATGAAATGTTACTGGCTTCACAAATAACAAACAAGAAGTTAAGCTTGAAGTTTCAAGAAGTACTATTGTTGGGTGAAATTTTAAATTTTTTATTTTATATATACTCGATTTTAAATATTATTGATAATTATTCATTTATAGTTACTTATAATCTTAATAGTTTTGCTTCGATTTGATAAAAAACTGGTTATTTTATATTCTTATTTCTCAATTTCTTTCATAAATAAAAAATAAGCATGTGACAGTTGAAATAGCCTAAAGAATCAATTCAATGTACAAATGTAATGAACTGAAAAGCAAAAATCTTATGATATAATAATTATACGTTTCGATAAAAAATATGTCTGTTAAGACAGCCTCCCCGGTAACAAAATCCTGGCTACGCCACTGGTTGCACTCACATTATTGTTTTGGTCTCTGTGTGTGTTTGGGGGGATGGGGGATAATCCTCTTACCTTTGTGTATATCTTCCCTAGTCTTCCCTATTTCAGTAAGGGGTTGAGGTTGACCTACGGTTGACTAATAGAAGGGCTAATTGTACTACTCCTTCCGTCCCACTTTGTTCCGCTCTTATTTCTTTTTGAGATGTCCCAAAATAATACGCTTGTTTCAAAACTTTCCATTTTTGGATGTCAATTTTACCATTTTACCCCTCATTTTCTTTTACATTTAAGGAGAAATTTTCTCTCTCCCAAATTAAATTTTAAACATGGTTTGAAAGGAAATGGAGTAAAGGACGGGCAAGAAATTGCTTTGGCTCCATCTAACAGGAAAGTACTTTTGGATGTGGTGGGTTCAATTTTTTTTTTTTTAACAAAATTTTAGTATTCCAATACTATTTTCTAAAAGGGTAAAATGGAAAATTGATCAAAAGTCAATCTAATTGTAATGTTTTCTTAAATTTCGTGCAAGTCAAACTAAGCGTAACAAAATGGGACGGAGGGAGTACAATTTAAGCCTCAGGGATGGATGTACTTTCTAGGACCTCAAAACCTCAGGGGGGATGCTTGAGGTATACCCTTAAAGAAAGCTAACTTCAAAGTTGGGAAAATGAAAAGAAAACAGATTTCCAGCTAGCAACGTACTTCTTGTTGATTCGTTGAATCACATCATCACATAGGTGAAGAAGAGTGCCCTTTCCACTGTCCAGTTGTTTGTCCGCTGAAACCTACCGGCCATTGAAACAGTTGGTTGGTTAGTAACTATCAGGTCGACAGATTTCAAAAGATCAAAACATGGCGAAGGTGAGAACATGACAAAGGTGAGAACATGACAAATACGTAAATACAGAAATACAGCAAGTACTCATGAGAAAGAAAAGAAAAGGGGGCTGCTTAGAGCGTCTAAGTCTCCAACCCATCTCCGAACCTTCAAAATGGAGAATGGATGTGACATATTGAGGGAAGATTTTGCAATTCATTCCCTCTATTTTTCACTTTATGTACTTTTCGGGAGAATCTTGGAGGGACTCGTCATCTTTTTTCTCGACCAAATCTCTAAAAAGGACGATGAGTCCCTACAAGATTCTCCCAAAAAGTATAGAAAGTGAAGAAAAGAGGGGATAAATTACAAAATCTTCACTCAATATGTCCCATCCGTTCTCCCTTTTGAAGTTTTGAAGAGATGCTCTTAGGCTTGTATGAAGCACATGCAGTCTTGGCGCCAGGCCTAACCCTTGGTCCGGTTGCTCCAACAAAGAAGAAAGGAGACATCAGAAACTTACCAGCCATTGAGAGAGTTGGTTAGTTAGTAACTATCAGGTCGACAGATTTCAGAAGAACAAAACATGGCAAAGGTGAGAGCCCGGGGGGGGGGGGGGGGGGGGGGGGGGGGGGGGGGGGGGGGGGAGGCGGGGGTGGTGGTGTGGTTTCATGATTCCAGGCCTAAAGCAAGATATAAGACATTAGAAGCTGCCTTGATCAGTCTTTAACCCCTCATTAAGAGGGAAAGAAGACCATGCGTGAAGTATGTCTTAGCTTTACAATCAAAAGGATGGCAAACAAACCCAAAGATCAGCTTCAAGTGAACCCGCAACTGCCAAAGCATCAGATAAACAAGAATGACGTCATACTATAAGCTATCACTGAAAAAGTATTTTGAGGATGATGTACAAACTTACCACTTGCATTTGCATAAGGACAATAAGGCTTTTTTATTTTCAACAAGACACTACGGATGTAGAAACCTTTCATTTGCTCTGCCAAAAACGGTAAAGGACTCCCACTACAGTGCAAGTTCATATTATTTTCCCTTATCCATATTTATAGGAGATTCTTGAACTTAAGCAAGTAGGAATTTTACAACAATTGAAAACTCTTTAAAGCGGCAAAAGTACAACAAAAGTCAAAAGCAAGCAACAAATAATTTTTCCACCAGGCTATTCTGCACGACCTACTACAATGAAAACATGAAAATGCACCGAATATTTATGAACACAATGTCTAAACAATCTAGACTCCATTCTATCAACATAGGGAACATTCACTTCCAAACATTTAATTTCAGAATCCATGCATGATAAGGCATACAGATACACATGAACAAAAGCATTGACATCGTCATTACCATCCATGCATCAAAACCACAACACAGTAAAAAGCGAAATATAGCTTTGAGTTCATGCATCAAGATTATTGACCTTTGTGGCTCGAAAAGTGTGCCACACACAACAATCCTCACAGATCTAGTTTACTACAATGTTCCAACAACGTTTTCTCCATTGTTGTTTACTATTTCAATTCTTTTTTGCTGCACGGTTGAAACATTGCAATCCAATTGCACTAAAAAATTTCACAAAAAGATTGTTAAGATAAAGCAATCATAACACCATTGTTTCCCTTGAGCATTGCATACAATTTATCGTAGTCTAAAGTTTTACCTCTTATTATAAACCACAGAATTTCTTACACCTAGAGCTTATGCGTACACCTAGAGTTTGCACTAAAACATTGCTTATGCATACACCTAGAGCTTATAGAAAGGTTAAATTCATAATTGATTTCCTTGTGATCGTAGGTAATTATGTAGTCAGCGAATATAGAGCTTGGGGGAGTTCCTCAAGAATGTACACCCCTCATGGCAATAATCAATTGTAAAGTATTTTGTGGTTTATAATAAGAGGTCAAACTTTAGGCTATGAGAAATAGTATGCAATACTCCAAGGAAAAATTGGTGTTATGAGTGCGTCTATCTTAACAACCTTTCTGTCATATTTTCCGGTGCAAGTGGATTGTAATGTTTCAGTTGTGCAGCAAAATAGAATTGAAATAGCAAACAAAATGGAGAAAAGCTTGTTGGAACATTATAGGAAACTGGATCTATGAGGATTGTGAGTGCCACAATTTCCGAGCCACAAAGGTCAACAATCTATTTCGTTTTTACTGTATTGTGGTTCTAATGCATGGATGGGACGATGTCAATGCTTTTGTTCATGTGTATCTGTATGCTTATCATGCATGGATTCTACAATTAAATGTTCAGAAGTGAAATGTTCCCTATGTTGATGGAATGAAGTTCAGATTGATTAGACATTGTGCTCATAAATATTCGGTGCATTTGCATGTTTTCATTGTAGTAGGTCGTGCACAATACCTTGGTGGAAAAATTATTTGTTGCTTCCTTTTGACTTTTGTTGTCCTTGCGTAGCTGCTGTAAATAGTTTTTGATTACTGTAAAATTCCTACTTGCTTAAGTTCAAGAATCTCTTATAGATATGGAGAAGGGAAAGTAATATAAACTTGCATTGCACTGTAGTGGGAGTCCTTTACCCTTTTTGAGAGAGCAAATGAGGGGTTTCTGGATCCGTAGTGTCTTGTTGAGAAATAAGAAAAGCCGTATGGCCCTTATGCAAATACAAGCATACGATATAAAGGATACAAATTAATTTGTACATGGTCCCAAAATGCTTTTTCAGTGATAGCTTACAGTATGAAGTCGTTAATGTTTATATGATACATTGGGCAATTGCGGGTTCACTTAACATTCCTAAAGCTAATTTTTGGGTTTGTTTTCCATGCTGTTGATTGTAAATAGCTTTCCAGCCGCCCATGGCTTCTACGGCTTCCATTAGCTCCAGATGACTCCTGCATATTCCTTTGGAAAAAGCTTATCGACTCCCGATCGATTGCCTATTGTGCTAATACATACTTCACGTAAGGTCTTTCGTCTTCTTTCCCCCTTAATGTTATAGTAGGCGGTTAGAGACAGATCAAGGCAGCTTCTGATGTCTAATTTTGATGTATTCAAAATGGCGAGGGGGCTTAATAAGATACAAGTATCCATATTTTATGAGGAGGTAATTGAGTGGAGAAACATTCTTGTAGATAACCGGATACATAGTGTACAGGTTGTCTACTCATTTATTACGTTTGCCATCAATAGCAACCATTCCATAACCACCAACTTCCCATCCTTCGCCATGAGAATATGGGAGAATTCCATGCAATTTGATTTGTCCCTACCGAATCCTTGATTTGACCGAATGATTGATCACTCCCGCACCAAAAACCTCTCCTTAATAAATGTCATCCACACGTGGGGCACGTTTATTTGAGAAGTTCTCTCCCACCACCATTGTGGCAATAACTGGCTGTTGCATTACAGCCAAAAGAAGGTACTCAAGATGTTGTGACAATTTAATGTAAGCATCTATACGGCGACGATGACGTTTCTCAATCTAGAAGATTCCATTTTTTATGAGGGTTGTGCCTACCCAGTAGGTAATGACATACTTCAAACAATTCTCCGTGAAACCGCCTTTCCCATCATCTTGGGAATTGGGATGGCAATTCATAAGTTTTGGTGACTTCAACAACCAAACTCAAGCCCATGTTTAGCCTCCACAAGACCTCCAACAAGCTTGCGGATGCGTACGCAAAAATGTCGAACTGTCGCCTTGATCTTTTTGATCAACAAACTAATTTTTTTTAACAAAACCAAGCTTGCTTGAAATCTTTCAATACTAAGCAATGGTCAGTCACTATGCTCAATGATCTTGCTTCAGGGTGTTTTGCAAGTGACGCTTTAGCCTTTTCTTCAGTGGCATGATATCCATAAGTATTTTTCCGCTCTTCTTGCTTGTCTTTTAAATTGTCTAAAATCATGGTTTGCTTCATCATCTCTATTTTCTCCCATTTCAAGGAAAGTGGGGTGCAGAAAAGTAGAGAGATCTCGTTCCACCTATTCATCTTATGAGGCGAGGGTGTAGACACCAGAGTTAACGCCATTTGCAAAATCAAGACCATGATTTTAAACAATTTAAAGACAAGCAATCTATAGTGGAAAAATACTTATGTATATCATGACACTGAAGAAAAGATTGAAGCGTCACTTGCAAAACACCCTGAAGCAAGATCATTGAGCATTCAGGCACGAGCTTTGTTTTGTTGAAAAAAATTAGTTCATTGATCGGAAAGGTAAGGCAACAATTCGACCTTTTTGCATACGCATTTGCAAATGCGCTGAAAGCCTTGTGGAGGCTTAACATGGGCATGAGTTTGGTTGTTGAAGTCGTTGAACTTATGAATTGCTATCACAATTCCCAAGATGACGGAAAAGGCTGTTTCGCAGAGAATTGTTTGAAGTATGTCATTATCTACTGGGTAGGCATAGTCCTCATAAAAAATGGAAGCCTCCAGATCAAGAAACATCGTCGTCATATAGATGCTTACATTAAAGTGTCACAATTCCATCTTGAGTACCTCTTTTTGGTTGTAACGCAACAACCAATTATCGCCACAATGGTTGTGGGAGAGAACTTCCCAAATAAATGTGCCCCACGTGGGTATGACATTTGTCAAGGGAGGTTTCTGGTGTGGGAGTGATCAATCATTCAGTCAAAATCAATGGTTCAGTAGGGACAAATCAAATTGCATGGAATTTTTCCGTATTCTCAATTCGCATGGCGAAGGATGGGAGTCGGTGGTTACAGAAGAGTAGCTATTGATGGCAAACAACGTCAAGGAGTAGACAACCTATACGTCAACGCTATGTATCCGGTCATCTTCGAAAATGTTTCTCCACTCGATTACCTCCCATGGATGCTTGTATCTTATTAAGCCTTTAATCATAAAATGTTTCCTCACCATTTTGAATACATACTCATCAAAATCTTCCAAGCACCAGACAGAAGCATGCCAAACAACAAGAGACAGTGAAATTCACCCTTTTGCCGGAGCTAAAATAGAGAACCACTAAAGCTAGCCAGGGGCCAGGGCTTAGATTGGTCTCAATAAGTCTCATGTTCGAATGTCTACGAAAGCACCAATGGCTATTTGAATTACTCACTAGCCTTGAAATTACCTTAGGCTTTGTCTCAATACTTGTTAGATATGTGTGGGACAAAATGACTGTCGCATGTACCAGTAGAATGCATGAAGACAAAACCCTGAAAAACCTCAAGGGGCAAAACAAAAGAATAGAGACCTACAATGAGGGTTGGGTGAAGCTCATGCCAAGCTCCAATGGGAAATAAAAAATGCAAGTATTGATTCAGTTACCAAAAAGGGTAAAAATATCCTCTTGAACAACCACTAAAACTCATTCAAAAGCTGTCAACGAGATGGCAGCTCTAATACAAGATTTATTAGCAACTTGAATTATGTAATATTCATAGACGAGATCCAAACCAATTGACAGTAGACGAAAAAGCCTTTAGCCTCTAATATCTCATGACCATGACGAGGACCTGTCAAAGTAGAACATATACCTTCAACATAAGTTGAAGTACACAAAACTTTGGAGTTTTCTAAATGATTCCAACTATTCCCTTGTTTCCTAGGCTTTCTTGCACCGAAGTGATTTTAAAGAAGTGAGAGCAACACATTGGAGCTCTAAGAGCTGCCACTCAGCAATATCCTACTATGGGATTTGGATGCGACAGGTAGATAAAGTTCATGTGGAGCAGCCTTTCTACGTATCCACTTTTATTTACATATACAACCTGCGGAAACTATTGCCTTTGTTTGGTTTTAAGTTTTGAAAAATAATTTTGATATAATGAGTGGTAATGAGTAGAGAGAGATAGATAGAGAAACTTATTCAGAATAGTGCAGAGGGTAAAATAATTTTGGAATATTTATATATCCATCCTCTTTTTCCATGCTATGTAAGAATTCATTCCCCCCCCCCGGTCCCCTTTTTTCATGCTTATGTTTTCATCCTTACAATATGTAAATTACCTTTATTACCCTTTATTCTATTTTATATACATATATTAATATACATACATTTACACATTTATGGGGGGGGGGGGGGGGGGGGGGGGAGGGGGTGGTTTATGGAAACTGTTTCCTAAATCTATGGGAAACAGATGGGTTGAATATAGAAGCACCTATGGATTAGGTGAGATATAACAAGGGAAGAGATGAGGATTTTCAAAATTTCAAATTTCTAACAAAAAAAATCCCACTAATTGCTCGTTCCATTTATATTCCACAAAGCAAATGGCCAAAGCCTTGTTCATCATGAATCGTTCCGGTGATTCCACCATGCAACATGTTTCAAATACGTACATGAACATTTCAACATTATCAATCATTGCAGAATATTGTTAACCATGTTACCTACAAATTTTGATGGTATATTAACCATGAAACATTGGCCAATGCATGGTCGTGAGCCAAGCATATTTCATAATCAGTTGCCCATATCTCAAATGCCCACAATCAAATTAATACATTCTGAATGCCAATCAAGATAGTAGTGAAACAACTACACAAAACCACCTGCACATATTATATTATATCAATTGAAAAGTATCCACCCAAAAGTTAATGGACACTCCAATTAGGTACATGTAAAATCTGAAAATAACATCTAGACTTTCCCGATACGCTGTCTCACGTATTTCTCCCACATCTACATCTCGATGTTTCCTCGAACGAGGATGTTTGGCCTTAATTCCTCGCGGTACACTCCCATATCTTGTACGTTTCTGCGCTGACTCTTCCACATCAAGTCTAGGATGTGTGGCCTTAATCTCTCGTGCTACACTCCCAAATCTTGTGCGAATCTTTGATGACCCTTCCACATCATGATTTTCTTTTGGTGTCATACATTTTATCTTTGAAGGTGGCGTATCTTCAACTATTGCATCATCCAAACCAACTTCTTTTTGTTTCAACCTAGCTCCCCCTTCCACTTTAGTAGGCTTCCTGAAATAATGTTGGACATTCCATTAGGTCATAAAAAAGGAGGTAAATTTAGAGACTGTTCATGAAACTTTCATGACCACACAAGACTGGACAATGTATGAAACATGGGTTTTTAACACTCAAAACTGGTATTGTCCAAACTTATGTCATGCAACATGGCCAACAAGACATGATGTTAAAAGTGTGCATGGTAAAGTGACCATGTAAAAGGAAATACTAATAAATAATTATTTGCTAGTTTCAAGTAGACTGGTCTTGGCCATTATAAAATGGCAAATTTATCACCTAATAACATCTCTTTACAATGAATTCAGGTTGTCAAATTAACTTCACGGTTGACCATTATATTATGATAACTTGACCCCATGGTTGCATGCCTTATTCGTTGATCAAGTTGGCCAACCAAACGACAAAAAATCATATTTCCCACTACTCTTGTTTCAAGGAACATGACTACATTACCATCAAACCGTTACATGGTTAAATTACCATGGTATTCCAAGGTAACATTACCATAACGATTACAAAGTCACATTACCATTCCTAATCTAACTTCGAACCAATTTTAAAAAAACATCACATAAACAATATTGCATTTAAAAACGATAATTTTAGGACAATTCCATGAGCATTTTACCACATATTTGCTTTTTTTTTTCAATGTTCAGGTTGGCCAACCAAAAATGACAAAATCATGGCTAAATTACCACAAAAAAAGTAGTTATTCAAACCGTTGTATGGTTAGATGGTTAAATTAGCATGACATTCTATGGTTTCATTAACATGACGATTATGACTTTACATTACCGTTTCTAAGCTAGTTTCGAGCAAAATTTAAAAAATATGACATAAACAATATAACAATGAAATCAAGGAATCAAACACGGACAATTTAAGGAATCGTTATTTTTAGGAAAACTCGACATATCTACGTCATGACGAAATCATGAATTCAGTAATATTATCGGCAAAAATCTTAATTTTACTTAGAACACACAGGAACAAACTTAATTAGGAACCCCAAATCATGATTTCATGAATATCGGGTTAAATCTCACTGATTCATGACATCCAGCCGATTATCCTATTGATTCATTCCATTGTGACACACTATAACAAATTTTGCACAATGGTCATAAACAAATCAGATTTACAAGCGTAACATATGTCCAACCAGCAAATCCAAAAAAAACTACCGAAGAACAAAAGGGGGTTTAAGGGATAGACTTACGAGAACTGGGCCTGTCGGTTTTGTCACCTTCTTCTCCGCCTCTGGTTTCAACCACAAAAGGCTTGATTGTTTTTTGACGACGCGAAGTTTTCCGCAGAAAACCCCATTCCGAAAGGACAGGGGAATGCATTCAACGTGGTTCGTTGCCTCTATTGGAAAAAATGGAGGACGGACGAGATTGGATTGCCGACTGGCTTGGGTTTATACCGACTAGGGTTTTTGGAAATTTTGAGCTCCAAAATTGAATGGATGGTTTCCGAAGAAGATGGATATTGTCGAATAATATGAGCAACGAGATTTTCGGGATATGGACGCGAGAAATTCGCAACACTGGTAGCAGGACGGAACGTGATTCTCGGGAGGACGAAAGGGATTAAGTCTTCATCCCCTTTTCCTTCGCTTATATATATATTATATATATAATATATATATATGTATGTATATAATATATATATATATATGTATGTATATATATGTATGTATGTGTATATATATATGTATGTGTGTGTATGTGTGTGTGTGTGTGTATATATATATATATAAAACCCCACAAAAGGGCAATAATGGGACGAAATCATAATTAATTCAAAACAGTAGGACGAATTCTTAACTCTGCTAGCCTTCTAGGACGAATAATTAAGCCTCCCTTACTTTTCTCAAAAATGGTGAGTGAAAAAAGGCATTATATTTCGCTCTTTTGCCTATGCTTTTCTTTTCCTTCAGTATTTTCCCCTCCGCATACCCAAGTTCCAAACACACTCTTAATGCACAAGACTAACATTCAGTTCAGAGGGCAAGAAAGTAAAACAAATATGAAAAAAATGAAATTGAGGTTTCACTTATTCATTCACACGGGTAAAGATGAGAATAGGGAAAGGAGGCGACAAATGCCCAATTATGCAGCTATTTTGTATTCATAAGAAAATACAAAGATGTCGATTAGACATAATTAACTGGTGGATAATTGCAATAAAAATATGGGGAGATATATTAGTGAAGCATTTAATAATGTGGAGGTCGAAATAATTTTTTGAGCTTAGGATGAAGTACAATTACAGTTCTTTAGAAGAATGATTTATAAAGGGAAGTATAATTGAGGACGAATTAGGTCTTCCTATTCCGATGAGGAGTCCAATTGTAATCTCCACTTAATGGTCCTACCAAAGCATACCTACATATATATAGATTGATATATACATACAAATATATAATATATGTCCCCGGAACCGCCCCAATGTACGTATGTGTATAACAGTATATACATGTACATCTACAGACGAGTCTTTTGAGTTACTATAACGCCTTGAACTTTTGTAATTTTGGATTGGGAATATAAGAGTGCAAAGAAATATCGCATAGTTTATCCCATCCTCGGTTCATGTTCAAGCATTGATTCTTTTTTCCCAAAAAAAAATGTTCAAGCATTGATAGAAGATTGCAAGGGGTTGTTGAGCCTGAGATTTTCTAGCCGTTGTCAGCTTTTAGTTTGTGATTTATTGGGATCAAACCAAAGAGATCCTGAAAGTATGAACCCTAACTACGCCTTGTAGGATTCGTAGATCATGCAAAAATTCTGCACCCTAATCTGATAAACGCTTCATTGTTAGTTCTGGCAGAACTACTGCATGGTAAGCAACTAAGCATAAAATGCTGACACCATATCAACGCTATCTACAGCAGGAAACAATACATGTATATACTATCTATGCTATTTATCTGTCACCTGGCCCTAACATGAGAACTAGATCAACCCCACACTAAGATGCACATCAACATCTGATACAAACACCCAAGTCCATGTGACAGAGTACTCTGACCAAAATTCTGGATAAGCAAGAAAAAACAAGAACCTCCCAATAACAGTCCATGAATTTTGGAGTTACTCTAGTCTCAAGTTATAATCCTGCTTAGTACTTGAATGGACAAATCATATGAAATGATTGAAATGTAACTGATGCTCCAAAACTGCAGCATCAACTCCGCTTCCATACGTTGATTGATTTTTTCATGGGGCTTCGAATGCATAGTTTTGCCTCTGCAATACTAGAGCATCTCAAGTCCTTACACTTTTAATTGAGTCAGAAATCAGAATCAAATTCTAAGTAAAAACCCATTAAAGTTACTCCAGTCCTTGACTCTTGAATCAGATTCATACCAGATTGAGTTTTCCTCACATTTTTAACCTAATCAAGAGAGACACAAACTTCTACTCAAATGTCTGAGGGCTTGATTTGCTCTTCACAATACACAGTTATACCATTAGTGAAGCTCTAACTCAAATTTGTGCTTAGATTTGAGTTTGTCCAATAGAATGATTCAAAAATGAAGCTTCTACTCAAATTTGAGTAAATTATGAATAAAGGCTGGAGATGCTCTAACTCATGAACACCGCAGCTTCAACTCCGCTGATATATGTTAAATTTTCAGTGGGCTTTGAAGGTATAATTTTGCCTCCGCAATACTACAAAAGTAATGGCACACACTGTGACCAAAACCAAAATTCGCTCAAATAGACACTCAGAGATATTCAAACCAAACAGGCAGTAACGCTTTCCCAAAATCCCTAAACCATTATTCAGGAAAAACTCTAAAAACCCTCCCAGATGGCCAGATACCATCATGAGACCCAAGAAACCCTACCTTCCAATCTCCCGTCATCGGATATCCAAAACAACATCGATATCACTTCGGAGGAGCAGCCCATGAGTGCTTTAAATGGACCACAATTCTAATGCAACCAATGCTCCAACACTGCAGCATCAACTCCGCCTGTATATGCTAAACCATGAACAGTGGACTCTGAAAGCATAATTTTGGCGACTGCAATAAAATTTTATAAAAGTAACGGCATGCACTGAGATCAACCAAAATTTGCTCAAATACATGCTGAGAAATATTCATAATCCAAGCTTCCTAAATCATCATCAAGAAGTCGAAATACACAAGGCTAAACCCTCGCAGATACCATTCACGGGTCCCAAGAAAACCAACCTGTAACCAACCTCGTCATCGGCTATCCAAAACGACGCCACTACGGAGGAGCGATGTTGGAGGGAGGGGTACCGAGGAGGCTGGCCTACTGCAAGTGGAAGTGGAGCTCGTTGAGCTGCTGCTCTCTGTTCATCTCGATGATGAGGGGGACAATGAGGATGAGTAAGGTGGCGCCGGTGTTGGTGTATCTGTTGTGGTATATCTATTATATCTGTTTTGGTGCATCTGTATCAGGTATACTTGTATCTATTTTGTTTTAAGAAAAAAAAAAGACTTTGTTATGATAGTGGTGGTGGCTGTGGAGTGGTGGTTGTAGACATGGTCGTGATGGTGGTAGATATAAACGCCTGACCCTAACGAAATATCATATAAACACTTGACGTATTAAAAACACTCATCAATTAAACTCCTACGTACCGTCAACCTCCATTCAAAAAACAAAAAATATGTTTCTCTCTCCAAGTTTGTAAAGAGAAGCTGGAACAAACCCCAGCAGATATTGTTAGTAGATTTGGTATATTTGTATTTGTTTTGGTACATCTGCTGTTAATATATATATATATGTATGTATGTATCTATTTTGTATTGTTGTATCTGTTGTGGTATATCTATTGTATCTGTTTTGGTGTATCTGTATCTGGTATATCTATATCTGTTTTATGTTGTGGCGGTGGAGCGGTGGTGGTGGTGGTGGACATGATTGTGGAACTGGAGCGGTGGTGGTGGTGGAATGGTTATGGAGGTGCTGAGGGGAGGGGGGTGTGGTGGAAGTGGTGGTGGTGGTGGTGGTGGTGGTGGAAGTGGAGGTCGTGGTAGTGGTGGCGTCGTGGTGGTTGAGTGGTGAAGGTGGTGGTGTGGTGGTGATAGAGTGGTGGCATGCTGGTGGTGGAAGTGGAGGTTACGGCGGCGGCGGCGGCGGCGTAGTGGTGGTGGTGGTGGTGGAAGTGATAGTGGTGGTGGTGGAAGTGGTGGTTGAGTGGTGGTGGTGATGGAGTGTCGGTGGAGGTGGTGGTGGAAGTGTAGGTTGTGATGGCATGGTGGTGGTGGTGGCGGCGTCGTGGTGGTGGAAGTGGTGGTTGAGTGGTGAAGGTGGTGATGGAGTGATGGCATGGTGGTGGTGGAAGTGGAGGTTGTGGTGGTGGCGTCGTAGCGGTGGTGGTGGAAGTGGTGGTTGAGTGGTGGAGGTGATGGCATGGTGGTGATAGAGTGGTGGTAGAGGTGGTGGTGGAAGTGGAGAATGTGGTGGCATGGTGGTGGTGGTGGTGGTAGTGGTAGTGGTGGTGGTGGAGGTGGAGGTGGAGGTGGCGTGGTGGTGATGGAGTCGTGGTAGAAGTGATGGTGGAAGTGGAGATTGTGGTGGCATAGTGGCGGTGGTGGTAGTGGCGAAACTGGTGGTTGAAAGGTGGAGGTGGTGGCGGCATGGTGGTGGAAATGGAGGGTTTGGCGGCGGCGGTGGTGGATGTGGTGGCGTGGTGGTGGAAGCGGAGGTCTTGGCGGCATGGTGGCGGTGGCGGTAAAAGTGGTGGTTGGGTGGTGGAAGTAAAAATAAAAAATCAACAGATACAACAAAAATGAACAACCGGTCAACGCTAGTCAACAGTCAAAATAAGAAAAAATTAAAAAATCAACAGATACACTAAAAATGAACAGATACGTCGGAGGGTATTTTTGGGAGACTGAGTGCCAATTGTCCTGGAGATTTTAGGGATTTGTGAGCCCTTGATTCAAAAGAATGTTTCTCTAGGACAGAAGTTCAAGCAGAAAGAAATCACTAAAGTGTAAAGTAAATGGACTAATTGTGGCATAAACCCCTAGATTATGTCCTTCTACTCAATTTACCCTTATAAAAACTAACATCTTAGCACATTAATATACTTAGGGAGAGGTAGGAGAATGATTAATCTACCTTTAATCCGGATAAAAAAGCTCGACTATGGAATCCGGTGGATTTTCGTTTGGCTGCGAAAGTTCGGTATTTCAGTAGCAACTTTGGATTGGAATAACTTGACCAAACCTTTTCCGTTTTGGACGATTCTTGTGTCTAATACGAAGATCTTGAAACACTCTACAACTTTCATGAAGAAGTATAAGCCCGAAACCATTCTAAGTAGGAGAAAAATGGAGGTTTAGAAGGGTCGCTAAATCTGCCTGGAAATCAGAATATGAGAATTTTACCTAATTTTGAATGGCGATAATCTATCAATTCTTGACCGTTTTGGGTGATTTTTGGATTGAAATTGAAGCTCTCGATGCCCTCTACAACATTCGCGAAGAAACTTAGGCCTAAAAATGTCATCAACTAGGAGGAAACAGGCCGTAAATAGGGGTACGTGATATGAACGAAAAACGATATTGTGTAATCAATCTTTTCTTTTTCTTCTCTTCTTCTTTTTCCAGATTTGTTCTCTGATTCCCATTGTAACTGAGATGGGGGGATGGTATTTATAAGGTGGGAGGAGGAGTGGTGACCAAGGAATGGGGGAAGATAAGGGTGGATGATTTGGGGGATAAGGATAAAAGGTTAGCCAGAAAAAATAGAAATAAGGGGGGATGTTTGGTGTGTGGGAGAGAGAGAGAGAGAGAGAGAGAGAGAGAGAGAGAGAGAGAGAGAGAGAGAGAGAGAGAGAGAGAGAGAGAGAGAGAGAGAGAGAGAGAGTCCAAAATTCTTTTGGAAGAAAAATACTAAGGTGTATGTGGAACACCAAGGCGTACATATATGTATGGAATTTTAAACAATTCGATTTAAACTAATATAAAGTACGATTTATAATTAGTTAACTATCTTATTAAAGAAATAATTTTCTCTATAAAATTATAATTTGACTTATTAAAATTTTAGGTCATTATAACATATGGGTAAAAAAAATTATTGACAGATACTAGTAAGTTAAATTATAAAAATTCAAAATATAAATCTTTATTTGAAAAAAATTAGGGCAAAAATTAGGGTCGTTACAGTATTCATCATTGGGGAATCAAATACCGTAAGTAAACTAATCTGGACAGTCCAGAATAGTGTGTCTACAGCGGGAAAATCACAAAATCACATTGTTTTTAGCCTTACTTGTTGTGGGTAGTTTTGATCTAACGATTGTGATTTACCTATTTTTCAATATATGATGGCTCATATTTAATGGGAACATCATGCTCCCATACCAACTGGAGCATGGTAGAAGTTTTGACTTTTAACTAACAAACACAAGCTCAAATCAAGTAGTTTGGTTAGTTTAACAACCTATCTGCACTCCAACTCCAACCATAATCGTCTAAATACTACAACTATAGAGTAAAAGTAAATAAAATAATAATAATTTAAATTTTGGAGAAAATAAATAAAGGCTGGAATTTAAATGAAAGAAAGATGCATACATAGATTTGTGATTGGATGAATAATAAGTAACATACTCTAAATTCAATTGTTGAATGAGTAACAAAACTGAAAGTCGATCTTCTCGTATTTTACAGATGAGATATGAACAATTAGCCCTGATCAGTGATCAAACATAAACTTCCACGAAAAGTTTAGTAAAACTTGCTTGTTTGCTTTACGATTGTTAAGTGTGTTCCTTGTGATTAATTTTTTTTGGCTTTCAAACACCGAAGGAAAAAAAGAACAGCTGCTTGATAAGTGTATAAAGAACAACTGTATTTATTTTAATTTCTTCCGTTCATAATGTATGAAAAATTAATGTTTTAAACAATTGTTCTTTGTTCTTTGTACTTCCAAAAAACCGAAAACATTATTGCTATTAATATTACATTGACGGTATATATGCCAATAAAACTTGAAATACTTTCTTACAAAATTTTTAACTTTTTGCGTCTATTTAAAGATCTCGACTGAATATTTGAATTAGAGTGTAAAAACTGGAAAATACTGCATATCGTGTCATGCATGCCATGAATAGAGTAATTATAAAAAAATCAGTGAAGTTGGAAGAAACAAGAAGTTTCAGATCGCTCACAATATCTGCCCTTGTGCATTGAGTTTTGCCAATACAATAAGCATTTAGGAAAAAAAAAGCATTTAGGAAGCCATCACATCTTATCTGGTCAAGTAAATACAAAATGTACCCAGAATAAACAGTAGGAAACCTTGGACCCTACATACAGACGAATAAATTAAATCAAACAACGAATTAAAACATATTCAATCTAAAAAACCCTGGATTCAGGTCCATGCATAGTTGCTTGTGAGAAAGGCTTCAATATACAAATCCTGGGGACGGGTACAAGTCTGTGTAAAGTTGCTTGGAAGGACTGTTGCATGTGTTGATCTGCTTAACTTCAAGATTTCGGACCAATCAGCCAAAATAACATCAAGGACCACTAGCGCTCTGTTTAGCCTTAAGGACAAGCTCCTCTGTGGTGACGCCAATGATCTCATTAGCTCGCTTAAGACCAACACAGTTATACCTAACAATTGTGTCCTGTATTGAAAGATTGCACTTCATCAAAAGAACAAAAGCGAACTCTCTATTTGCTTCTTAAGAAAACGTATGTGTCTCACAGACAAAGAAAAAGCTTTGCACTGGGGCATATTTCACCCAATTCAACCTGCAAGCCACATATATCTAGCAAAACTAGATCCCTTGCGCAATCAGAAGTGTCTGCAAAGTACGTCCCCTTAGAAGTGTTGAACCAACAAAATTTTGTTTTCATCAGAGAGAATAATCATGCTAAATGAAGTATCCCCTGAGCAACCAGGAAGAAGCAAACGGTAATCTCACCCGAGAAACAATGCCCAACTTCTCTAGCTTTTGAACTGCATCGTCCACCTCAAAATTACAGCTCTCACCAAATTCATCCTTAATTAGTTCTTCACAACGCAGGTCTAGATCCTGTTTCACATTATCATAAAGATGTGCACCAATAAACTTGGCAGAATCACAATCAATAGGGTTGAGGAATAGGCAAAGAACAAAGGATGTAAATAAAAGGCAGCATGTATACCTGTTGAGTAGCTTTGCCCTGTTCCATCAATACAAAGAATGCTACGATTACCTCCTTTACCTGAACATAACAATTACGGAATTCTATAAGCACCCAACTTTGTGAAATCACCTTTTCATCAATGTTTGAATTACTAGTGGTCCTTGTGGATTAGATTGAACAACAAACCGACCTCAACAGAACTGAGACATTTACAAATCTAATTGGGATTTGATGGTGGATGGTGAAAAGACACAACAGGTTGCACTCACATTATTGTTTAGTCTCTGTGGGTGTGTTTGGGGGGTTTGGGGGGATGGTCCTCTGACTTTTGTGTCTGTCTTCCCTATTTTGGTAAGGGCTTCAAGTAGGAGTGCTGCCACTTGGTGGCAGGTTCTGTTGGATTAACTGTAGTAAAAACAAGAACGGATTACCTCGAAATTCTGCTATTGAAAAACAGAATGCCAATTGTAGAACAATGTCTGGGTTGAGTCGCGGACTAGGTCGCTTTCTTTAAGATGTTTCGCGGCTCCGCCCAGGTTGTGCAAGCAGTTTGTGAATGCCCCGCCGTCCCCAGGATAAATCAACCCAGAATTCACCACCTCTGCTCGGAACACAGAAGAAAACCGAAAACAAAACACACAATCGACCTATTGCTCGAACTTAGAAAACGTTTTTGGGTGGAAGAGAGAGTTGGTTTTTTTTTCTGTGTTTGAATCAATTCAGAAACTCTGAATTTATAGGTGCGGGCTGTGGCATTAGTTTTGGAAAACTAATTATGCACACGTTTTTAACATCAGAAAAAATAAATCAAATCATAATCCTTTCCTTTGATTTAGCACACGTTTTTTTCATATTCTTAACCAGCAAGAATTTCCATTTTGAAAGGATTTGATTGACTGCAAATTCAAAAAAACGTGTTTCAGAATTTTAGCAAAACCATGGGCTTAACTAGTACGTGCGCGAGGCTCAAATCCCAGATTTGCACCCCCCCTGCGCGAATAACCCGTGACGCGCACCCGGTTAACTAGTTTCCGAATCAGTTTTCCAAATTGCCACCCATTTTCCTGAGCGCACGAGACCTCTCCTTTGGTCCTCCTTCACAAACTCATTTGTGTGCAAAGCCATTTAAAGTAGATAGAGGTTTTGTGTCTAGCCAATGTGGGACTAGAGAAAAACACATTGTTTTACAAATACACACTAAGTTCCAACAGGTTCAGGTGGTGGAAGCGAGGAGGCACCACAACTGTTGGTTGACCAAACGGTTGGCTAATAGAAGGGCTAGTTGTAACACATAATTAAGCCTCATGTGTTGGATGTACTTTCTCGAACCTCAAAACTCAGGGGGAGATGCTTCAGGTATACGGTATACCCTTAAAGAAAGCTAACTTCAAAGTTGGGAAAATGAAAAGATTTCCAGCTAGCAACGTACTTCTTGTTGAATCACATCATCACATAGGTGAAGAAGAGTGCCCTTTCCACTATCCAATTGTTTGTCATACATGGACTGAGTGATTAGGTTCTGATATGTGGCCATATTTTGCTGAAACCTAACGGCCATTGAAACAGTTGGTTAGTTAGTAACTATCAGAACCACAGATTTCAAAAGAACAAAACATGGCAAAGGTGAGAACATGGCAAATATGTAAATACAGAAATACAGCATGTACTGATGAGAGAAAAAAGAAAAAGGGGGCTGCTTAGGCAGGTATGAAGCATATGCAGTCATGGCGCCAAGGCTAACCATGATCCGGTTGCTCCAACAAAGAAGAAATCCGACACAGAAGCTGCCTTGATTTGTCTCTACCCGTGTACTGTAGTGTTGAGTGGGAAAGAAAACGAAAGAGCTTACATGAAGTATGTCTTAGCAGAGTAGCCAATAACAGTCGAAAGGATGGCAAACATAACCCAAAGATCAGCTTTAGGCATGTCAAGTGAACCCACAACTGCAACCTGTAGAATCAAGGTATAAGCATTTTAACAAAATAAATAAAGGACGAGAGTAGTTAACAAGTCCACGGATATCAGGTAACTGACCAGCCCAACAATAGCAGAACCAAGAAATTTGACTCAGTCCATTGGCGTTAAACTTGGATTTTTCTTTCCTGGCTGTTAAAGGACAAAGGTTTGCAAGTTCATATTTTCATGGGGAGTAAAAAGGTTTTAGGAATCCTCAAATATTCCTTACAGAGAAATAGACAGACAGAGAACCCAAAACTCACAAGAACTATTTCCATATCAGCCATTGGGATGTTTTTGAAATGCCTCACAAATATTCCTCGTTCTGTTTTTGTTTTGGTATTTGTATTTGCTCGCCTGCAAAGTCGCCATGGTTGCTAGAAATCAACAAATTAATTAATGGATAATCGACAAATTCTCAAGTGCCCTTCATTGCCCCAGAAGCAAAGTGGCAGTAAAGTTATAAGATGGATGCGGTTGCAGACATTGCATGCAAACTATTACATGACTGGTTGTACTTGTGATTAAAAGATCTATTCCAACGAACCATCCAAATAATTGATCGAACAACATTTTCAATGGAAATAGAAAGCTAGTACCTGTAAACCACAATTATCCTATCAAAGGTAGGTTCTTGGATAGTGATCTTGGCAAGCAGATTGCGCAAACTAGTGGGACAGAAAACAAAATGTCTTCAACTCCCAGTAAACAAAAGGAAGTCAAGTTGGAAACTCAAATAATAGATAGGCCCATTTCTAGCTTTCCAATACATTCCTAATAAGATTTACATTTCTATGCATGCACGAACATGGATGTGTATGAACGCTGTCGTGGATGAGTATTGACGACCCTGTTTTGTTTGGTTTTGAGGGAGGTTTTTTAGAGTAATGAGTGGAGAGAGAGAGAGAGAGAGAGAGAGAGAGAGAGAGAGAATTTATGGGGACCGGGCGCAGGGGTTTGAGGCCCAAAACGAACAAGCCCGGCCTGACTGGAGGCTTTTGCCTAGTTTTGTGATCATGCTAACAAAAAGAAAATGTACGAAGTGCTAGTTTTTAAACTTCTCTAAGATTTACTTCAATTCCTTCTATGTGTCGTAAGAAAAGATCAGCACGGTAACAAAGCAGGAAAATAAACCAGGGTGTCCAACGGAAAGGTTAGATAAGCACAAAAGTATCTGAAGTCACAAGTATTATGAGTCCAGTGAGGGGGAAACGGCAAAGCTCTGATCTGAGAAGTAGCATGCCTTATGGGGCAAGGAAGCAGAGTGTAAAGGTAGTACACTGACAGTCACAAACCAGTAAGGTGTGTGCCTCCAAAATGATAACATGTAACCAGCCAATCAAGGTTAAGGCTTTAAGACGGATAGCCTTCTGACAGTTTTGAGTGTGTCCAAAGCTACAGTCAAGGATCTTGATTAGAGTCAAGTAGTCAAAAAGTGGGTAAGCAGCCTTGGCCTATAAATAGGAGAAACAAAGAAGAAGTAAAGCATCGAACAACTAACTCTGTGGGCAATATCCTCTCAACACACTCTTTCTTTCTCTAGAACTTTCCTACTTAAAGCTTTTTGTTCTATTATTGTGCTCAACAGAACCAGACTCAACCAAAGGTTTTCAACTAGTTTCTGACTTAACCACCGGAAGGCACTCTGGCCTAACCCATCGGCTGGTTTTCTGTGACTGGTTCTGTCTTTTCCAGCCAAAGGATATAGTCCAAGGAAGAGGGTCCAATCATCCTCAAAGGCAGTATTAGATTTAGTGCTAATCTATTCTAATATATAAAGGGAGAGCACCAGTTTGGTGTCTCTCTTTTTTGTCATGCTTTTTCATTTCCAAAAATACCCTGAAAGGAATTCCAATATTACACACGATAAAGAGAGAGAGAAATTAACTGTTAGGATTAAATTGCCATTTTTACAGAAGTAACTACCCAAAGCAGTTACCAAAATCCACTCCCACTAACTCTCTTTCTCATTTCACGGACTCTTCATCTTCCTGAAAGTGCAACCTCCATTTCTAGATCCCAGTTACCCTATCAAATGCAATTGGTCCCATTTAATGTAATCCTCTCTGCAATTGGTTTGCCATTTCATGAAACTACCTTCACATTTGCGGATTACTTAGCCGTAGCGTTCCTAATTAATTGTGTTTGTATCTTTTCTTCACACACAGTTCTATTTCCTTCACGTTTCAAGCTGTAACTGCCAAAAAGTTTTGTCCCTGCCTGCTTCTTCGTTCTCTCCATCGCTGCTTCTTCCGGCAAATTTCGGCAAATTCCCCACCTTTCCACCATCTCAGGTTTGTCCACTCTCAATCTTCTCTCCCTTATTTGTGTGCTAGAGTAGACTTATGGCTTTGCTAGAGTAAACTATTTGAATTTGGAATGGCTTAAAAAGAAGGAGTCGAAAACAGTTCTATTTTTTTTACTTGATTTGAACATTCAAAGCAATAATAGTGAATTGGTTTGGGAGACACGGAGGCGAGGGTCTACCCTTCACCACGCTCAGCTCTTCTTTTTTTTTTTTGCCCCTTCACCACGCTCGGCTCTTTTTCTTTTTTTTTTTGTTAGGTGTCGTAATTTACTGCATTTGGGCTGAGAGAAAGTAGGATGAGCGGGGGAGTAAAAGAAGCATGTGCGGGGAGAGGAATGTGTGTTTTGTCAAATTCAAATTGTCAAATGGGTCCTCTGTTTGATCCATGGATTGTCTTTGACGTGTTCAATAAAACGCTTCAATGAGTACTAGAGGCTGGGGCACACGCGATGCGTGTGCAAGTCGGATTTTCACGACATTTTTGTAAAATACTTCCCAATTATTGTTTGATCAAAATTTTACAAATGTTGTGAAAATCTGACTTGAACACACATCGCGTGTGCCCCAGCCTCTAGTCCTGTATTAAGTAGGAGCACAAGACTTTGACACCTACATACACCATGACAAGTAAGGTTAGAAATAACAAATATACCCAATCCGGAATGCTAAAACAATTAGGCAGTACATTGGATGAATTTGTGTTTCGTTTTATCCAATTTCCCCAAGCAACTTGGATGTAAGCATTGAAGAACACTGGGGAAAAGAAACTTTTATATTATCTTCACTGGAAAGAAAATGCCTCAAAGCAAAGACTGTTAGCTACCAAACTGAGAGATCAAGATACAAATCCTGAGTTCCATATTTGGAAGAAGGATCCGTTCAACATAAAAGTCATCCGGCTCTGTCTCGGCACTAATTTCATCATCTTTTTTGGGATCTCTCTTATGTCGTGCACTTGACTTTCTGGACAAAACCCTTTCTAGCCTGCAAGCTCCATAGACCCAGAAAGTTAAAGCGAAAAATGCACACAGAAGCTTAGTCCAACAAGATGAGTTACATAGCAGGCTATTTACGGACAACTCTAAACTCTCTAGACCTGATTGTGGTTCATAAACAGTATGATGAAGTTAATTGCACAAGGGTCAAGAATCAAGATACTGGCTAAACACTGCTGATGTGTCCCAACAGCTGACTCACCAAGTCTTTCTCAAAAGCCATGCCCACAAACGTGCAATGAGCATGTCCACCTTTTCCATGAAGAAGTAATCCGTTGTCCGATCAACTCCAACTCCACGGTGGAATATTATGTACTACAAACAGATACATGGGTCAATAAGATAAGGAAACTTGACATCTATTAAATATCTCGATCCAGACCAAGTACCTTATCCAACTGGTTTGGGCACAGACACATCGTACTTGGCCACCGCATCTCAAATTCACTACAATCTGACACTAGTAGTCATCATGAGCTTGTTGAGTTGCCTTTTTTAAGTAAACTTTGGCGCATAATTCAAAGGAGTGATTCCTCTTTTTAACTGGAAAAATGAAGCTCAGTCTTATGCCAAGTGAATTAAGATGATTAACCAAATAAAACAACTAACCTAATCTACTTTCACAAATTTGTAGTATGGATACAGACACGGACATCATTGTGGGACAAAACAACTCTCAAAATAAGGGGGATACAAACACTACGGGGGACACAACATCTT
Source organism: Rhododendron simsii (assembly GCA_014282245.1). Lineage (NCBI taxonomy): Eukaryota > Viridiplantae > Streptophyta > Magnoliopsida > Ericales > Ericaceae > Rhododendron > Rhododendron simsii. The sequence goes on from CM024962.1 coordinate 156,846, forward strand.
TTTTTTAATAATTTTTTAAGTTACGCAAACTTGCATTTTTATCGCTAAATATTTTGACTCGTTTTGAATGTATTATCAACTGATGATGTATGCCTATGTACCTACACGTATGTTATATATAACCCTTTTAGCCCAATACCCTTTAAGTTATAACTATTTATCCTTGGAAAAGCTTTTAAAATTTACAAAAGTCACCATGTCATGTCTCCATATGTGTTGCCACCATGTCCCTGGCATATCCCTGGCCTGTCGCATGTTCCCGGAGTGTCCGACGCGGATACAGCAACATCTAGGTGTGTTGGTGCTTCATAATTTTACCATTATGAAACCAATAATAGAGTAAAAGTTTAGTGATATCCTACATGATGCAATGAAATAAGGAGCAGATATTACTCCTCCAAGTGGGAGCAATCCCATGGGCAAGTTGTAGAGGAGTACTCCCCGAGTGTCGGCAGGACACGGTGCCAACTGCTCCCAACCGATTCACGCGGAAAGCCTTTAAGGCTTGGTCTTTCTCTTGTGTATTTAGGTACTCATCAGAGAGAGGTGGTGGTGTGGTGTAGCGATGTAGTCTGAGAGAGGGAGAGATCCTTAGAGAGGGAGCCGATGGTTGTCCCCCCGGAGAGTTTTTTCATCTTTGTATATGGTTGATATATATAGAGAGTGAGTTTTTCTATGATTTCTTTGCATGCGTTGTGTGCGTGAGTGACCCTTGGGGCACACAATAAATGGTATCAGTGCCCAGGAGGAGCGAAAGGGTCACCGGTGACGTGGTGTAAGCACACTGGTTTTGAAATCAGGAAAACTGAAAGTGATCATATGAACTCCCCTCAACGAGGCGATTTTAATGGTGCCTTTCCGCGAGTTAGACTATGTCAGAGCGTGCCTCACCCGCTGAGAGAAGAAGGCGCGTGGTTGCACGTAGATCGGACACGCTTCCATGCGCCCTACGCTTGGTCAAAGGTTGAAGGCGGTTGGTTAACGCGCACGTGCCGAGCATGCGCACCACGTCACGCCACGTAGTTGCCATGTCAGCGCCATGCATGCAACAAAGGATGTTGTGTCAATTGCCATGTATGCGCCAGCGGGGTGCCATGTCAGGCCACATGGGTAACACTGTTAGATTTCTTGGAGGGTTCCAACCTAAAACCAATTGGCAATAAGTGGAGTAGCCTCTGGAATTTATTAACCAAGCTTGGGTGGCTTAGATGAGCGATGTGGGACAAGTCTAACACTCCCCCTCAATGCAGCCCGGATGCACGTGGAGGTGACTGACCAAGAGCTGACTGACTGACTCGGGCGACAGAGATGACAGAGACTTTCCCACAAGAGGTGAAACCACCCAAGACCTAGCTCTGATACCATGTTTGAAAACAGAGACACAGAGACGGAAAATACTGATATTATTTCTGAATGAATTACAATGAGGTGAGTACACCTTTAAATAGAGTAAAGCTACACCTAAGAAAGGAAGATTACAAGATTTGATTACGATATGATTACCCTATGATTATGCTATGATTTGATTACGATATGATTACCCTATGATTATGCTATGATTTGATTATGATACATGTCCTAAAATAGCATATTACAAGAAGATACAGAATGTATATTCAAGATACAGAATATATACTCACAGACACGTCAGATGCCACGTCATCAAAGAGGTCCACTGGGTTTCCACATAATCTGCCATGTCAGCAGTTGTACGACACGTGGTAGCCCAATAAACATATTGGGCTGAGTCAGCGGCGAGGTCTGTGCCACGTCAGCAAGGAATATTCCATGTCCGTGGAATGTTTCAGTTTTGTTTTTTCGCGATTCCGGAGCCGATACAACTCATTTTTTCGCGTGTGAGTAGTCGATTTCGACTATCTCGACATTCCGAATCCAACCCCGCACTCTGTTTTCCGTGATGAGGCTCCTATGCTGATGCAATTGCTTAGTGGAGCACAAATCAGATGTTTGGAGGTTGATTGGGTTGTGAGGAGGATTGTTCCTACCAACGCGATCTGCTCTGGATTCAATGGTGGACTCTCTATGTTCAAATTCTGGTCGGATATCGTAGTACTGGACAAATCAGATGATATCGAGGATTAAAGACAGACACTCTCCAGGAAGCGCTTGGATACAAGTTATGTCTTTTCTTTGGAATGAAAGAGAATTTCGAATCCGCTTTATATACGAACAAAAAAGCTATAAGTCAGGTGAAGTATGTCAGAATATTCATTACAATATTCTCGGGATTGGTCAAGGTCAGTTTGGGAGATTTGTTTCAGAGGCAAACCATGATGATCTGATGGAGGTCAAGGGATGCTGGGAAAGGCCCAGAATGGAACGAGGAGGCAAGAGATGACCTGTGAGAGATGACGAGAGTGGCAAGAGGTTCGAGGAAGGAGACGAGAAAGGCAAACAGTGCACGGGTGCTACCCACCAAGGAGGATTGACAGACTCAGCAGAGATCATGAGGTTGATCAAGGCAACCTAGTGATTGCGTATATGGTCAACAGTAATTGAAGGCAGTTTGGCTCAATCTCATCCGGAGATGCAACTTTGATTTGGGCTGCAGGAGAGCCGATTGGATGGTGATTTCCAATCCAACATATGAGGGCCCACTAATACAGGCTTGTGGGAGTGCAGTGGCAGATGGAGCTAATTGAAGGCAAAGTCAAGTAGTATGGATGTTTATCAACAATGAACAGGATGAGCAGCAGTTGGAGAGTCTCACAGAATAGGCATGGAAGAACGAGAGTTGCGACCTGAGACATACATATGTGCTTGATAATGAATCAGATTGTGGGTGAAATGTTGCAGCCATGATTGCAATAGCTTCCTAGGGTGTTCATTGGGCTCCGAACAGAGGAATTGAGATGGTGACAAGATGATGCATCACAAGGATCTCTTCCTTCTATGAATTTGTGACTGAGATCCTTTCCAGACATGTGGCCACATGATGAGGAGAGATGGTGTCACTGAATAGTGTCTTTTGACTGGGCGCGAGCGTTCGATTATTGACAAACGCAAATATTGGCATTCCAAGTGTAATGCATGTGCTCAAGCAAAAGAGGAGCGCAGATACAAGTGGACTCTGTTGCAAATATGAAGTAAATTCTTGCAAAACTACGGTGTTGGACGAGGGTGGTATTTGAGTGGGTCTGATCAACCCCACCATTCTTTCCTGGGAATTTCAATGGTTGATGGCAAGTTCTACTGAGACATCTCGGTTGGAGATGCGAGTCATCCAAGTTCAAATGTGACAAGGCATTCCGGTATTTTTTTCAGAGACAGGTGGAGGATGTTAAGCAGGTGGTGTTCCATCTGGTTCTGCGGAGATCGGTCAGGTGCACACTACATTGTTCTCGTAGATGGCAGACCAAGAGCATCTGGATGAGGATGCGGCCACTCTGTTGAGGGGGTTCAGAATACATCAGCGACGAAGTCAGTATGAGCCACAAAGATGTAGCAGATCAGGAAGACATCCTGGATATATGATGGTGTATCCCGGTTTGGGGGTGCTGTGAAGCTCAATGGGAGATGTGGCATGTCAGCAGAGACAGGATTCAAATTCTTTCCAGGCAGGGTGTGAGCCCATCTGACAAATGGAACCTCTGGTGTGAGCAGAGGGATACTGAGGTGATTCTTTGGAACATGAGATTGACAAAGGGCAGTGTGGTTGGGAAAAAGTGACGTTTGGGTTTCACACTTGGTTGGAGGGGGGTGATTGTTGGATATTACTCCTCCCAAGTGGGAGTAAACCCATGTGCAAGTTGTAGAGGATTACTCCCCTAGTGTTGGCAGGACACTGCGCCAACTGCTCCCAACCGATTCACGCGGAAAGCGTTTAAGGCTTGGTCTTTCTCTTGTGTATTTAGCTACTCATCAGAGAGAAGTGGTGGTGTGGTGTAGCGATGTAGTCTGAGAGAGGGGGAGGTCCTGAGAGGGGGAGCCAGTGGTTCGCCCCCCGAGGAGTTTTTTCATCTTTGTAAATGGTTGATATATATAGAGTGATTTTTTCTCTAATTTCCTTGCATGTGTTGTGTGCGTGAGTGACCTCTGGGGCGCAATAGTACATCTACTGAACTGGAGAAGCACTAAGGAAATGAGCCATTCCTAAGTCTGACATGTATCATTTTTCTTAGAACAGAGGGAGAGGGGAAGGATTGACGAAAGTTATAAAACGGAAGGGAAGTTTTACGTCTCAGTAGAGTTGTAGATTCCTCAGAAGGTGGGCTTCCATTCAGTTGTAAATACTAGTATACAGCAGCAGCAGTAGCAGCAGCGAGAAGAAGTTTGCAGAAAGTATATTCAATAATCAAAAGCCACCAAATAACGTCAAACTTATATCTAGGGTACAAGAGTTCTATATTTACATAAGAGCCCCTAAACTATTACAAGAAATACAATAAGAGTAAACTAGTTTCCACACTCCCCTTCAAACTGAGGCTGTTTCACTAGCATCAGTTTGTCAACAAGATATTCATGTCAAGCCCGAGTCATTGCCTTGGTAAAAATATCAGCAAGTTGGTGTTCGGAGGCAACATGGGGTAGTGTAATCTCACCATCCAAATATTTGTCACGAATAAAATGGCAATCTACTTCAATGTGCTTCGTACGCTCATGAAATACCGGATTGACTGCTGCTACTGTATACTGGTATTTACATGGTATCAGAGCCCCTAAACTATTACAAGAAATACAATAAGAGTACACTAGTTTCCACATCAGTGTAACGGAGAAAGTTAGTGATTGGAAAAAAAATAAAAACTCCAATCCCAATCAGCTAAAGGAAGTGGTTTGAATACTTTTGCAATTCCATGTAACTGGGGCCTGGGCTTTAACTAGGATTCATGATTGAGTGCTCCTCTGGAAGAGGACGTGGATGTAGATTCAACATGCAATCCCCCTCCCCTGGAACATAGATGGCAATCCGCATACGCTATCTAGCAAAGGATGCATTGTAAAGCCGCCGCCACCTCCACCAGCGCACACACACAATCAAGGAATAAAAACCTCTCCAACTATGAGTAAAAACCTTCCCCCAGAACCACAAGAAAGGTCTACTAGTACCTGCGATACCAGTTACACTTGCGTTTACAAGAGCTATCAACTGACTCCAGTTCTTATAATGTAAATTTACAACCATACCTTACCAGCGAAGTCCGGAAGATTTTCATGAGGATGCTCCCCAAAGTACCACTTCAAAACCTTATTGTCAAGCTGTAATTCAATGAAAAGATATATGAGCATATCAGTTATTAAGTATGTATATAAACGGGCAATTCTGGGAATGCAAATCTCCATCTTTCACAGTAGACAAAGACGAGCAATTGCAAACCTTAAATTCATCAACTGTTATTGGAAGATTCTAGATACTGCCCTGAATGTGCAACATCGATCTCAACAATGATTGATAATAATATACTTGGCAGCAATCAATGAACAATGATTGATTCATTTGTAATTGATTGATTTGGTTATATGTTCAGCCAATCAGACGATTTGAATCGATTCAGATCATATTTGACAGGTGTGGTAGTTAACAATGATATTAATTGATAGTGATTAGTGAAAATTAATACAATTGGCTAAAGTAGGTTGACTAATTTATTCAATTGCTTAACCACGGACTTATCTATTTCAATCCTTCAAATTAAATAATTAGCAAATTTCAAAAATGGTTATTTGATAGTTAACATTGATCACTTGGCAAAATGAAGGAGTAACGGTCTTTGTGATTAACATTGATCACTTGGTCAATGTATGAGTAACCACTAATGAACCAGTAAATTGAAATATCTCATTTAATTGATCCTTTTTTAAAAGTAATTTTATTCATATAAATGCTTTTATTTAATTTACATATAATTAATACAAGAAAATCCAAATAAAATTTAATGTGGTAGGTACTAGGACATTAATGATGATACATAAATGTATACCTACCCGTCATTAATGTCATACTTATTACAGAATAAGGGTTACTTACCAAAGCATAAGGCTAGAGATACTACAAAAACTGACTTTTTACGATGGATTAAAATTTGTTGATAACAATTACCACGTGGTTAACGATACTTATCATAAAATAAGGGTAAAAGTAAAACGACTGTATGCTTAAACCAGTCTTATCACGCAAACTGGTCACGTTTTGCCAATTACCTTATTTACATACCACCAATTATGACATTAATGGTATTAGATTTTTTCATTCCTACCTTAAACCCTGCAAACTTATCACTCTAACTCCTCTAGCTCTCATTCATCTCTCCTTTTGTCCAAAAAAATAAAAATTTAAGAAGAAGCTTCATAACAAGTTGAAGAAGCTCACTAAGTAAGTTTTTTGAAGAACAAACTGAATTTAGTTGTGATTATTACCTCGTACCAACTTACCAAAAGATTATAAGTTGAAGAATATAATTGTTTCACAATAACCTAATGAAGCTTCCATACGGTTTTTACAATTTAAGAATAAGCTCCATACAGATTTTACATTTTTTATGCTTATTTTTACCATTTCTTCTGGCCGCACATACCACTTTTTATGGTATTTTTATTACGGATGAAAACCGTATTAGGAAATATCTAGAGAATAAGTTCTCTGTATTTGTGGTAAGCATATCCAGAATTTAGTAAAACAATCTTGTATTTACGGTAAGTATGGTTATAAAAATGGTAGGTACTTTCCGTAAGTAATATAGTTTTGCTTATCATACCATAGGTAATAGTATTTGTGATAAGCATATCTATGTTTGTTTATTTTTGCTTAATCGCTATTGAAAATTTTTGTAGGATTCTTAATTGAATTTATGGTAGTATTTAATGAAATTAGGCTATTCAATTTCATTAATATAGTTTATAGTGATTAATATGATATAATTTACAAATCTAACAACTAATAGTGTTGATACTAATATCTTGGCAGTGATAAATCAACGAGGATTGATTCATTTGTAATTGATTAATCTGGTTATACGTTAAATCGGTTGATCAAACGATTTGAATCGATTAAAATCATATTTGGCAGATGTGGTAGTTAACAATGATATTGATTGATAGTGATTAGTGAAGATTAATACAATTGGCTAAAGTAGGCTGACTAATTTGTTTAATTGATTAACCACAGACTTATCTATTTCAATCATTCAAATTATACAATTAGCAAATTTCAAAAATGGTTATTTGATAGTTAACATTGATCACTTGGCAAATGAAAGAGTATCAGAATTTGTTGTTAACATTAATCACTTAGCCAATGTAGCAATAACCACTAATAAACCAGTAAATTAAAATATCTCATTTATTTGATCATTTTTTAAAAGTAATTTTATTAAATGCTTTTATTTAATTTATCATAAAAGTAATACAAATAGATCAAAATAAAATTTAATGTGGTAGGTGCTATTAAAAATAAATAAATAAATATATAATAAATGGTTATTTAAAAGTAAATATATCTATAATATAGTTTTTCCATAATATTTAAATGTAAATTACTTAAATATATCTATAATAAATGGTTATTTAAACAAAAATAAATTAAATACATTTATAATGTTATTTAGAAATTATGGAAAATATTGACAAACTTTTTATTTTTAGATAATTCTTCTAATTGTATTATATATTCAAAACAAATTAAAATTTTAAACTAGATTTATAATTGAACACCATTTTTTAGGTTTTTCACTACCCAATTCTTAGCAAAAAGGCTAAATATATTGTGTATATAGGTTAAAGTGGTGTGAATATATATATATATCCCCAAAATCTTCAAAATTTTCCGCAAAAAAATAGGGTACTTTTTTTTAAATTAATGGTAACTTATTACCTGACCAACCGGTTGTTGTAAGTATTGCTTGTTTGTGTAGTAAGTTTTGCCTTATACGATGGTAAATGTTGTCTTAGTCAATGGTAAGTGTTGTCTGTTTCTGTGGTAAATAATCCTTCATTTTTTTGGTCAAAAGTTCACAAAACCATCTTGTTTTTAATAAAATCACCATACTTTTGATTTTTAGTTTTGATCCAAGTGTTGTAATTTATCTATTTTCAATCCAATGATCCATATTCAGTGGGAGTATGGTGCTCCCAAAACTGCCTGGGAGCACCATAGCCGAAGCCCACAAAATTTTTGGTAACAATTTTACCCTTAAAGGGGCTAACGGTTTGGTGGTGATCTGGCACAATTTTGGATAGTAGGGCACTAGCCCCACGAAGAAATTATTCGTTGCCCTTGAGCCAACACATCATGTTTGACAGGTGGTGCCTTTTACCAATTAAAATTTGCCCAATTGAATTTGTGTCAAACTTCTGCCACATAAGCAACCTCTCACTTGATGGAGAAAAAAGGCAAACGGAAATGCATTCTACCTACCCTTGTCTTTTCAATTTTAATTTCTACCTTTTCTCTCTCTTATTTACTTTTCCCTTCCATTTTTTCCCTCCATTTTTTACCATTTTCTCTGCAATCCTCCATATTCTACTACCACACCTCTGTTTCTTGAGCTCAAAATACTCCCATAAGTTCTGGTGGTTGAATGGCATTTATACAAATAGGGACCCATTAAAGCTAATTTTTAATAGGTTCAAATGGCTTCTCAAACTGATGCAGATAAAGAGAATGTGCCCGTCCAACCTGAAAATTTAATGGGTATGCATACTCTCTCTCTGTCTCTCTCTCTCTCGTAGAGGTAAAGGCAAACCTTTGACTTCAAAATTTGTTGTGGATACATTAATGGAAATTTATAACATCCATCATTATTCAATAGCAACCAAAAAATAATGCACTTTGTTTTCTCATAGCCCATATTTCAAAACAACGACTACGGCATTTCCTTAGACGAATATCCCTACGTAATTAATTTAAATGTTACATTAACTTTACTTATTTCATTGTCTTTCTCTCTCTATTCATATTTCCCTCGTAGTAAAAATTCAACCCTGTTTGTTACATATATTTAATTGCTTAATTTTCTAATTTACTTAGGTGAAGCACATTTGCCCAAAAAAGGTGAATTGAAGGTTGGTATGGTGGTGAATAGTGAAGATCAAGCCTACGACCTATATAAAAGACATGCCTTGGGAACAAGTTTTAGTATTAGGAGGGACAAATACATATATAAGAGCGGCACAAAAGAAATCAAGGGGCGAGTTTTTATATGTTCAAAAGAAGGAAAATCTGAAAATCTCCTCCCTTATGAGCAAAGAAAGACCCATAGATTGGATACTAGGACTGAGTGCAAAGCCAGTATAACATTTGATGTTTTAGATGACATGTGGGTTGTTTCAAAATTCATTCCTGACCATACCCACCCACTTGTGCCACCGGAGCAACACCGTTTTCTTAGATCAGGGAGAAAAATTACAGAATCTAGTAAGGATCTCATCCATTCTATGACCAATGTTGGCATTTCACCTTCTAGAGTATATGCGAACATGTCAAAAGAAGTCGGGGGAGTGAAAAATATGGTATTCACAAAGAGAGATTGCCATAATCTTGTACAAACTCAAAGAGCAAACATGATTGGGCTGGGAGATGCTTTAAGTCTCATCAATTATTTCAAGAGTAAATTAGTTGAAAGTCATCTATTCTTCCACCACGAGCAGCTTGATGATGAAGGCCGCTTGACTAATGTCTTTTGGACTGATGGATTATCAAGATTTGATTATGATTGTTTTGGAGATGTTGTGATTTTTGATACAACTTATCGTACAAATAAGTACAACATGATATGTGCACCATATGTAGGGGTGAATCATCATTGGAAGAACATCTATTTCGGGTGTGCCTTTTTGCAAGATGAGACTACATCAACGTTTGTGTGGTTGTTTGAAACATTTTTAGAGGCAATGGGGAATAAGGCACCGAAAACAATTTTCACTGACCAAGATCATGCGATGGCCAATGCTGTTAAGAAGGTCTTTCCCAATACGTGCCACAGCTAATGCACGTGGCATATTTCAAAGAATGCAACTCAACATATTGCACATCTTTATGCTCAAAAGGGTTTCAAGGACAAGTTCATCTATCTAATGAAGTATTGCGAGTCAGAAGAGGAATTTGAGTCTACTTGGAAAAAGATGATAAATGAGTGGGGCATTTCAGAAAATACATGGTTGAAAAAATTGTATGAGCTGTGCCAAAAGTGGTCCCCGGCTTTTAGTCATGATACCTTCTCTGCGAACATACGATCCACACAAAGAAGTGAAAGTACAAATAAAGTCTTCCACCAAATTTCAGGTAAGACAATGACCTTTATTGAGTTTGTGCATCACTATGATGACAACATAACTAATATGCGGGAGGAAGAGAATGAGGATGATTACAACTCTTCTCGTGGGAAACCCCTTCTTTTTTTGCCTCAACATGAGATTCTCAAGCATGCATCTGAATGGTACACAACTAGAATTTTCAATATGTTTCAAGATGAGTTTAAGAATTGCTTGATGTATAAAGTTGTCGGATCCACTCACATTGGCATGCAAAACATGTATAAGTTAAGAAGACGAGGGAGTAACCGAGAGCATGTTGTCCAATTCGATCCATTTGAATTGACTGTTTTGTGTGATTGTTTCAAGTTTGAGTCAATGGAATTGCTATGTTGTCATGCTTTATTTGCCTTGAATTCAATAGCGGAAGTCGATAAAATTCCAGAACGGTACATATTGAAACGCTGGACGAAGGGTGCTAAAAAGGGGTAGCTGTAAAGGGAAAGCCATCACAGAATTCTGAGAAATCATCAAGGAATCTACGCCTAAGCAACTTAATGTGTAGAGCAACTTAATGTGTAGAGCATTAAGGGTAATGAGTTTGGGTGCAGAGAATGATGAGAAGGAAGGAGTAGCATATAAGCACTTAGATTTAACTGAGGAAGAGATGCATAACTTGGATAAAATAAAGAATATGAGGGGTAGTTGTGATCTTCAACAAATTGATGAAGATGATGAACTTACTGGCTCAGCTAGTGGCATTCGAGTGCTGGATCCAACTCCAAAATGGCCAAAAGGAGCTACTTATGGATGACAAAAGGGTCCTTTGGAAAAACGGAGAAGGAAGAATTCTAAGGAAACGGGTAAGTCTGAAATTCTCAAATGCCTCGTCTTTACATTATCTAGTGTCATGTCTCTTTCATTTCTTTTATTTTTTTTTCTCAAATGTTAGTGGACCAACAACAACTAGCATCAGGATTTAATTTTATAGGTACATCTGCATCAGGCTTCCATGCAATTGGTGGACCAACAATGAGTTACTTTAACAATCAAGTAAGCCTAAACATGTACTGCCACATGTTACATATTTACTTTTGTAGTTACTCCTTTAATTTACCAGTTTCTATAATGAAGTATGTGCAGCTTCCAAGTTTCTCTAATACTCCTTTCACAATATCAGCACAACCCAATTTTACCATGCCATACATGAGTCAGGTATGGTACTCTCATATCTTGTTATGATAAAGTAGCTAGTATCATTTCCAGGCATATCCACATTTTATCTTCTTTGTAGGGATCATCTAATGCTATTGGTGGAAATTCCCATCCATCAATTTTCACTCAAGAAGCTTTTAACAGTTGACAAGATGTAAATAGTGGTAAGCTTATTCCATTTTCCTAATTTGGTTCTCATAATTTTCTATGATGTAAATCATTCATGGTCATTTTGGCATTTCTTGGTTAGAAGTTTTATTGTGATAATCACTGTGATTCTTGATAGGTGGAAGAAAGTTGCTCCAACTTATTTTTATGTTCGGGTTGCCGACAAAGTACCATTGAATCAAGCAATTTGAGTTTTTGGTTGTCTTTTTTGGTTATGTTTGATCAGTACTTCTATACCAATCTTTTGGAAGTGTATAAAACAAACAAGGTGGTTAAAGGTTCTATGAGTATTTTTTGCAAGTGCGTATAGTTAATAGGTTAATGAAAGGGGGTGATGATTTTTTGATGTTCTAAGTGTAACTTTATACTAAAGTGATCACTATCAAGTACTTACCTGGTTTGTTATCTTTTGAGCTAGAATTGCCTACAGTTCAATCTTGAGTGTTATTGAACTGGAACTTATGGGTCTTGATTATTGATCGCTTTTCTTTAGTTTGCATTCCTTTATGTTTCCAAAAAGTACAGTGCACAAGCCTCTCCAAACCTTAGATGTAAAAAGAAGCCTCTCCAAACATAGCTATCAATTTTTTATGGAAGTGCTAATATTGCTGAGTGGCTTGGTTTATCCGCGAGCACTATTCACTAGGTAGGCAATGTCTATGCAATTCATAAGTAAAACTTTCACGTGGTATTTAACTTGTCATTGATTTATAAGCATACACTGATCACTTAATTGAAGGATCCGAACAAGTCATTTCACAATTCGTAGGTATCTAAAGAAAAAAAAATTCAAAATTATTTTTGTACCTATTGATGTTCGATCAAAATAATTTTTTCATGAATGATATATCCTTGATGACATCAATGTTATATATCAGCGATTGGGATTGATAATTAGTCTTGACGAGATGAGGTAGAAAAGTATAAAAATATGTACCGAAATTCAAAAAAGTTTAGTATAATGCTACTACAATAGCAAGTTTCATATTTTTTTCGTATCTAGTTAACTTTGTTTTTACTTTGGGTCATATATTTGCTTTGTAGACATGAGAGACACATGTTTAATTCAAAAAAATTGTAACATGATGAATAAAAATATGAAAAATAAAAAATACCAAAATTTTCAGAGAATGGGTATATCATCACTAGTTGAAAAAATAGGAATAATAAAACAGTCAAAAAATTTGGGAAAAATAATTTGTAGAGGAGAACAAAAAAAATTGTCTTTTGAGCTCATGGAGAAATGTAGGAGTAATTGAAGGGAAAACGGCAAAACATGGAGGAAAAAAGAGGAAAACTTCTTTAAAGGAGTCATGTAAAGAAGATTTACGACGTTAAATCACGCGCGTTCAAAAGTGTTTGGGACGGTCCAGATTAAAAATTAGTCAAAATTGAAAAAAGTGTTTGGGACACTCCAGATTAAAAAATTGGTCAAAATTGAAAACACATTTTAGTCATTAATTGCGCAAATGAATGAGTGAGATTGAGCGAAGCCGTGAATAAACTCTCGAAAAAAAAAAAACAAGAGAAAAAAGTAAAGTATGAAAGAGAAAAGGCAGAAATTAAAATTGAAAAGGCAAGGGATGGATAGATTAACACCTGTTGCATTTCCGTGACCTCCTTTCTCCGTCAAGGGAGGTTGAGGAGGGATTGCTTATGTGGCAAAAATCTGACACAAAGTCACTAGGGCAAATCTTGATTGGTGAAAGGCACCACCTGTCAAACATAATGTGTTGCCCTTGGGGCAACGAATAATTTCCCCACGTTTCTTTTCCCCAATTTGTTTCCCCCCATCTGTTAAAAAAAAGAAAGAAAAAAAAAACCCTAAAACCTAATTCTCAAAGGTAGTGTTCGGTTGGGAGTTTAGTTTAGTTTAGTTTTGATAGTGGGTGGAGAGAGAAATAGAGTAATGATTGAAGATAGGGGTAATGATTGGAGAGATAGAGAGAAATGAGAAAGTAATTATTGGAAAAATATGATAATGATTGAAAAAAGAAGTAGGGTAATGATTGGAAACAAAATTAAAACTAAAACTAAACCATCTACCGAACAAAGCCAAAATCATTACGTTCGATTTTCGGGTGGCGAGAGTGGGAAAATGGGTTGAAGCTACTTCGAAGGGAATGACGATTCGATTCATGCTTGGGCTTCCATTTCTAAGAGTTGTTTTCGTCCGAGTCCGTGTCGGAGTCTGAGTCTGAGTTGGAGTTCGGTTCCTGAATCTTTTGGATCGGTCTCTGTAATGGGGATGGAAAGAAGTTGTTAGGCAATGTGATCAAATGCAATTGACACTAAAAAAGGGAAAAAAGAACTAAAATTTTGCTAAGGGCTTCATCAAAACTCTACAGTGGAAGTAAGGTAAAAGCCGTGTTTGGTTGTCATCAAGAAAGAGAAGAATCGAAGTGGAAATCTCGAAGATGATTGAATTTCGTGTTAAAAATGGACTTTCTTGGTGAAGAATAAGAAATTGAACCAACACCGGTATGACAAAATTCAAGCACAAAGATGTACTGATTAAGGACAAAACTGATCATCCCATAACAGCAACTAGGAAAATAATGCTCTCATAAATATTTTATGTCTCATGAACATATCGATAGATAGATATAGAGAGAGAAAATTCTTGAAAATAAGAGCTTTCTCGGCGAAAAACAAAATAATTACCCAAATTTTGCTTGGGGAACATTGCTTTGTTTCAGCTTCTTCTTGAATCGGAATCAACGGTTTCTTCTCCAAAAGCACGCACATTCTTCTTCTCAGCAATCTCCCGAATAACATTTCCCCCAAAATCTTTAGTGCCCTGCATGCCAAAATTTTGGTGGGTTAGGGGAAAATGATTTTGGGGAATTCAGTTTTAGGGTTTGTAGTTTTATAGAGAGAATAAGAGATGGGGGGAGAGAGGGGAATTGGGGAAGATGCCCTGCTGTTCAAACCTTTGCCACATCATGTGCTCCGTCAGCCCCTTAGACGTTTTAAGGTTTTGGATTTTGAATTTTAATTATTACTTTTATTTCTCTTCAATTATTATTTTTATTTTTCTATCTATGTCTTTCAAATCATTTTTCATATTTTTAATTATTACTTTATTTCTCTCTACACTCATTAACTATAAATCTAAATTCAAAATCTCAAAACGAATGAGGGCATTTTCTGTCCAACTTTGATGGAAATGGTGACATTGAAATCGGTTAGAAATTAAAAGGTAAAATTGAAACTAAAAATTTTGTGAGGACGAAATTGAAACCGAGCTTATTTTATAGGGACCAAAAAAGTAGATAACCTTAATCATTATACCTTTTCAAAAAAATTGATTGTAATACATTACTCCATTTTAGTAGTTGTAATCACTTGTGTTTTTCCCCACAGCATAACCATATATTGTATTATTTTCCTAATATATTCAGATTTAATGATTTATCTACGCATGAAAACAATAATTGATTGTAAATTTGAAATTATGCCCCTTGCACGCATCAAGTAAATAAACAATTGGATGTCAAACGTTTGTTCTTATTTTATTGTTTTCTTATTTCCTTATGTTATCAGCAATCAACAAAGGCCTGATTTCTGTTTCTTAAAAAATGAACTTTTAAAAAATAAAGGTAATTTTAAGCTCAAAAATTATGTGTTTACGTAAATAATTTTTCTACTAATATGGATCTTGTTTGATAAATCTCATTGAGATCTTTTAAACGGTATAAAAAAAATTATTTTCATTATATTTAAGCTTGAAATTACCTTCTTTTTTTAAAAAAAAAATTTAAAAGAAAGCGGAATGACACCAAATAAAAAATTAATTGTCATATGGTTTTACATTTTTTTTTTACGTAATTATTCTTTCAGAAACCAATAAATAATCAAGTCAGCATGACAACCAAACGGGCCTTGACTAATCCTTGTGCTTTCCCTGGTTCTCGCTGACACTCATAAAATTAGTTCTGCCTTTATGTTTGTATTACGGTTTTGCTATCGTCAGTCCACTGAGCTGACGATAAGTAAATTAAAAATTAATAAAAAATAAGGAAAACACAAAATTCCGTGTACTTTTTACACCCTTTAATACATATTCACATACTTATTATTGTCAACCCATTGGGTTGATTTTAGAATTTTCCTTTATACTAAGTACATTCAGGGCCCTTCGTCGATCACCGCTTTCTTTTTAAATCTTCTTTTTCAAGTAAAAGGTAATTTCAAACTCAAATATAACGAAATGAAAAATAATATTTCCAATTTTTTTTGCACCTTTTAAAAGATCTCAATGAGATCTATCAAACAATATCCATATTTGCTAAAAATTTATTTGTATAAACACATAATTTTTGAACTTAAAATTACCTTCATTTTCTATTTATTTTTTAAGAACTTGGAACAGACCCATACTGTGTTACATCTCTCTCGAGGATGTCAGAGAGTGCAGTGTTTGGTTTGGGTTTTGAAAAGTTTTTTGAAAAATAGTAGGGATAATAAGTGGGAAGAGATAGAGAGAGAAATGTTGGAAGTATGGAGAATCTATGAGGTATTTTTTGAAAAATTCTTTTTGAAAACTGAAAAGAACAAGGCATGGTAAATGTTTTTATTGAGGGAGGATAATGAAAAGTGAAACAATCTTTTTGTAAAACAATGAACTAGCATATAGTATCTTTTTGCTTGGTTACTCAAAGATGACATGTATTAGAATGTATTTGAGAACAATATTCTAAAATGATTTACGCAACTATTGACTATTCCCGCCAACGAAATTGATTTATGAGAAGATTTATTTATTTTTAATTAGGTTCAAACAGGGTTATTTTAGTTTTAGTGCATGCCCATGCCTGAAGACACTGCTCGAACGATTGCTTTTTGAAAAAAAAATTCTAAACAAAAAAAACACTCATTACCTACGCTTCCAATCATTATTCGCCCCCTATCTCCAATCATTATTTTCATTTCTCTCTCTATCTCTCTTCAATCAGTACCCATACTTCCAACCATTACTCTCATTTCTCTCTTCACTCATAACTCTACAAAATTTTTCAAAAACTCATGCATACATAGCATAGAATGTTTTAAATGTAACCAACCTATTTATGGGTAATCAATTGTTTTTCTACAATGATTAACCCATATAAATGTAATCAACTAATTATAGTAGTGAATTGAAAAGAAAATCGTAGAAAACATGTAAAAGGTTGTCGATTAGGTATAAAATAAAGTTTAAACATTAGAAAAGATTATTTTTGGGGAAAGAATTTAAACACTCTCGGAAAACCTGTTATTGGTATTATGGCAGTAAAATGAAATTTGCTTGGGTAGTAAAGTTAAATGAATGAAACCTTGTACATTTCAATCCTAAGATTTATGCGTATAACTAGGAAATTTGCTTGGGTAGTAAAATTACACGAATGAAACCTTGTAAATTTCAACCCTAAGATTTATGTGTATAAATTTTAATAGTAATTTTTTTTTGACATGGTTATAAGTATAAATTTTAGGGCAAATTGAATAGGAGGACATACTATAAAGGTTTTTGCTATAATAAGAACATAAATATTTTTCACTTAAGTCTAAAGAACATTACGTCCAAGATTTACAAAAAACTCCTCCCTAGGTTGACCGGCATTGACTAAGGTTGACCGGCGTTGAAAGTGCATAAAATCCTAGGGTACCTAACAAAAGTGTCTAAAACTTTAGGGCATCTATATATAAAATTGCCTAAAACCCTTGGGTACCCTATAAAATTGCCTAAATCACTAAAACCCTATAATAAGAAAGTGTACCCTAAAACCCTATGAAAATGCCTAAAATCCTAGGGTACCCTATAAAAGTGCAATAAGATCAAAAAACACGAAAAGACATTTTTTGTTAGCCAAACAAAGCCCTTGTCTCATTTAAGACATTTTTTGTTAGCCAAACAAAACCCTTGTCTCATTTAAGACAATTTAAATGAAAAAGAATATTTTTTTTATTAGTCAAACAAAGCTATTGTCTAATTAAAGACAATTTTGTCTTTTCACAAACTCTAAAATATTTTTATTAATGAATTCTACACATCACAGAAACTTAGACCGGATTAAAGCTCCTATGGAGTTGTTTCATTTCGACTTTAGACTAATATGCTACAAATTTTAATAGTTGAACTAGGGTTTTGTATAGGTTGTAATAGGAAATTTGCTTGGGTAGTAAAATTACATGGATGAAACCTTGTAAATTTCAATCCTAAGATTTATTTGTATAAATTTTATTAGTTAATTTTTTTTACATGGTCATAAGTATAAATTTTAATAGTTGAACTAGGTTTTTGTATAGATTGTACACAGAAAATTGCATATTGGCCCCTCTTTCCATTTGATGAACATTTCCATCATTTTCCCTTGTTCCTAGGTAGTGGAACTGAGAGACTCGCTCTCTCTCTCTCTCTATCTCTCTCTTTTGGGTAACAAGTCTCTCTCTCTCTCTCCACTTTGTTGCTCTCCCCTTCATACCCTTTGGAGTGCCCGGGGGTGGGAGCTCCAACCCTAGTTCCAAAGTCCCCAACCCTCTTCTATTTCCTTACTCTGCAGTCCTCGTGTTCCATTTTGCACATTCGTTATCTCTGGGGTTGAAGAATGGTGGTTAAACCGGTTCGCATTAGTAGATGTGGAAATGGTAGCAATGGTACTAGTCTCGACAATGGAGTTCGTCTTACCGCCGAGGATCACCATGTGGTCGTTTCGGAGGCTTCTATGGGCGGTGATGATACTACTGTAAAATTTAAATGCGAGCAAGTTAGCCCAGTTACGGAGAGGAGGAGCAGCGCTAGGATTCAGAAATTAAATAGTGAGAAAGCTGTTCGCCTTCGTGGTAGGTCGAATAACCCGGAAGAGAAAGTTGTTCGGAAGAAGATTAGGCTGTACGAACGAAGAAAAGGGAGTCAACCAGATCACGTGGGTGATGATAACAAATCTTCTGAGGGTAACACTAACAAGGTGGTTTTGGGGTCAAATAATAGTAAGAAGAGCAATGACTGTTCTTCTAATGATGAGGAAGCAGCTCGGGTGAGTCGCTCGATAGAGGTTGCAGAAGAGACGGGGATTGGGGGTGGGAAAAGTGCATGTGCCCTTGTTACCGAGACTTTGAGGTCTTTTAGCAGGCATTTCCTTCACTTTGTTCAGGTTTGTTTTCTGTTCCTATGTCAACGTAATCAATCCTATGAAACTTCTATATGCTTGCTTACGTCTAAATGGTGCTTCTCCTTTGATCTTGTTTGAGCGAGTCCTATTTCAAAGCTTCACGAATGAATGCAAAAAATTAGTATAATGGTAGACGTTTTATTTACATTTTACACTTATTCTCTCAGTACTTTTTTTCACTCTCCTTGACTACTTGTTATTAAAGAAGAACTAGTCATTTCAACCAAGTTGTGCGTATCCCTCTTACATTTTATGTCTTCAATCTTTTCTCATCCTTTAGAAAGGCAACCATGCAAATCGTGCTCTTGCTCCTAGCTATCTCTAAGCTGTACTTGCAGGCATTTTTACGAGTGGAGTTCATAAATGCAAATCCATTTTTTGCTTAAAGTTGTGTGAGAAAATTTCCCATTCCTAGGTGATGACAAAAATTAACATAACTTGGTTATAATTGTACGCAGGAAGAGGAAAAGAGGTGCAAAAGAGGAGAAAATGATCAAAAAACAACCAAGGGTTCAAAGTCCAAGGGTTCAAAGTCTAAGGTTAACAATTGTTGCTTTTACATCTGTATTGTTATCTGGATGTCCGATTTATTGTTCACCATAATTATCTCTGTGTTTACTCTTCTATCATTTTACATTTTTTTTTTGCATTTTGTTATTCCATTTCCTTGGAACTTTGTATAGTTGTGCATGTTTATGTGATCACTTGGTCTAGCTTCTCGTATAGATTTCGCTACGTACCTAGTTACTTTATTGGATCATGAATAATACTTTTTAAGTTTTATTGTCCCTCTCACTAAGATGGCTATTCCAATGCTAAGCTTTATGATTGGAAGTTTTATTATGTTTTATCCAATAATTGAATTGGCAACTTGAGTTTCTTTTGGCATTACCTAAAATCTGAATAATACTTGGTTTGTGGAAGCCACTTCCTGACTTGGAATCTCTTCTGACTTAATCTACTTCAATTCAAGAAAGTCATGTCCTTAATTTCTTAGAGGAAGTCCGCCTGTTGGTACCAAAAAAAGACTTTGAGAAAGCCATTTTGGCTTGTACAGTGTCAAATTGCGATGTTTATGCACCGGTTTGGTGTAATTTTGGCACAAAATTAAATCCAAACTATTGGACTTAAATTATCTCATTTTTTGATGCAGATTAATTAGCCTGGATGAGGTGGGAGATTTGGCAAATCCATATTTGGTGCCAAATTTTGCACCAAAGATGGCTTTGCCATTTTTAGCAAACGGTAGACTTGGAATTTGTCAAGAAATCTGCCAACTGATAGCTTTGGTTGCCTAAATGGCTCATGGATGGACGTGCTCTAAGGCCATTCTTTTGAGCATTTTTTTAAAAGGTGTCAAGGTGTAATAAGGCCACTTTTTATCACCATGTCTTTGAGAGCACTTCTGTGTTTTTTCCTGATTTTGTTTTTTTTTTTTATAGGGCTAGACATTTTGGATCTGTTTATTTAGTTGTCGATTGTTGGTCATTAGGGTTTCATTGACGAGAGTTACATTTACTTTATACCAATTTTCTTCTAATGTTTAATAAGTCCTTGACTCCTTTGAAGGTGTTCAATTTGAAGAGGGGATTTGCCTTAAATGCCTTCTTAACTCTCTTAATATTTTTTATCCTGTTTCTATTTTAGATCAATACCCTTGAAATAAACAGGTGGGAGCTTAAACTAAGCCCTAGGTTTTTGCATACCTCTTTGAAGTAAATGATTGTTTGCCACTTAGATCTCTCATGTTGCAATATGAGTTGCAAAGCTGAAATATAAGAAGCTCCTTAAGAATGGCCAGGGAATATCGTAGATGGGTAGATGAGAGTATATCTTAGAGGGTGAGCGAGATTGAAAATTGCAAGTTTTTAAGGTTGGGAGAGGAAGGTGTTTTATCAGTCATTGTTCTGGGTATGTTAACTGTTAGGCCTCAAAGATTGGACAGAGTGTTGTAGTGGATGGAAATGTTACACCATTTAGAGCTGTAGTATCCAAAGTCGACACCACATCACCTGCGCCTCGCGCAAAATACACATTGCATGACCCAAGTCCACTTAAAAGCTTAAGCCTTGTAAGTGGTGAGCAACAAATTGTATAAGGTCCAACCCGTTATTCATTTATCCGATGTGGACTCAAATCCTTCACAAATGTTCACAAAGATGTGCCAATGGACGATGGGTCATCTCAATAGGCCAATAGATGTGGGGCCTTGTTCATTTTGGGGTTTTGGATTTTGGATTCTAATCATTATCCTATTTCTCTCCAATTATTACTCTCATTTTTCTCTCTGTCTCTCTTCAATCATTACCCCTATTTTCAATTATTACTCTATTTCTCTCTACACTCATTACCTACAAATCCAAATCCAAATCCAAAATCCCAAAACGAACGGGGTCGTGGCGATCACGTGGTGATGTCATATGGCAAATGCTAAATACAACACCCGTAGCTATATTCTATAGCTGCCTTGTTGGAGTTTTCATTGGATTTATAGGTTGCTGTTGATCACATTATACACTTGAAGCATTCCTCCACTTACCTCTTCCTGCTTTAATTCTATTACACCAGCACTTTTTTGTACCTTTGTCCTCCAGTATTAACCCCACTATGCATAATCAAGCTTACCTGTCGTAATTGCTCACTGTAGAATGTTTTGTTTTCAATCCTAGCTCCCATATATACCTTTGCCTAAAAACACTTGGTTAAACATGTAGAAATCTTGATGATATGGTATAATAAAAGAAATAGAATCGATATCTTTGGCATTTTGTAATGCGGATCAGTTGACATTCATTTGTTCTGTTTTGGCACATCAACTTGTCAGTAATGAGAAACCAATTTAGATGCTGATTTCCAGTTGTAAGTCTCTTTGTTTTTTCATTGATTATGCTCGTGTATAAACTGATGCAGAAACGGAATGCACCTGAAGATGACACAAAGCGTAGTGCACAACGTCCTGATCTGAAGGCAATAACCAAGGCAAGCCAAACTTGAATGGGTTGAATACAATAAGGGAAACATACTATTGCTCCCTTTAAAGTCTTGTTACATTTTTTAATTATGCATTGTTGCCACCAGTTCACAGATTTTACTGTTTCTGATGCCTAGCCTTGTTCCATAATTTGGTTTCATGTGAATGTTAACTATTCTCATTTTGTTTAAATATCTCTCTTTGCAATAACAACCCTTCATAGAAAGGAATAAAACTGAAACTAAGTGTCCCCTTTGGTATCATTGAGTTACACTGGTCACCGTAAGCGCGAAGGCTTTACAGAGGACTCTTTTTGCCTTCTGTTTTTGTGCTGGTAAGTGCATACTCATTGCTGTCCTGCGTACTTGAAGCAAGTGTATTAATTAAATTTTCAATTGTAAGCTTCTAATGTTTGACATCTGTTCTGTTTAGATGTTTAGAAGAGTTTTTTACCTGGATAAAAGTTTGACAATGAAATTGGGTTGTTTTGGAGTTGAACCTTAGGTGAGTTTTATGAATTGTAATAGTCCAGACAGGAATGCTGTAAAACTGTACAACTCCTAACTTTAGAAGCAACATTTCTTAAGCCAATATGTTTTTGAAGCCTTGTTAATATTCAATTTTTGCCTTTTGCGCATATGCTATTAAGCAATTTGACACCCATGTTATTGTTCTTTTTCCATGTTGTTAATCGTAAATGCTTCTGCCTAGTTCATGTTACAAGTGATTGATTATAAGTTGGCCTGCTTCTGCTTTACCCTGATGTAAAACATAAGATATTTCTATGTGATAACTGTGGCAGATGACGGAGACTAATGCCATACTGAATCCAAATAAAAGATTTGGTTCCATTCCAGGTTGGTGGCCTGTACTTGTGTTGTTTTCAGCTATGTTACATGGACTGGGGTACAAGTTTTGGGTGTGGTTATATGGTTATGTGTTGAATTTAGCTAATTGCTGTCTCAAGGACATGGGTGCATGCTAAAATACTCATTGTGTGGTACATTTCCTTTATCCTATGGGGCAGATGGTGTTTACGATGCGCCTTAGGTCTTTCCATGAATTAGATAAGAGTCTCATGTAAACAATTTTGGTAAATAGAAACTACAAAATATAGTTGTTAGGTGAGTGTCCAACTAAACACATCGAACACAGTTGCCATACTCTTATTCGAGTGTCGAGTGTTGGACACAGGTATTTGGTTCATTTAAAAGAGTCCATATAAACATAGTCTTTCAGACATATGACGCACATGGGTGAACTATTAAAGGGCTTGGTTTTCTAGAGTATCCATTGTTAGCATCACTTTAGTTTGGGATAAGTTTGAACAACTTGAACTCGATGTTGATGCTGATCTTGCTTGTATGATGACAGGTATTGATGTGGGGCATAAGTTCTTTTCACGGGCTGAGATGGTGGTTGTCGGTTTTCACAGCCACTGGCTTAACGGAATTGATTACATTGGGCAAAATGGCAGCAAGGTGAGATATTATGTAGGAGGGATTGCAACTACTACTGTTTTTTAGTCTTGGTTAATTTGAACATCTATATTTTTTATGACTTGTGGAGCTCAGTGTTTTGAACTTTGCAGGAGTTTGATATTCATCTGAAGGTTAACAAATGTGTGGATTGGTTAAATGAATGACTGAATGAACATTTTTTGCTTAGTGTACTAAGTCATAGTAGATCATGTTTGGTTTTATAGTTGGGTGGTACGATATCATTTGTGCTAAATTCAATGTGACATTTTGGTTGATTTTTAACCAACAACATCTGAAGCTTAACAAATGTGTGGATTGGTTAAATGAATGACTGAATGATTTTTTTTTTTGCTTAGTGTGCTAAATCATAGTAGATCATGTTTGGTTTAATAGTTGGGTGGTACGATCTCATTTGTGCTAAATTCAATGTGACATTTTGGTTGATTTTTAACCAAGAACTTTGATGTATGAGGCCCTTCCTTGACTTAGTTTCAATCTGTCTTTATCTGACAGTTATCGCCTTATCACATAATCAAAAGCGATTCAAGTTTTCTCGTGGTTTTTCAGGACTATAGTGGGTACAAATTACCCCTTGCAATTGCCATTGTTTTGTCTGGTCAGTATGAGGATGATCTAGATAATTGTGAAGATATTGTGTACACTGGTCAAGGTGGGAATAATTTACTTGGCAATAGGCGCCAAGTGAAGGACCAAGTAATGGAACGTGGTAATTTGGCATTGAAGGTGAGTGTAGCTTTCGATTCTTACTCTTGATTGTTGTCGTGTTTTGGAATAGATTGTCTTGCGTCCATATCACATATTTGCTGTTGGCAATTTGTTCAACTAAACATGCGGTGAGGAGTTCCTATTTCTCTTGTAAATTTATGATAAGCTGCCTTAAAGCGTCTCAAATGTGTTCTCTTCTTAATGAAATAGGGCGAGCAATCGCTTGAGTAGATGATTCTAAATGGGGAATGATTAATTTGGGTTATGGTTAAACCTCATGACTAAGTTGAAATTTTAGTAGAAAATTAATAGGCCTTGGTGCCTTGCTGAAGAGAAAATTTGTTTCTTATATGTTATTATAATCGTTTTAAATACAATAAAGGAGTCTTGACTTGCAAAGGGCTTCTTCTCGGATCCTTAAGAGCTAGTTGAACATGAGATCTGAGAAACTAAATTAACATGGGTGGTCATCTACAATGAGACAAGTAGCTGCACTGTTGTGTTGCAATATCATCCAAGCCAAAACTTGGAAGAGGATGACGTGAAGGTCAAAATAATTGATATCATAATTTTTTTTTTTTTTTGAAGATTTGTAGCATATGGTTTTAATAAGAATTGTGGCTTTTGATTCAAGGCAAAGAACAGCCTTTGGAAATCAAAGTTTGGAGTCAAAAAGTTGTGCAGAATATCTTGTATAATTTTTCTGTTAAAACCACTTCATAGGAATCTATCACCCTGAATTATTTAGATTATGTTTTTCTTAAATAATTATCCAATTAATATAGAGTAATTTGCATTAATTAAGAGTTATTCAAACAATACACATATGCAGAAAAAAAGAAAAAGAATGCTGGTCACAAAGAGAAAGGATTTTACGTGGAAAAACCAAACTTGGGAAAAACGATGGATTCCAATCCGGTATGAAGTACGTACAAGGCCAATTGACCGAAGACCACCATCTCAATACCCCATGTGCCGAAGACCACAATCTCAATAACCCACGAGCAGTACATAGACAATCTTCCTGGCCTCCAGCCTCTAAGCTCTTTGCAATCTTGAATAGCCATGTCAAAACTCTGCACGCCAAGATCTCTGTGTCACCACATTCGATCATGCACATGAATAACCACCATATGCATGCAAACGTCCCAACTCCCAAGTCAACCCTGTCTCCCATTTATACTCACCCTAGCAAAACTATAAAGATGTACCTAATCTTCGTAAATCTTTCAAAAACTATGTAGGAATAAATGTTCTTGACTACAAGAAAAAGCTCTCTCAATTCTCCCTACCACTCACTGCATGCCGGATAATCTTCGGTCCTTATTAATAAAGTCAAGGCTTCTATGTATGGAAACGGAAACCTAAGCTGCTAAGCAAACAACAAAAATTTCTGGTCCACATTCGCATAGATGAACATACAGATGATCATGAATGCCTTTGAAAGCAGTCGATGTCAGTTTGGAAATCATTTTCTTGATGAAATGTCCCACTTTTGGATGAGAAACTCACAGTCATCCAAACGTGTGCTCGTTGATGACTGAAATCACTACTATGAATATCACGGAAGGCAACTACATTGACTTTCCAAACCTCCATAAATTAGCATCTCCCAAGACTTGTATGGCCAAAGCAAATTGATTCTCACATGTAATATAAGGCCTCGAAGTTCAAGTCTGCTGTAGCATATTTTTGTAAACAAATCGGTTTCTATGTTCTGTCAAACCAATTCTAAAGATTCAGAATGAGAAATCTGTATTTGGCAATTAAACAATTTCTGTTGGAAACCAATTCTGTCATTTGTAAGATAGAATATGTCTATTTTTCAAGACATTTTTGCCTTCCCAAAACGTGTAAGCTAATGAAAAACTTAAGGACAAAGTTAAGTTTAACCAAAACAAGTTCAATTAGGCATGTTGTCTGCAGTTAAATTATGTAGGGTCCTGAACTCATTAACTGAACCAAAAAACTTAACAAAGAATAGCACTCGCTTAGTAATGCCTTGCATGAGTTTTACCTTTCCGCTAACCAGCTTCTTTTTGAATGATCTAGACTTGAAGCTGAAGTTGGCTTGATGAAGTTTTCCACAAAACCGCTCGTGGATTCAATTGAGCCTAAAAGTAAAATAAAAATAGCAGATTCACTTGCCGAGTGAAATTGCCAACAAAAGAATTACTAAATGGGTTCTACTCCCTTGAACTGTCTTATCACTTTCCTGGTTCACAACTAGCTCTATTTTCTCTCTCTTTTGGCTTTCAACACTAGAACTGTTCCTTCAAAGGAAAGAAGGAATTAACCGGCACAGGCTCGCAGAACAAACAATGACAATACGACTGGCCCCGTTCAAGCAGAATCGTTGCTTTTTCAGCTTGAGCGCATCTCCTTACTACAACCTTCCTTTTAGACTACTGGTGCACTACTCGATAGCTTCCGTTTCGACTATTTCATTCTTTCTAGTTCGAAAAGAAGTTTTGTTACTGGGTTTAGAAGAAAGCTTAGGAAACACATTCAATTGACTGATAATACCCGAATGGAAAGTTAGAAAATTCGTTTATACGATTAGAAGTTGGCCTTCTAGGATCAATCCTGAATGGCCAAGTCCCCTGCCAACCAAACTACGAATTCTCATTTCTTTGACCGATTGGGAACCTCTTTATGTGATTCAAGAAGTGGATTAGCTTAACTAGACTAATTGACTTCAAGACAACTCATTCTTTCCTAACAAATCCAGGAGAGATGCTTTGATAGGTTATGCAAGCTTTTAGAGAATCTGTATAACCGCTTCGTCTTCTTCTTTTCTATTTAAATTTTTGTGCTTATCTGGTGGAGATTGGAAGGTAGCCTTTATTAAGCTGTGCTACCACTGTGTAGGAGGCTTCAATAAAAAAATGATTAATATATAATGGAAGAAGTGGCAATGTTTAGATTGCCAGTATCACTGATGCAACAAGTTGTTTCTGCACCTTATTTGTTTTCTTGCAGATATAATTCTATTATGTGATAACTGATAAATAAGATCTTTGAGGATCC
Organism: Rhododendron simsii; assembly: GCA_014282245.1. Lineage (NCBI taxonomy): Eukaryota > Viridiplantae > Streptophyta > Magnoliopsida > Ericales > Ericaceae > Rhododendron > Rhododendron simsii. The sequence goes on from CM024962.1 coordinate 183,800, forward strand.
GGAGCAAGCTTGGGATCCGGAGCACAAAGACCAGTACCCCTCTGTGTTATGCAAGCATGGCATTTAGGTTTAAAAATTGTTGGGGTGGGCCGTGGGGTTGTAGTTGATGAATATTCTTTGTGCATTGTTCATTAATTGGTAATCATTAAGTTTTATGTTTAACTGCAGAATTGTATCCAGCAAAATACACCAGTTAGAGTTGTCCGTGGCCATAAGTCCGCAGATAGTTATGTTGGCAAGGTTTACACATACGATGGCTTATACAAGGTAGCTAAATGGAATCAATTCGTCCTATTTTTAACACCTGTTGTTTCAGTCAGCATGGTTTCCAAGTTTCACAACCTTCTTTTGCATTACTATGGCAGAGTTGTGTTCATGTTTCAGTAGATACCAAGAGTTATTCAAATTCATTGGTCTGTTGCTGATGGTCATCCAAGACCTTTTTAGTTTGATTTTGGAGATGCAAGTTATGCAACAAACGCTTGCGCCTGAAAGTTCACATGGATAACTGATAAGAATGGTCTACTGATAAGAATGTTCTGTAGTATTTTTTGATTATGTGTTTGATTATTCTGATTCAGCTCTGGCATCCTTGGAAGGTATTGTTGAATTCATCCAAAGCCTTATTCACTATGTTGGATGTGGAGATATGCATGTTATGAATGGAATTTAATGGCAGACCATGGACTTAACAAGTCCGTGTTGTAAACAAGCAAATTGACCCTATGAATACCATTTTACAGATCGAACTAAATGCATGGAACCAAATGAGGTCTGAATAGAAAATTCCTTCAAACTTTGATAATTGTTAAAACTACAAATTACCAGCACGGAGGGCATTGTAGACGACATCTCTGAGAACATACCAGCATTGGAGAGATTTATGTCATCGGATTTACACTCCTGATTCCGTATTGATGGGATTGGGCTTTGCTGGTTTATTGCTTTTGGAACGCTGGAATGAGGAAATCATGCAACATAGAAAGTAATACAGGAGAAGGAAAGGTGGGTAGATATTGACATGGCAAAGAATTTTAATTTGAGAACAATTGGCTTAGATCAGAGGAAAGAGAGAGCTAAGTGACCAAGTGTTTCATCTTGTTTCATTTCCTTATCTAGAGATCAAGTTGGAGCAGAACAGCAACATTGGAGATATTTATGCCATTTAAGCATCCTGAGTTTAGGAGGTTGAAGATGAACTTAAGTACTTTAGCCAACCTTTTCTTATATACTAGGGCTTTTGATGGTTGTCTACTGCCTATATTGTTTAGATGCATAGTATTTCCGTCTTCGTGGTATTTTGTGCACATATGTTGCAGAACTGCAGGATTTCTGTTCCATGAATTTTGCTGGTAGTGAAGTACTGGGCAGAGAAAGGCTTTTCTGGATTCACTGTTTTTAATTTTCGCTATTTTCCAGGTAGTCAAGTACTGGGCCGAGAAAGGTGTTTCTGGATTCACTGTTTTTAAGTTCCAGTTGAAGCGGGTTGTTGGACAACCTGTACTGACCACCAATCAGGTTTTGTACCTTTTCCTATTTGTATTCAGAAGCTATTTTTATAACGTTTAAACGTTTGACCCAAGATCTTTACTGGTGGGTGGATTAGGTATTGTATAAGCCTAATGTAGTTAAACGTGACTAGCAAGAAATTTATATTTCAAGCCAGGAACCCAGGTAGTGCAACCCACTATTGTAGTTGTCAAGGTACTTGAAATTATAAAAATAAAGAATTTGAGAAATGTGCAGGTACAATAAAGATTCCTCTTGTTCTCATAAGAAAACTAGATTCTTAAACGTGAATGGGCATCCCATCTGGGTGGAATCATACTTTTAGGGGTAAACAGAAACATCTTCACATTTGATTTATCACTTTTTAGTTCTTATACTCTGAGTGGATGTGCACGTCTCTTGTCCTGTGTAATTCCAAGTTTGAGCACTTTTAGGGGTAAACAGGTACATACTTACGTTGTTGGTTTAGAGGCTTGATGAAGTAGCTTTAACCATTTTAAACTGACAAGTGATCCCTGGGATGAGATGATTCAGATGATTGTGTTCCCTGTTCATAATTGCAACATGCAACTATTCTCTTGGTAAAACTGGAATCTGTTCGTGAATGTAAAACATGTCAACAAGTTTGAGCACATCCATTCGTACTACCTCTATGTTTTCCAGTGACTAGTTGTCTGGCATCTGACATAAATGAGATCGAAATGCTTGGTTCAGGTCTTGTACAAGTCTATACTATGTTAAGTTTGTTAGGATATGAACGATTGTATATGTATTTTTGTAATGCAACGATGCTCAATCTTAGTCAACAAGTGCTGAGTAGATATAATTGGAGTGCATGTTGGGTCAAGATCAATAAATCTTGGATGTCCAAATCAAGCACAACTATTTTCTTCTTTGTGATGTGATTGTGTGTTAGTCTTTATGTTGCTTTCCCATTTCCCTTATGCTCGAATCTTTCTGTATTGGAGTTCTTTTCAAGCTTACTATTTCTTTTCAACGTGATATGATTGATGGCGGTACACCTTGTTAACTTTGTGGCAACCATTAGTTTCTTAATCTCCTGAGTGCAATTTTGCTCCTGGGAGCTCATTATGGTGGACTTGCTGAACTTTTGTTTTGGATATGTTTGGTTTTTTTGCTATTTTCATGTTTTAAACATGTTAGATTAGTCCATGGCAGGGGTAAGGAGCCAGGGAAGTACTACCTTCTTTGGATGGTTTCATCATTTTTCCTATTGCTTTTCACGACAGGTTCTAAATGCTCGAGGTCAAATCCCTAAATCCATAGCAGAAATACGAGGGTACGTTGAAGAAGTGTTTTATAATCAGATGGTAACACTTCATAGTTGGTAATCACTGTTGTGTGACATGAATTTTCTGTTTCAATAAATTAGGTTGGTATGTGAGGACATCAGTGGTGGCCAAGAGAATATTCCCATCCCTGCTACCAATTTGGTTGATGACCCACCTGTTGCACCTTCAGGCAAGTGTGATTTTGTTCACTGCTAATATATCATCTACATTTTTATTATCAATCGAGAACTGTATTGAAAAAGGTGCCAGCTGTCAAGTACTATAAAGGAAAAAGTCAAAAAGAGAAAAAAAATAAGAGAATAAACAAGGAACTATAAGAGGTTCTAAGAATCTAAATAATGAGGCACACCCAGTCCTAACAAGCCAGGGCAACCTGTTGCAAGCCCCTCCTCTACCTCTCTCCCTCCAACCTCTGGTCCAATGGACTATTATATGCTTGCTGATAAAAAAGAAAAAGAAAAATGGGACTATTATATGCTATACAAGGGATGATATCAGATCAGAAATTACCAGCTAATACATAGGTGACTAGTGGAGTCAGAGGTCCAAAAGCCCCGTTATGTAATGGCGATTATTTAGAACCATGTGTCTTGTGTTGGCATAAGTTTAGATTAATCTGAGTCTGAGACATATATCCTCAGTTCCTCACCCAATCGCTCGATGCTCATACTCGAGTTTTTACTATATAGGCTGATAGGTTTGTTTCATCAACCTACATCTGTTCATTATTCAACCAGATATACTAACAGAAAATAGGCATTTTTCATCAGGTCAACACCTTGTTGTTTAGACTTTTCTCTTGGCATTACTCCCTAAACTCGTCCTTGATCTCAGATAAGGCATTGACAGCCTGACAGGCTTCTTACTTTGATCTTCTACGCAAACTGCACTTTACTATCCTCCTCCAATCCTACACAACTAGCTTTTGCATCCCTCTCTAGCAAACCTCCCAAAGCATTGGAGCTTCTTGATGTTCTCGCTCTATGTTCAACGCTCCCCTCCTGTTTATCCTAAGAATGAAATCCACTTTCTAGAATGATTTTTTCTGGTCGAGGAGCATGCTTAGGAGATAACATTTCTATCCCTCCACTTTGATCTTAGTATTTTGATTCCAGAGGTACATTCTTGGTCCATTTCCTAACAGCTCAAGCTTTTAGAACTTAACATGGTATCCCAGCTTTGGTTTCTGAGAGGTATTGGGTTCAAGTCTCTCCTTTGTTGATGGTGTTAGATGACTTGATTTATACTGTTTGGCCCATTTCGTAACAACTTGTGCTTTTGTGACAATTGGTAACTTGACAGTTAAGGTGTTTCCAAAATTATTAAGTCCATCCCCACCATCCAGAGATCACGAAGTACTAGATTTTAATTCAGTAATCACTCTTTTGCTCTCTCCGTATTACATTTGCTTCTCAATACGAGACCCCATAGCTGCACTTCTGTTATGATGAAAGGAATTTAGTATAAGGCAAGGGCCCAAGATCCTTCAATTCCTCAACCTTAAAGAATAGGCCTTGCCTTAATTGTGCCTCCAACCCTTGGGACCACCAACTCACCTCATACCTTTTGTTCTTCAAGCTGCAACTCATTGTTCTTTGTGGCTGCATCAATGTCTCGAGAACGAGCCCATATTTACTTCCTCCAGCCTTGTTAACCAATAACCATGGCAATCCAATCCACTTCACAGTCTTAAGTGCAAGAATACTTTATTTGACCCGAATACTAAACAACTCTAGATCTACTAGAAGTTCTAGGCTTGGTTGCTTGGGTCCTCTATGGCTTCTGGTTGCTGGACGATGAGTTGCCATACTCATGTTTGGCCCAACCTTAGTCCCCAGTCGTCCTGATGTCCACATCTTGCCCTGTCACAGGATTCAATTGGCCAATGAGATTAACGAGCTTAAATTTATGAGCATACATTGAACTTGGCCTTGTTTGACTCAGGCGCAACCCTTTTACGAATTATGCTCTTCTTGTTTCTAGCGAATTGCAAGTCTAGTGATCCATTTTGCAACTTGAGAGAGAAATTTGGTGGCTTCTGGATGATACTCCGCTGGCCTGGTGGCTTAGCCTCTGCCACTCAACTCCAGTGGACTTCACTCCCTCATAATTTTTTTTTTCTTGTCACTCCCAAAACCACTGCACTCCATTTAATTGTAAGTTGTAACATCCTCAAATCGTATCTGTCCCAATCTCCGGTGGCTTTAATATCTCAAATATGTTCATACTTGTGTGTTTCTGATGGCGCCTGAGACGTATCCAACTCACTTCACCTTTTTATTGAGTCTTATTTTATAATGTTGGGATAGGAAGAAAGAGACAAGTGATATAGTTATATTTGCTAAAATAGGAAATATATGGAATTTAGCCAATGAGGAATGGGATTCCATGTTCAGTTTTGTGAAGATGACGTTCATTAGGGTCTGGGCTTTCTTGAAGATTCCATAAAGTAAATGTCCTCAAACTACTTGGTTGATCTCCCTAGGTAAGAAGTAGCCAATCCCCTTGTATATTGGTTGATTTAAGAGGTAAAAGCCAGATGGGAAGATATGAATGAGATAAGGGAGATATGCGATACCCAGGAGAGGGTGAGTGATGGGTAGGACAAGGAATGGGATAGTCTAAATTATCTTTCTAAAATGGCTGTGTTCATTTTGGGGTAGGATATTTCCATGAATTAAAGAAGGGGATTCATCACATTGTAGTTTGTTATGGGATTGTTGAACCAAGTTGACTCAGTCAACAGGGATGTTGGAAATTTTGTTGTAGAGGACAACCAAACATGGGAGTTGTGAAAATTGAGGTGGGAAAAAGGAAATTTTGGGGTCTACGGGTTTTTCAAACCTCCCTATATCCAGTCAAAAGGGTATATCCCGGTCTGTCCCAACAAACAGGTCCTTAATGTCTTCATTTCAATTGCACATACCAAACTTAACCTCAAGGTATTCAGAACAGCATTCTAGTTTTGAAACTAGTGGCTGAGTTTTTACCAACCCGGAAGGAATTCGAACAGCATGCACAGTAACTGTTGCTGCCTTCTGGAAATCAGGATGAGCATGGTGTGTCACGAGTCAAGATATAAAATTGAAATTGAAGACAGTTATTGAGTAATAAACGAGGCATAGAGTTGAGTTGAAATGATATTTCTGGGCTTCTTCGAAAGTCTATTTAAGGATCTTATATACGCGTTTTGAAGGCAGTCAAGTTGTGAACTATATTCTGTGGCCTCTTTTTGAATTTGGGTGGCAATCCCTTTTTATATATAATTATTTACTTATCAAAAAAGAAGTTGTGAACTATATTCTGTATAGGCAGAGGGCTTACTCTCTGATTAAGTGTCTAATAGCTGGGCTGCATCATGTCCGTCCTTGTTATCTTAGATCTCTTTTGGTGTTGAATTCTTAAAATATCAGGTTTCACATATTGCAAAAGCCTACAAGTAGCAGGAAGCGTGAAGATACCTCAGAATGCGACTGGGTGCGATTGCAAAGACAGGTGCACAAATCCCAAGAGTTGTTCTTGTGCAAGACTTAATGGCTCAGATTTTCCATATGTGCATCGTGATGGTGGCAGGTAGGAAATAAATAAATTGCACCAAAAGTTCTGATAGTGTCTGCTTAGTACATAAAATGTTGGAGAAATCATAGAAAGATGAGTTTGCACTTGATTCATATTTTCACTCTTCTTTATGGAAGAATAATGGAGAATTTTATCTGGAGCTTGCGTAGGACCTCAGTAATTTGGTTAAATATTTGCATGGTTGAAGTCTTAGATCTTATTGGTTTGCATTAGGACGTTGTATGTGATAATATTTGTCTGTTTTTATGTGGTTTTAGTTACCTAGGATAGTTTCGAAGTTTATTGATTTGCTAGATGGTCGTGGTCCAGTTGATTGGTACTTTGTTTTGGGTTGAGTCAATTTAATTGTCTTCATTAGTCAATGTTTTGGGTAGTTTCTTAGCAAGCTTTACCTGAAGGATGACTTTACGCTGGTAGAAAGGAGATGATTTCCTTGAATCATACTCAGGAACTTCACATAGAGGCAACTGCTACTGCTAGTATTGACTTTTGGAGGATCTTTGTATTGACTGATACATGCATGCATGATTTCTTTTAATTAGTCAATGTAATTATCTAATGCTTTTATTGACTTTTTCTTCCAGATTAGTTGCACCAATGGGCGTTGTCTTTGAATGTGGTCCTAATTGCGGTTGTGGACCTGATTGTGTCAATCGAACATCTCAGAAAGGGATGAGATACCGACTTGAGGTTTTATAACCATAACTGTTCTGTGTTGTGCATAATATGGCTGTAGACTCTTCAATATTCTTTGGCTTGCAGACGTTTAGACTATAATAACCCAACTTTGCAGGTTTTCCGCACTCCTAAGAAAGGCTGGGGTGTGAGATCGTGGGATCATATACCTTCTGGGGCACCAATATGTGAATACATAGGAAAGCTCATGAAGACGGATGATGTGGACACTGCATATGAAAATGACTACATTTTTGATATTGATTGTTTACAAACAATGAAGGGGCTGGATGGAAGAGAGGTATAGACATTCACATAGGAAGACCAAAAGTGGTGGTTTTTCTTTTTTCCCTTCTCCCTTCTCCCTTCTCCCTTCTCCCTGCTTGTTGTTGGTGTTATATAACTGACACTGCTAGTTTTTTTTTGACAGAGACGATTACGAGATGTATGTATACCCACATGCTTGGACAAAAGTGACGATCATAGATCTGATGACGGGCCAGAGTTCTGCATTGATGCAGGTTCCACTGGCAACATTGCCAGATTCATCAACCACAGTTGCCAACCTAATCTTTTTGTTCAATGTGTTCTGAGCTCACACCATGACATCAAGCTTGCTAGAGTAGTTCTATTTGCAGCGGACAACATACCTCCATTGAAGGTTCTGTACTCTGTGGTTTTTCTATAATTTTTTTGGATAATTTACTGTACAATTTCTTCATAAACCATGGGCTTCCATTGGAAAGTATGCGCTTCAATTATTTGAAAGTCTTTTAATCATTTCTGGTGACCACTGATCACCTATTCTTGTGTTCCATAACGTTATCAAGAGAAGGGGTTGTGGCGCACGATGTCTTCTGTACATGTGATTTGGAAACCTACTGTCGGAGTTTAAGGATTAAACGGAAGAACTGCCATTTGTGACTGTTAAGCTGCGTGAAATAACCACACAATGCCTCCTTTGAGTTTAGTTTGTTAACATCTATCCATGTTGTCCAAGGTATACTTGCTAGGAAAACGGAGAAGAACGATTTAGGAAAGGATTTGGTCACAGACTCACATATATAGCTTGTATGATAAATAGTTTTCTAGATTCAAGCATACAAAAGTATGTGTTGTGTAAGCCTTCTCTGAGCTTATAAGCATTTGACTAGTCTATACATGTATCTATTGTACAGAATTGTATCAACGGTTGCTATTTGTACTTATTGCAATCACGAGCGTTTTCATACATTAATATTAAATACCTGTGTATTGGGATACTGCGAGGTGTTGGGCAGTTTCATGTTTCATTGTGGATCCTTAATTTTTTTAAGAGTTCATGACTCTAACAGCGTTATTGTCTACATTTCCCTTGGCAAAAGTATCCAGCATAAAATGTTCTTTTCTAGTTCGAAAATCCTTCTGTAGACTATCCTACAAGTCGCTTATCGATTGATGATCTTGTTCTCTTAATCTGCTGCATGGTCTTGATAATCCCTTCTTTGAGTTCTAATTGACCTTCAGAAAGACATCTGTTACATTGCTGGTACTAAATTGATTGTTGGATTACGAGGCAACTAACTTTTGCCTCTTTTTTATTTTGTGCAGGAGCTTAACTATGATTATGGGTATGCCCTGGATAGTGTGATGGGTCCTGATGGAAAGGCAAGACAATTGCTTTGTTACTGCGGTGCAGCTGATTGTCGGAAGCGCTTGTTTTAGGCTGCTGCATTGCCATCCTCTTTTTTTTTTGTTTATATTACTGGTACATGCTTTTGTCTCTGCTCTCTCCGTCGATCTCATATACTGGTGGGTGTAGGCAAGTAGTTGGTGGCTGTATTTGCATTAACTGTTATAGCTGATGTACGTTACCACCCCTTCTCTCGGGGATTTTTCCATGGTGAATTGCGTCAAATGCAGAACATATTCCTCTGTATTCCAAGGAATCAAAGATATGATATGGCCATTTTGGAAATGATTTGAAACTATGAATCTTTGTGCTTTAAACATTTAGTTTTGAGTTTTTGACTGTCATAAGATGGAGGAAATGTCGTGTTTTAGCAGATGACCTTTTCTACTACCCAGTGATGGCCTGTATTAGGTGATGAAGCATTCAAATAACGTTTCAGTAGCTTGTAGGCATTTATGAAATCATTGGTTCTCTGTGTGTTCTGTGGACAATTGATAATTCCCCGCAAACTATGTGTTTGGCGTGCCGTTTTCATGGATGGAATTGAGTTCATATTCACGCCCCTCCTCGGGAAGAAATGGAGTGGACTCTCTTTTGAACCGAGTAATTGATACTTGCTGGAGAGGGCATTTGCCAGCGTGTTTAGCTGTCTTTGGTTTTCGCCTGGAGAATTAGCTGATGATGGGACACAAGTGTTTCCGGTGTAAGGTTCCTTGTAATAACTTAGCTTTTTTGCTTGTAATAACCTAGGGAACTCCCTTTCCACGGATGATGTTATCGTAATACGGTGGTTGATTTTATGATAGGTTTTGGTTTAAAGTTAAATTTCAATGTTGGCTTTGACAATTTTGGGAGGCGCTGGACGCTGGTAATTATATATCCTGGCATGAACCAACAGTCTTAAAGAGATTGAGTTAACGATGATTAATAATTTAATCATTTAACGGATGGGGAAGGGAGTAACAACTCAGAGCTAACATGCAACAAAAAATACAGATTTAACAACACATGTAACCAAAAATAACATAGAAATGAAAGAAAACTCGTTATATTTATATGCCTGAACTATATTCCAAGCAAGTACATGATACGCATCGTGTTCTCTTAATAAAAATATCACCTCATTTAATGATGTTCATCTCCCCTCCCTGTTCATTTAACTTGATAGAAAAATAAAAACCTTTCAAACTTTTCCTCGCGTTTAAACTTTTTCTCTTGATAAAATTATTGCATGTTTTGTTAGGAGTAGTAAAATCGATGAGGGATTGCTACTATGTATTTTTGCTCAATTTTTCTCTTTATTCCCGTACTCAATAAGGTTAGCAGTTGTTTAGGCAAGTGATAACGCTTAAAATATTGTTAAAACGAAGCATCTATTGCTTTCCCTTTAAGTATCTCTCATGTACAAACCAAGAAACAAATTATTTTGTGGCGTCAGGTTCACTAATTTTGTAAAAATTGCTTGGTTATAGGCTTATGGGATGATAAGTACAGCAATTCCTCATCAAACCAAATACTACTAATAGCAACACTTTTTTCCGCTTTTTGATGAACACACACGTTAACAAAAAGAAAAAGTAGTCGACCCAATATTAGCAGGCCGGACCATTGCAGCGAGCTTTGTTCACAACCGAAGCGATGGAGAATGAATTTTGTGGTCTCACCTGGTCCATAAATACCCAAACACAAGCAACAATTTATTCGCCTACAATGTTCTCTTGGTTACTGCATTCCCTTTTTCAAAACAAATTCAAGTTTTTGCCCATCTAATTCTATATACTAGTAGTATTTTGCTAAGATGTCTTTGGCTCAACGACATAAAGATGTACTTAGACGTCAGGAATAAGGAGGTCCTCTTCCAAGATGCTAATTTTACTATTCTGGTAATACTGACTTTCGCCATTCAGAAGAAACTATGTAGGAGTAGTATTTTATTAGTATGTGTTTAAGTAATGAAGTACTAAAATCTCATTAGGTTGCGTGAGTACTTGTAATAATTGCCATCTGAACGTGATACATTAGTGCTTTGTCAACTAGCAACAATTTTAATGGGCCTGCTGACTTCTGGTGATAATCACAGTTGGTCTATAATTGCCCAAGCAGAATTACAATAATATTCTTTGAACAAGACAACTGCATATATAGCATACTACTTCAACCTAGCTAGGGGAAAGGGAATTAGACTTCGTAGAAATATTCCTTGTCTTCATCTGATGAACCAGTAAAAGGTAGCAAACCAAGGAGGAGTACTTCACTGATCTCAATCTCAAGTCTTAACACAAAACATCTCTTAGGCATGCATGCATAAATATGCATTCCTCCGTTGTCCTTTTGAACCAAAAAATAATCTCAAGTTCTGCACATCCAATGGTTCAGTCTTGGACAAACACGTATTGAGTAATTACTAGTACTTTATAGTTTATCCTTACTCAATTAATGATCTTTCTCTCACTATAAACAGCAGTAGAATACAAATATGTGAACTACATCAAATAGTATATAATTAAAGCCCACAATCACACAAAGCCTAAGTGGCAGCCTTATTAAGACAACAAAATGTAACGAAAATGATTTTAGCACTCCATTTTTTGATTAATTGCACTCCAAAATTTATCTTTGAATGTGCTTTGGAAATTGTGCTATGCGTAAATTATTAAAATACAACTTTTGGAGTGTGTTTATCAAAATGTGGAGTGCCAAAATTATTTTTCAAAAGTAAACAAAGAATTCTCAGGAAAGAAATAATCTGTGCTTTGGGCAAGGATTGACTCCCTCACATCCCATTCGGAACAATACACAGGTAGCCAATTGAACAAACATATTGATTCAAGCCTAATTCTACTGTTAAATACTCCAGTGATTATTTTATGCTTCAAAAACATTGCTCCATGTGGTTCAGAGGCCATGTGGAGCAATGCTATCGAAGCATGGAATAATTTCTTCATATCCTCCTACAATAAACTATATATAGCCCTTCGCTTCGCAATCTGTTTGCCTGTCAAAATGCACGAATGTACTCCCCATAAAAAAATGCAGGAATGTACGGTTTAAATAAATAAATAAAGGGTAAATTACTAAATTTCAGAGTCACCCCCATGAGATTTGGCTTAATAATAGATACACCATTCACGCATGAGAAATGACTATGAACTTTGTATTGTTTCAATATTCATGTCATTGACACCCAACCAATAACTATTTGACAAAACACATCTGATAATTAGTCAAAAGTGTCTTATATTGGCAAATTCACTCTTTTAGTAGTAGAATCAATAATTAAAAACTCTCAATTCTCATTTTTTAAAACCAAAAACACTAAATTTGCAATTTCTGAAAAAAAAAAACTATTATTTCGAGTAGTAAAACACAAATATAGTTGTTAATAAATTTAATTTTTTTTTGTTTGTGTCAAAATAGCTCATTCAATAGGTAGATTAGTCATTTTGATTCAAAAAAGGTGAGTTAATAATTTTTTTGACTTTCTATTATCAAAAAAATTGAATTTCAAATATAAAGTACTGTTAACTCGTTCCATTACGTGTTTTAAGAAACAATTTTAGATTAAGGGTGTCGATGAAACACACAAGTAGAAATCATTTGGTTCATTGGTTAAGAAACAACTGAAAAAAACAATTCACTTGGGTCTTTATCCAGCAGCAAAGTCAAGGCTCATCCCCACTTTGTCTCTTGACATTACCCGAAATCTTTGCTTCTAAAGAAAGAGAACTAGAGAAGCGATAGAGAGCAATTGAAACTTGAAAGAGAGCTTCACCTAACCAGAAAAGCCCAAATGTTATTCTGACGAAAAATGATACTCCTTCTAGTTATCTGATCATCTTCAACTCCGGACCCATCAATTGGGTGCACCTAGGAAGCTTGAGAAGCTAGCTCGATCGTACCAATGGCGGAGTTGAAGATCTTGTGTTCAATTATCTTGGCATTAAATATTAGTATTGTCCTTGTGGAATCCAAGTACATAGAATACAACACATCACATAGGATCGTCCCCGGGAAAATTAACGTCCATCTGGTACCTCACTCCCACGATGACGTTGGATGGTTGAAGACTGTCGATCAGTACTATGTCGGTGCTAACAACTCTATCCGGGTACCTTCTTTCTTTCTTTCTGTTTATTCATGCCTTTCTACCCACATAGTGTAATCTTAATAATTTCATTCCTTGTTAAATACTATCTCCCTCTCCAGAAATGGCACGGGACGTATAAACGTGTTTTCCAAATTTGGTAAACTAAGTTCTGTTTGTTTATTGAATAGGGAGCGTGTGTTCAGAACGTCTTGGATTCTGTAATTTCGTCTTTGTTGGATGACAAGAATCGGAAATTCATCTATGTTGAAATGGTAAATACTCTACTTTGTTCTTTCTGTTGTATATTGAGTTGAGCTTGAATATGACACACACACGCACACTCAAACATGGATTTTATGATTGTACGTGTCCAGTATATTTCTTAAGTTTCCGTTGATCGAGGAGGAGTAGCAATTTCCAATGATTTTTGCAGGCATTCTTCCAGCGCTGGTGGAGACAGCAGAGTGAGGTACTCAAGATCAAAGTCAAGGAACTCATCAGCTCCGGTCAACTAGAGTTCATGTAAATTTTGCTTGTACTTTGTGTTGATCTTCGTACATATCATAGTTCTATTAATCTGCAGAGTGCGAGAAAAATTAGTGATAGCTCATTACTTCTTCTTGTTGACTAACTTGTGTAATGCAATTGCACCTATAGCTATTCTTCTTCATAATCTGATTGAATTTTTCCCCCTTTGGTTGTTCTTTCTTTTGTGTCAGAAATGGAGGAATGAGTATGCATGATGAGGCAACCCCACATTACATTGACTTAATCGATCAGACAACTCTGGGGCATCAATTTATCAAAAATGAATTTGGTCAGAGACCCAGAGTTGGTTGGCAGATTGATCCTTTCGGACATTCTGCTGTTCAAGCTTATTTGTTGGGTGCAGAGGTATGGACTTTCTTCGATCTTTTATTCACATTTTACTTTACGTACTTTCCATTTTCCACTCAATCTAGATTCAAGATCGGACGTTATTCTGATTCGTCTCCATTTTGGTGAAACTAATTTCATCAATTTATCTTCTGTATGATTTACACACCAAAAGATTTGAGGGCCAACACTCCCCGTTCCACTCTGCTTCTTTTGAGTTGTAGTAGCAATTTGGACGCTGTGTTATGTAAGCTTTGGGTACCATTTGATTCGTTTCTTGGTTGCAGCTAGGATTTGACTCTCTCTTTTTTGCACGAATTGATTACCAAGACAGAGCTAAGCGGAGGGCTGAGAAGACTCTCGAGGTTGTTTGGCAGGGTTCAAAATCCCTTGGTTCATCTTCACAGGTCAGACACTTGATATTTTTTTTAAACTGTTCTCCTTTTATGATGTTTGTCTCAAGAATTGCGTGTTATCTGGTTTCCTAGTAGACTACTAGCCTTCACTTCAATTCACTTCACTTCATGCTCATGATTTTGTTTTTAGTTTGGGCTAGAGCTAAGATATGGCTGCTATTACTTGAGCTTATTTATTTTCTTCTCATTATCTAATTTATCTGCAGATATTCACTGGTATATTCCCCAGGCATTATGATCCTCCTGATGGTTTCACCTTCGAAATAAATGACGTGTCTCCTCCTATTCAGGTGATTGATAAAGGACATGTAGAGTGCATTGACTTTGTCTAGGAACATCTTCTCCTCTAACTTTTTTGTTTGAAGGATGATGTTCTCCTGTTTGACTATAACGTCAAAGAGCGTGTGGATGACTTTGTAGCTGCTGCAGTGGCACAGGTACGATCTATCATCTATGCAAGGTTTCACCTCATTTTCGCGTTTCATCAGTATGAATAGCATATCAACTTCTTCCCCACTCATCTCTCCTTTTTTCCCCAGAGAAGGACAAAAAAATGAGAAAATAGGTTAGATTGTTTTTTTTTTACATATGAATACAGTTAAATGGATTCCAAGTTTCATCTGATGAGCTATATGGGAATACAAGATTGGTGGGGTATATTCTCTCAGGGTGTACAAATTCGCAGGATTTTTATTCTATTTCTAGATCTTGGCAGTTATTGTTGGAAAATATAGTGCGGAAAACAGTAATCGATTTTACTAATTTCTAGAAATTTACGAACGAACAGAAAACTACATGAAACGGAATTACAGGATATGAAATATAAGCATAAACTGTAAGCAAGGTATGGAAATACTGCAAACCGAGACCTGTTTTATTCAATGGTGCCCTTAAGACAAATTCGCTGCCTCACCGGTTCTGGAGGTTGTGTCGGTGTTTGTCTCCCAGGGTTGACTCGGTTCCCACTTAGCCGCCGGAGCACCGCTATAGACTGTCCGTCGAACGAACTTGTGTCTGTACTCTCTCCCTCGGAAGGAAGAACAATATTGCAGATGAAGAGCTCTTGATCTTTTGGTGTATTGAAACAAAAGAGGCCGAACTCCTTTATATAATCGATGAGGAGCCTTCTCATTGAATATGAGAATTCAATAGGGGGAGCTGCCCATTCAACAGGGCCAATTCAATATTCATATTGAATATAGGGAATTTGAATATGGGGAATTCAATTTTTGGAGAAAAACTGCTATAGTCATTAATCCAGCAATTGATTCCTTAATCAAATCGTGGGTTTTGTTTTGGCATTCAACCCAGTATTAATTAGCTGCGCACCACTGATTCTGTAACTGAACCATCCAAACGCGAATGGTACAGACCCAATGAAGCACAATCAATTCCAAACCAATCTAGACTAGACTATAGACCACAGACCTCAAACAACAGGTCGCGGGCCCACGAATCTTGAGCTCCAACCCCGGCCCCGGTCTAATTTAGGTGTTTGGTGACGGTGCGCACGCACGTCATTTGGCTTTTTCAATTCCCAAAATGAGACAATTTCTCATTCATCTCTTAATGGAATTTGTTCACTGTTGTTGGACCCACCTCACACGGTGTGGGTCCTACCAAATTCTCTTTGGTTAAATTTCATTTTTCCAACAGTTACTTATTCATTCTTGCAATTCAGGTTTAACATAGACATTCAAAAGTCTAAAGGAGAATTCAATTTCTGCCTCATGATTTGTCTAATTCTATACCCATTGCTTTTAACGCGCATACTGTGTATTTCCTTTTTAGGCAAATGTAACCAGGACAAACCATATAATGTGGCTCATGGGTACAGATTTTCGGTATCAGTATGCAAATTCATGGTTCAGGCAGATTGACAAATTCATTCATTACGTCAACCTGGTAATGATTTTCTTATATGCCTTGCTCACTTTTAGGGAATTAGGAAGACGGATACGTGCATTACATTTAATAACTAAGGGGTTTTACATCCTCTTTGTGTCCTGTTGTTATTTTTAACCCTTCTTAATGGATTACCCTTGGAGCGATATCAGGATGGGCGTGTAAATGCTCTATACTCAACCCCATCCATCTACACTGATTCAAAGCATGCAGCAAAGGAGTTATGGCCTCTTAAAACTGGTGATTTCTTCCCGTAAGTCTAACGTAAATGACAATTGCAATGAACTGATCCATACAGATGGTTACTTTCAAATTTTAACTGAAGAGTAGTATGTTTTGTTAGGTATGCAGATCGTGAAAATGCATATTGGACTGGTTATTTTACAAGTAGGCCGGCCTTTAAAGGTTATGTCAGAATGATGAGTGGTTACTACTTAGTAAGATATTCAGCCTTATCTTGATTTGAAAGTGTTGGGCCTGTGTTCAATTGTCACGGTTGTCTAATTTTTTTATTAATTTGGTTTGGTTTCATAACACAATCAGGCAGCAAGGCAGCTGGAATTTTTTAAGGGCAGGAGCAGTTCAGGGCCAAATGTAGATGCACTGGCTGATGCATTGGCAATCGCTCAGCATCATGATGCCGTGAGTGGAACTCAAAGACAACATGTAGCTTCTGACTATTCTCTGCGACTTTCTATTGGCTATGCAGAGGTGCTGATCTGTTTGATTCACCATCAGCTTTATCGTAACATCATAGAGTTATCCATTGATACTGCAAGTGATTTAGTCATTATCTTCTTATGCTGCTGGCTTGTTATGTTCCAATATTTGATGTATTACTTTTCTCAGGCTGAAAAGGTGGTTGCGTCATCTCTTGCTTTATTAGCGAAGTCAAGATTAAATACCAGTCAAGAAGACTCGCTCACCAAGTTCCAGCAGGCAATATATGCTTACATACGTTTGAACTTCATGTCTGTGTAACTAGAATTATTGGTAGCCTGTAATTTCATTTTGTTTCATGCTGTCAGAAAGGAATTACAGCATTTGTAGATCTTTAGCATATATGACCTTCATATAATCCTTTACTTTCTCTGCATGTGTGTTTGATTATATTTCTTAAAACAAAGTGCATGCACTTATGTACTCTACATCATAAACTAGATTCCTCTCTTTGTGTTATAGGTTCTAATTCTACCATCTGTGCAATTGGGTCTCTTTTATTCTTTTTGCTTCGAAATTTATGGACTTTATTTTACAAATTCATAATCTGATATCTGATTTTTCGGTTTTCCCTTTTTAGTGCCCCCTCCTTAATATAAGTTACTGTCCTCCATCAGAAGCAGCATTGTCCAACGGGAAAAGCTTGGTGAGGATGAAATTCAACTTTAATTTACTTTGTATTTGATTAAATTTTTGTTGTCGCAAAGCTTTGAGCTGACATTTGGGTCAACAATCATTTTATTTGTTCTCTTTTGTAGGTCATCATAGTCTACAATCCTTTAGGATGGAAGAGAGAGGAAGCAATTCGGATTCCTGTGAGTGCCCAACTTTTCCCTAGTTCATTGTCATTTTGGAAGGCATGTTATCTATAGTGGTTTTGTTTTTTTACCGATCAAACTTAGAACACTACGCGGTTGCAGACTTCACATTCAAGGGTTGAAAATGGGTAGGGTGCCTGTGTCAGAGACACCTCGTGAAGGTACAGATGTGGAAACCAAAAAGATCTTGTTGGGTTCCCCCCCCCCCCCCCCCCCCCCCCCCCCCCTCTACCATGTAATTCTAGAACGTGGAATGTGAAGTATTAAGTTATTAACAGTTAAATGAGAAGAGCGCCTTATTTCTTGAAAGCATTATTGGGGTATAGCACTTTTAGGCATTAGATTATCAAGCAATAAACCCATCTCCGATTTCACCCGCTTTAGAGTCAGAGACCTGACGAATAATTGCATTGGTTTTTAAGGGGTTAAGGACCTTTTTTGATAAATAATTTATTGAAGATGTCTTATTTGTAGAAGTGGAAGGTTCATTCCTTCACCCCTTACTCTAGGAATTCAAGAGGCATATGAAGGATTTCTGTAGTCTGGGGGATTTTTACATGATATAGAAATGGTTAATTCTATTCTGTCTTAGCTTTTGGGGGTTTCCGGCCCTCCTTCTCTTCCCCTACTTGTGGAAGAGGGAGTATCAACTCTCACTCTCTCTCTCGTGCGCCTTTCTTCAGCTTGTTCCTGTTCTTCTGTTCGGGACGGGGCAGCCAGCCCAAATACAAAAAGAGAAGAAAGCGGCCGGGGGGGGGGGGGGGGGGGGGGGGGGGGGGTTTGTGGGGGGTGGGTTGTGGGGAGTTGTGTATTTCCTTGATATTAAGGTGTAGGTGGTTGAAGAACTTTTGATAGCTCGGTGATTGAGCAATTCAAGATTTAACCATGGTTTGTGTAATTCTTTGTCATATAATGATAAGCTTTATCAAGCTTTTGTTCATAGGATGATCATTACTTTGCAAGCAATTCACTTCATTTCATTCTTCAGGAAATGTGTTCACCAAACACTGCCACTTGCAATTCCTTTTACCACCTTTTATGGTATCTTATTCTTGGCTACCACTCATATCAATTCAACATGTTAGCGGCTGTGATGTGGAATCTATAAATTTCAAACCAAGTTGGAAAAGTAGAATAACAATCCATGGATTCTGTGTTGAGCATGGAATATCAAACTCCAGGGCTGTTTCATTGTTAGATTTGCTGCTACTTCAAAAGCACGTGAAATGAAACAATAAAGGGGTGGTGCTACTGCAATTTTTTGTTTATTGTCTTTTCGATCACAGATTAAATGCTTTTTGTTGCAGTCACTCAGTGTTTGTTGGGTTTAGGTTTTGAGGGAGGTTTTCGGAGTAAGGATAGAGAGAGATAGACAGAAAGCTGAGAGTAATAATTGGGGAGAAAACTTATTGGGAACCGTGCTGAGAGTGAGGGGTGGTTTTGGAAACTCAAAACGAACAAAGTCTCAAAATCTCGAATTTAACTGTATTTGCTATAGTGTCAATCATGGTAAACATATGCTTTTTTGTGCTTTGTTGAGTTATTGAGTTTCTTGTACGATACTCACTACTGACAGATTTTTCGTGCTACAGGTTTCCTCTGAGGGGGTAATAGTCATGGATTCTGCTGGAAGAGAAATTGAATCTCAAGTTCTTCCTCTGTCCAATGCCTCTTTAAGCATCAGAAATTACCATGTAAAAGCATATTTGGGTAGATCTCCTGGTGAAACAATGAAATACTGGCTTGCCTTTTCTGTATCTGTACCACCACTTGGTTTCAGCACTTACACTGTTGCAAGCGCCAAAGGGACAGGTTAACGACATTGCTTTATCATCTAGTGTGTTGTTAATGTAAACTCAAATGAACAGTGGAAAATCACTGTGTTGCTGACAGGAAGGTTATTTGGTTGTTCTGTCATTGTATCTTTATATTTTGACATGTAGGTGCATCAAAATCAGAAGTGTATAATCCAGAAGGAAATGGGGATTATACAGTAGAAGTTGGCCAAGGAAATTTAAAGCTGCTTTATACTGCCCATGGGGGAAATCTTATTCACTACAGTAATGGCAGAAGTTTGGTATGTTATGTTTTTGTAGTTCCCAACTTGTGATTATTATTATCGTTATTTTTTTAATTTTATTTTGCGTTTCCACCTATCGAGCTTTATTGTTGTGTTTTCCCTTTTAATCAGGAATTTTCTTTTTCCTTCTAATAGTCATGACAAGAATAAGCTTATTGTTTCATATATTGTTGGTTAATTGGATTCCCTCATTTGCTTTTATTCCCTGGGAAAATGTCCCTTTTCATCCAAGGCTTGATTTTCTTTCTCCTGGAATTACAGCTTTCTAAAAGATACATTACAGCAAGTTGAGGGAAAAGTATACAAACCTTAATTTAGCGTTTCATTGGAGTTGTAAAAAACGGACTATACCCAGTGATATGTTGTCCTACATTTTATTTTTTGTTTGTTCATTACTGAAGGTTACAACATCTGCTCAGCAAACGTACAGTTACTACTCTGCATACAATGGAACTGACAAAGATCCCCAGGTATAAATGCTGTGAATTTTGTAGGCATGATTTGCTGACTTGTTCTGTATGCAAGGACTTTTGTTCCAATCCAATGAATGAAAATAGTTGTAACTCTAATGTTTGAAGGCTTCGGGGGCGTATGTTTTCCGTCCCAATCGCACTTTCCCCATAGACTCTGAGGGCCAGGTAATCATTCTGTCTAGTGTACTCTGCTTACTTGTCATTGTGGTAAATACTATCACCATAAGATTGCTGCTTTTTCCCAGAGATCATTATCTGTTATGCGGGGTCCACTCATGGATGAAGTACATCAACAAGTCAATCCGTGGATATACCAGGTGGTAAACTCGTCAATATGATATCTACTCCCTTTTTTGCAGCTTTATTTAAACTTTTGCTTTTACTCACATCTGGCTGTGCCCCACCCTTTTGGCCTGTAGAGTTTCCATATGGCGGTACATGGTTTAGAAGCTGAATATTTCTTCATATCCTGGATGGCAATGTATTTATGTTACCTCCCTTACATGGATCAGATAATGTTAGTATTGAGTTGAGAAAAATATTTTGCTAGGAAAGCCAAGGACAGGTGCTTCAAAATTTGTAACTCAACAAATTTCATTTAGTCCTAAATCGTGTGCTTACAGCCACATTGATCTATGTTCCCCATTACAATGCCATTTCAAACACCTTTCCGTCATTTTAGGTCAAGTTTTTGCCACTTCTGACTATGCTACAAATGCATTTAGTTCTCGCTCTACTTTTTTCTTACACCACCGCTCATCCCTCAACATTTTCATGTAAGCTACACAAATCTTTAAGCACTTTTTGTTTCCGTTCAACATTTTTTTTTATGATACCTCATAAGAGGCCCTACGAGAGTTTTAGTTTTCTCCTCCTTCACCTTAACACGCGTATGGTAAAATCACCTCATCCTTGATGCACTCCTCCATTCCATATTGGACTTCTCTGTTTGGTGTATCCGACTCATTCTATAGGGCACATTCTCCTCAATCTCTTGGTCTTTGTGGATAATGGACTCAAGATATAAGAAATAGTCACTCTTATTCTATGCATTCTTCAACCTTAAGAAAACTCGTTAATTAGTCATCTACAGGACTAGAATATGCATTCTTAGTCCTGCCATAGTGATGTTTTATGCTCTTTGTTGAAACAAAACTGCTTGGGTGCAGATCACCAGGGTGTATAAAGCAAAAGAACATGCTGAAGTTGAGTTCAATGTAAGTTTACATAACAGTAGGTACATCCAGTGAAACAACTTTCTAGTTTAGTGTGTGGTTTCTCGACTTTATCTTCTGAACTACAGATTGGGCCTATACCTGCTGATGACGGAGTTGGAAAAGAAATAACAACTCGAATTACATCTACCATGATGACCAATAAAACCTTTTTCACAGATTCTAATGGACGGGACTTCATTAAAAGGGTATGTCAAGTTTTGTGCATGCCATTTTTGCAAATTTGTGATGTTAAGTTCAGTTATTATTTTAACGTGGTGAATGTTTTTATGTGACAACTAGCATCTCTTGATTGCTTTTCTTTAAGAAAATGTATAAAGAACCAGACATTTGCATGTGTTGATTACAAGAGGAGAATATTGATTACGCACTTGATTCCAATTTGACTTCATATTCATCAGATGGGAATTTATGTTTGTGGGTGCTGAATTGGAAATATAAGACTCTTTACTGTTGACTAACATGCTGTTTTGCAGGTTCGAGATTACAGAGAAGACTGGGACCTACAAGTGAACGAACATGTTGCTGGAAACTATTACCCTGTATGTCCTTGAATTAACAGCTCTACAAGCCTCAAATTCATATCTGTAGAACTGTTTTTTCTTTTTTCTTGTAACCATTTCATAGAAAGGGATGCTTTTTCAAAATCTCGTTTACTTGCTTCTGTATCTGTATGTATTTGGGAAGTATTGGTGGCGATTCAAGTGGGCTGCAATGCCAATTCACTTCCGAGTTTTTTTTGCTATTATTTTAAGTTCTTCGGAAATATCGGCTACAATTAACTTAGGCACCTAAATTCTCATCTTTCTGGAAAAAAAAAAAAAACCCGTGGCATATCAATTTTGCTTAGGTCTACTATTTTCATATGGACCTTGCTCATGGTATTCCAAGTTGATGCTTGAAATATCAATTATTCGTTAACGTGTTTGGAAGTCCTTTTGGCATGCATCCTTTACAGCAATATTGAGGGTTGGTGTGCAATCTGATAGCTACTCTCTCTCTCTCTCTCTCTCTCTCTCTCTCTCTCTCTCTCTCTCTCTCTCTGTTCATGCACGTTCTTTTGGTTTAAAATGTGTGTTTCTCTCTCTCCCTGTTACCCATTTGAATCTTCCCTCTTTATCTCTCTTGTTTCAGATTAATCTGGGAATTTATATCAAGGATGAAAGCACAGAACTGTCAGTGCTGGTGGACCGTGCAGTGGGTGGATCCAGTTTGGTGGATGGTCAAATAGAGCTGATGCTTCATAGGTTTCCTTGTCATCTCTGATTACGTAGTTTATTTTATGTCATGGCTTTAATTATATTTCAAATTTGCATTACCGTGATCTCCAATTATGTTGCTTTTACGATTTAGGAGGCTACTTCATGATGATTCTAGAGGTGTTGGAGAGGCTCTAAATGAAGAAGTTTGTGCTCTTGAGGAATGCAAAGGTTTAACAGTAAGCATACTTAACCGACTCCACATAAGAGATAAGACTTATTTCTAATCTGGTGCCTGCCTTCTCCTCTATGTATAGGATCTCTACATTGTCATAGCTGTCTGGTTTTGGTGGTTCTCAAAAGATTCCTGTTACTGAGTTACAAGCACTCATATTTTTCCTTGTGGTCCTTCTAGTGTTGCTTGGATCCTGAATCATAAATATTTTCTCCAGGAAATATGCTGGACTTGTGACATGATAGTAGGAAGACAACTTTAGGATACAGCTGCCTACACAAAACTGACTTGTGGTGCTCCTGAACATACTGATATACACATAGGCCTGGAACCAGCTGCAAAGGGGCCCTTATCTTTTGCCGGTTTTCATCAATCTCATTTAAAACTACAACCTAGGACCTGTTCAATATTTTGCTTATATTCTAAATCCGTCGTGTATACAATTTTGGTCTTTCTTGAGTTAAATGAAGTTCAATCATAACACCAAGAGTTGCAAAGACATTGCTAAGTTCCACCTCCATACTTGGGTATGGATATCAGCATTTCGGATTCACTTGATGCCTTTGAGGGACCAAGGCAAAAATACGATCCAGGGAACTCTTCAATTATATTATTATGATGATGCGGGGAACTCTTTGATTCCCTAGGTAGGTGTTGCATGCTGCCTATCTAATGCAACCATGACAGAGAGCCCCCTCATAAAGTTCATAGCTTTCAGAAAAGTATGGACTGCTGCCTTGGGCTGTTACTACAACTAGAAAATAATAACTTCACGAAGTCTTATTTGAGGTTTTTCCCTCACCTGATCAGACTGCTTACAAAGGAGAAGCAAAAATCCCAGTGTGCAATATAGATGGAATTTTGTTTTGAGCACCTTGTATTCTGGTTTTGTCCCCTGGCTTTGTTTTTGGTGATGCAGCTGACTGGAATTACATGGTTTTACCATCTTTCAGTAGGGTCCAAATTTGCTTAATTGCTGTGCTGTTGGTGACCATTGATGCCAAAACTACGAATTGTATACTTTCAAGCTTAATTCTTTATGACCTTCATTGCAGATTTTAATCTGATGGGTGAAGCATTGGCTTTAGTTTTCTCGTCTTATTAACTATGTTTTGCAGGTCCAGGGAAAATTCTATGTCAGAATAGATCCTCTTGGAGATGGTGCCAAGTGGCGTCGCACATTTGGCCAAGAGATATATTCACCACTTCTTCTAGCATTCACTGAGCTGGTGAAAGAAGTTCTTCAGATTTGACTCCTTTCTGTTTAGGGCTGCATTTGTTTAATTGTTCAATTTTATTTGTTTGCAGGATGGAAGTAATTGGACGAATCCTCATGTACCAACATTTTCTGGGATCGATCCTACCTATAGTTTACCAAACAACATTGCGGTGATAACTCTCCAGGTATGCAGGGGAGCACCATGCACGTCTTTCAGGATATTGTCCCTATATCTTGATGGAGATCAACAGAGTTGCAGACATATTAGTCAGACTCTACTACTTAATTGAAATACATTTTTTCCCGTTGTCCTTCAGGAACTTGAAAGTGGAAGAGTGCTTCTTCGGTTAGCTCATCTATATGAGGTCTTCTCTCCTACTTGCATAACATATATTGAAATGAGTGCAAATTTTGCTTGTGTCTATTACATGGATCTTCCTACATGTTATAAAATTCCGGTGTCGGATACTCGACACTATATGCGTGAATCCACATATATTCTTGCTTTGCTTTGTGGGCGGCATACTTAGAAAGGGGTGGCTGTGGATTATGCGTTCTCTGGGGACCAAGTGAGATTCCTTTTTCCCTTTATGAGAAATCCAACCCGTTTTACTGCCCATTTTGTTTCTTTTAACCCTTTGTTTGTCATCCCAAAATTCTTATGAAGGTAAATTTTCATGTACATCACAACCCAGGAGCCAAATCGTTTTCCTTCTCAATAGTTTATAGCTTTTCCTTCCCAATTAACCTTGTATAACTGAAGAAAAGACGTGCCGGGGGGGGGAGGGGGGGGGTGGGGCGGGTTTCATTTGATAAAAGTAATGCTTTAAGAGGCCTATGACAAGTTTTACAGAGGTCACTAGCTCTCCCTGAACTACCAAATTATAAGTTTGAGGCTTTGAGCATTGTTTGAAATGATTAATGCCATTAGATTGGCATTCCTAATTACATTGGTAATGGATCTCAAAGTGTTCCTGCAGGTACTGTGTTAGCTTCAATTCTTTAGGACCACACCTGGAATATTGCCACATTATCTAATTCATGTTTTTGTGGTGGTTGATACATGCAAAGACTGGAGAGGACAGCGATTATTCTAAACTAACCAGCGTGGAATTGAAGAAGTTGTTCCCAACCAAGAAGGTGAAACCTGTTTTTACAGAACTCTCCCAAATGCTATTTTTATCTTGAAATAGATGACATTTATTTTGTTTATATACATACATGTTCCAGATCCAAAAAGTGACAGAGATGAACTTGTCGGCCAATCAAGAGAGAGCTGAAATGGAGACAAAGAGACTAGTTTGGAAAATAGAAAGCTCTTCAGATGAAGCCAAGGTAGTGAGGGGAGGACCTGTCGATCCTGTGAAACTGGTGGTTGAACTTGCTCCAATGGAAATCCGCACGTTTTTTATTGACTTTGAGATCGGTGGCTCCGTTGCAGTTGTCTAGATTGCAAGTTATTACAGTGTTGCATTTAGTTGCGAATAGTTGAAGTACCCATGTTGGTGACTGGTGTTCCTCCCTTTTTCAAGTTGTCACTTTTTCTATTTTTTTTTATTATTATTATAAGATAAGAAACTGGTTCTTGATGCTTTAGTTGCTCTTGGATGGGTTTGGATTGCAAACAGTTATGGCTTGGTTCCTACTGAAATACCACAATGCAAAATTATTTTTTTTTGGCTCACTTTATTGATAACCATGGTCATCGTCTTGGGGCTTCCTTCATCCCTCATCTCTGTCACGGATGTCATTGAAAATGCAATGATAAATGATTTTCTGTGAAGACAGTCGACCGTAGAGGGGACTGGGGGATTTTCTCCGGATCTTTTCTCTTGAATAGAGGTTGCATCCAATTGACTATAGAGGAGAGTTAATGCTTCGATGGTCATGAAATTGACTAGAGTTGATAGTTTTGCTGAAGCAACTCCTTGGCTGAAGGGGATCCTGTTAGCTAAAGTTTCAAATATTCAGGTTGATGGATTCTATGCGAGTTAGCTTTGAAAATTGAAATTGGAGTTTTGTGATTTTTTCGTGGTTCGGTGTGCATTGACTTCTAGCCAGCGAGAATTGGGATTCTTTTTAGAGCTGGTCTTTCTCGTATCAGCCTTTCTACAATGTACACACATTCACAATCATGTAAGGGCCAACAGACACATCTTTGCGGCTACGGCTATGATGCTCCCGAGTGCTTCGGGAGCATCATGCCCCCAATTGTTTCTAACCATTCAATATTGCAATTTAATCTTAACCGTAGAGGGTTATATCTGTTTAACTTCTAAAGCCTGGAATTTTGAATTGGGAGTACCTACAATTTCGGTGACCATACTTATCACAGGTGTTTGCTAAAAACTGAACATACTTACTACAAATATTAAAAAAATTACAATGCCGACAATTTCAACGGACGTGCCACATGTTAATTGCAGGCTTTTGATGGTAATTTTGACTTAGTCCAAAAGTTAGAGGTAAGTAATTTTTTTTTTTTCCTAAGTTAAGGAGGTCGGAGTGATTTTTGTTCAAAAGTTTATTTAGAGAGGTTGCATCCAAATCACCAGGACTGCAAATGAGTCAAGCTAAGTTTTAGAATGCTCGTGTTTGTTTGTTAAAATGTAAGCGAATCTGAGTTCAAGTTCTTGCTCAATGAAAATTTAACGAGTCGAGCACGAACTAAGTTTGCCTAGGTAAGAACCGAGCTCATTCACGAGTCTTAACGATCCAAGAATTTATTATGCTTTATACAATTCTAAAGCTGCAAATAAAATTTTATTATGTACATAAATACGTTTATACATACAAAAAACACATATTTAAATTTATCTATTACAACAGGGAGTGATTAGTGGCATAAGGAGTTCATATGATATAGTTACAAGTCAAAATCCTTATATCAACCCGTGCTTTATAGTGGTGTAAAGGGTTCCTATGAAACCAATACATTCCTCTAGAATCTTTGTACGCTCAACCACTCTTAGAAGGTTCATACAATTTTCGAAGTTGGTGATTCGCATCAGCTTTAGCACTTCGTGCTTCCAACCCTTAAATGACGCCATTGCGTATGAATGTACAATATGGGTTGCAGTGCCTTATCGCCCCTTTTCACTGGATTTTATAGGCAATTGCACATTGAATCCAATCTCCTCAAGAAAAGAGGGCGCCCATACAATCTCACATGTCGTGTGAGCTATGACTTTATACTCTTCTTCATACTAGATCATGTAACTACTGCCTTATTCTTACTCTTCCAATTGACAAACTTTATAGTAAGGAAGACACAATATCCCATAGTGAATCTCCGCTTAAACTGTTTTCTTGCCCAATCAAAATAGTGTGAAAGCCTTAACACGTTAGTGTTGAATAGCTCGATAAAATAGACCACGTCCTAAAGCAACTGAAAAGTGGAAGACTAGGTGGTAGATTAAATTAGTCTTAATGACATCTTGTCCCTAACCTATAACACTTTTTCCAATCACCCTTTAAACTACAAAATTTGACACCGAATCACCTTACATTATCAAAACCTTTCAACTTGGGCATTCATTAAGCTTCAGTCGTATTATTGTCGTCAAGGAACCTATAATAGTGCTCAAATGTTCTTTCTCTCAAACTATGACTATAATGCCATGATGACATGCATACAAACTTTCATACCTAATAAAATTAAATACTAGATATTTATTGAACCGTTTCTTCCATCTATCCCATCTATTAATTTTTGTCTGTTTTATTCTCACTAATAGCTCTTTACACTTGTGCATCCTTAATGAAGATGGCAAAATAGGGCTTTATGTAAGAAAGAGAAAAGTGTACTCCTTGATTTTGATAGAGATATGCAGATTTAGGTATATCATTCTCGCTATATTTAGAGGAAAATAACAATTGCAAACTTGTTCTAGGATTTTTTATAGTCGTAAGCGACTTAAGATTAATAAGGGGCGGAGTTAGAAGGTTTAGATAGTTTAAGGTAGTCAACTGTAGGGTTCTATAGTTTATTGAGTAATTTACAAGTAGGCAAATAGTTCAAGGGGCACGATGCAGTTAAGGCATTAAATTATGTAAAGAGATATTCGGTTGACAAATGCCCACAGGTGTTTGGTGTAATTTGGGGAAGAACACGATCTCAAGATTTGGAAATGCAAGCAAGGAGTAGTACTCCTCCGCCTATAAAAAGTTTAGGGCGCGGCTATTTGCGGATTTTCTTCCATAGTCTGTTAAAAATTTTCAATTATACTCGACAGTTAGTTATCGAAATTGAGATATATTTTCAGCATTCATTACCGAAATATGATATTTTTTCAATAACTATTTACCGAAAATACATGTTTGGCAGTTGTTTACCGAAAATTGAACAAATTTTCGACATGTAGTTACCGTAATATAATTTTATTTTTAATAGTTATTTACCGAAATATTATTTATGATTTTCAATAACCACTCATCGAAATGTGGTGGAGTACGAGAGAAAATAAAGAGTTGCGAATAACCGCGACCAAAGTATATTTTGGTTTGTTGTTTAAAAGCCTTTCCTTTCCCCAAATAAATAAATAAATGTCATTGAGCTTACTACGGAGAGAGAACCAAAGCGACCCCGAAGGAATCCCGCAAAATTTCCAGAGCGTACTTTCATGTCCATCTTGCCCTCCAAGGATCTAAGTTCAGCATCATCTTCTTCGTCTCAGACTCCTCCCCCAAACCCTAATTCCAATCATGGACTCGTCTTTCCACGTCATCATCATCATCGACAACGACTCTCTCAATCTCCTCCCATCTCTCCCTCATACCAATCCACATCTCTCCAGATCTCAAACTCCATCGACATCCCCACCAATATTTCAGGTATTGGTTTTCCGCGTTGAAAAGAATCAAGTTTTTCAGAATTTTTGGCCTTTCGGGGCTTATTTCTTTTTTTATTGCTTGAGATATTATTTCCTTTTTTTTTCTGCTTATTTTTTCGCAGAACCGGTGGCTCCAGTGGCAGAAGATTCTCGTGGATCTCCCCAAAAGGTGCGATGATTTACTTATTACTTGGAATTTTAGGTTTGTCTGACCCCCATTTTCTGAAAATCCACTCGGCAAGTTGTTATATTTGTACGAATTATTAATTGGTTTATACGCCTTTATTCTTCCCTCTCGTTCCACCCTGAAATGACATAATTATGGTGTTGAAACAGTGTGCTAGATTTCTGACGGTGGGTTTTATTTTTCTAAGCTCATGTTGGATTACTGTTTGTTCACTTCACCTGTCCATTTACCAAGTCTCATTCTACCTTTGTAGGTGAATGAATCTGGGAAGCCAAATGGTAAGAAATTTGTAGCCCACCAAAAGAATGGTAGGAAATCTCACAGTGAAAGGACATCTGGTTCTATCGATTGTCAAGCAAGCAGTACTCTCGCCGCTGGAAGGAAAACCCAGATGGTGAATGGAAACCACTTACTAAATTTTTATTATGATCCTATTTCTCGGCCACAGTCAAGGGCTCCTCCTCCTCCCCGAAGGCATCAAAAGAGGAAGCCTTACAACAAAGATTTGTTCCTCCAAGCAAATTACAAATTTGTCGTCTTAGACTGTGGAAACTATGGCCCAGAGCAGCTGGATCCAGATAAAATGTTAATGTGGGAAGATATTGTATGTGTGAAGTTTTCAACTCCGTTTCCTGTACAGTGTCCTGTTTGTTTGGATGATCCTCTTTGTCCACAGATAACCTCTTGCGGCCACATATTTTGTTTTCCTTGCATGTTACGATACTTTTCGATGGGTGAAGATGATCATAAAGTTGAATGCTGGAAAAAGTGCCCCTTGTGCTTTATGATGATATCTCCAAAGGATTTGTACACAATCTACATTGACAGTGTTAAGCTGCACTGCGTTGGGGATGCTGTTGAATTTATGCTTTTAACCCGTCAGAAAGATTCATTTACTTTATCTCTGAAAAATAAACAAGGAGTGGGTATCAACGAGGAATCTTCTGATTCCTTTTCCAAGTATACTTTCACATCAGATGTGGACCTATCAGTTAGGAAGGCCGTATCAGATCTAGATAGTTGGTTAGCAAGAGCAGATTCAGGACTTGTGGATGACTTGGAGAAACTTCCTTATGTTTGTGCAGCAATGGAACAGTTAGAACAGCGGAGAAAGTATTGGAATGAGCAGCGGGTTTGTCAGGGGAATACCTCGTATAAATCTAGTGATTCTCGGACAGGACCGGATGGATCTCCAACAACTTCAGATCATGAATCGTGTAAGTTTGCATGGGGGTCACTTTCTACCAGTGATAATGGTAAAGCCACGTGGGTGGGATATCCAACTCCCGGTAAGTTGGATGCTGAGGTCTGTTTGGATCAAATTGTTGATGTGATTGAACCATTGGAAGACCAAGAGGCTGCTTTATCTTCCTCATATGAAGATAGTAAGAGTATGCAAAGGAACTTTGATGTCTTCGGGGATATAAAAGAGAAGGATTCATACAGTTTCTATCAGGTAAATGATAATCAAAATCATGTATTCATCTTCAATTGTTCCAATTTACCAATGTAGGAGAGAGAACACATTGAGTTTTACAGACCATTATTCATATGATTGATGTGTCCCAATAGTGGGTGGTGATCGTATGTATTCCAAGATGGTAAGACCAATTTGTATCCATGTACAAGGCATTTCTAGTTGGAGGTGTTATGTTTAAACTTTAGACTAGTAGATGTTGCTGCATGTTTCTACTAGAGAGCAGTCCAAGGAGTCTTTCGGAAAAATGTTTTCTGTATGCGTAAAGGCTTGAATCTCTTGGTTCTGCGTGCGATTCGGTCTAGTCTAATAATGTCTGTACTGTCATACTTGAAATCAGAATCTTTCTATATTTACGTTTTGTGAATCCTTCAACTGATTGAAATTTCCGTTATTTGATCACAGTTTCCTTAATTTCGCAACTGCCTTTGGATGTTATTTTTCTGCTAGAATGCCAATTTTTTTGTTTTTGGGTAATCAAACCATTTATTAGGATGCTCAAACAAGAGGAGATCCTCACGAGTTACAAATCATTAAAGCATAAGCCTATACAAATAAAAACCAAAACAGCTAGAATACACAAGGGGGAATATACCAATTTTGGCAGAGCAAAGAAGATAAAGGAGTAAGCTTGATATTTCTGCATTGAGAAGGCTCGGTCCTGACTTCATACTTGATCTGACCAACAACTGCTGGAGGGAGCTTTTGGATGCCTCTTAAAATTTTGCTCCATAGAAAATAGATCGCAGCAGCCCAAGCCTTCTTAGAGTGTCAGAGAAATCTATCCCTTTGAAATCAGAAGAGAACCAGTCCACTTTTAGAGAGCAGGGCCTTGTGGAATTCAGCCCATACTTGGTTGGAACTGGTCCAGGGTTTCAGAAGACTGGTCACAGATAGAGCAGGTAGAACTATCAATGACCCCCAGTTATAGACCTTGTCTTTGGTTCTTAAATTTCCAATAGCAGTAATCCATAGGATAAAACTATGTCTAGGAATGTTTTTTGAGAACTGAACTACTTTGTGCCGAGTGATGAGAGGATAGTGAGATCTAAGGGCACAACATTTTATTGACTCTTGGTTTAGCAAACACCATTTTCCCGTCGGGGCTAGGGCCATAACACGGTTGTTTATTTGTTAGTATAACCAAGTAACTACTTGTTGTCAACTCTTCTGCTTGGGGGGTAGTTCATCCATTAGGTAGGATTTGTGATATTAGTGTGGGACTGTCGAGAATTTATATTCTGTAAGCAGGCTGGCCTACTATTAGGCTATATAAGTTGATGTACTCTTGTTGTTATATGCCCGTTGCTTATCAAAAGAAAACTGTAAAGGTCCATTTTGCTCCCTGCTTAAATAGTATTGTGTCACTCCATTTTATTTACATACAAACCCGTGCTTGCTTATTTCAGGCAGTAGATGGTCAGCACCTCGTTCTTCATCCTTTAAACATGAAGTGTCTTCTACATCATTATGGGAGCTATGATATGCTTCCTCACAGGTTTGTGGAATTGATATACTACCAAGTAGATGTTTTCTGGCTTTCGACTGGAAGTGAAGATTGGATTCTTGTTGTATATTTCAGAATTCCATCTATCGTTAGCTTTTATGCAGCTGTAACATGTTCTTGATGAAGTTTTAACTCGTACACTCATAAATAAATTTTTTTACCTGACATGCTCGCTGTTGATAAAAAAAAGCTCCGGGGTGATTTGACTAGAACATTGGTAACAGTACCTGCATCCAGTGGGGGCTGGTTTCTTCTTTTTTGAAGGCTCTACATTCTAGGCATGATGTTATCCAGATTAGGAAATATTTCTATTGCCGTAGATTTAAAGTGGGCTTTGTATGTGTTCCATGTACAAGGGTATATTCTTCCTCTTCCTTTTTCTTCTTTTTGGTCTTGCAGTGTTTTCTTCGGGGACGAGTTATTGGCCTTTTTTTTTTTTAAATTGCTTGTAAATGCAAATGTTTTTGAAGCAAGGGACAGGATAACCACAGTTGATAGGTGATTAGATAGTAGCTGACTTTCTGTATTTGTGTTTGAGAGGGGAACATGGGGATCAGGGGTGGTTTTCTGTGTCATTTTTTTCCCCATTTACAATAGATCCACAAGGCCACAAACATCTTCTGCTCAATTTTTGTGCTTACTAGGAGTGTATAGGCAGAGGCTGAGAAGGTATCTCTTGGGTTCTGTCAGTGGGTGTCATGAGATGAAAGTCTTTTCTGTGATCTACTTTGATCATCGGTTCTGTTAACTACATTAACTACATTTATAAACTACAGAATCAGTGGGAAGATTTTACAGTTGGAGACAGTGACTCAATCAGAGGCCATAAGGAGGCGTTACCGTTTCTTAAGCCATTTCACTTTGACGACAACCTTTCAGGTATGTCTTCTGTGTAGTATCTTTCTAATCCAGGGTGTGGTTTACATGTCTAGTAACTTATTTGGTTATTCCCTTGTTTTTCAGCTTTGTGAAATTGACCTTAGTGAGCTGTTGCCTCCTGATGCTCTTTCTCCCTATATGGATGAAATCAAGAATAGAGAAAAACAGAGAAAGCGTCTTGCAAGGAAGGTATCATTACTTGTTTTATACACGTATCAGAGTTCGAAAGAAAGGCATATAAAAAAAAAAAAAGTACAAAAGAAAGGACTTCAATTGCCATCCAAATGATTTTCAGCACATAATTTCCTCTCTTTTTTTTCACAAACAGACGAATATACACTACTGAAGCAAAATTATAACCATAGTGCCATAAGAATGAATTATAATCATAGTTGTCTGCCCAAGGTGTACTTTCTGTAGTTGTGCACTTGTTATTCATTGGTGGTTGGAATTTGCGGGGTGTTTGATTACAAATTTAGAATGCTGTTCAGACTCTTCTGCATTATTTCTATTTCTGCTTTAGTTTTGCACATTGAGATTGTTAATGCATCTGCTGTCATGTGTTGGGAAAATCTATATTCCACATCCTTTTGCTTTTTCCAGGAACGGGAGGAGAAAATCAGGGCTGAAGTTGCTTTGTCTCACTCTCTGCTCAGTCCATTTAATTCTGCACAATGCTCTTATGACAATCCCCCTACCTTTTCCATGGATGACTTTGAAGGTATATTATGTTCCTTTGCACATAGTTTTTGATGGATTCATCTTTTGCAAAATGACTAATACCGTGCTGCTCTTGTTATGCCCATTTTTAGCTTTGGGAAGTTCTGCTGTTGTGTCATCAAGTCCTCCTGCTGTTGGGGAAAGGAAGCTGTTCTCAAGTGTTGCAAAGCTTGGTTTTGCTGCAGGGCATGACTCTCCAGCACTAAAAATTGACGGTGCACATTCTCTTTCTAAACATGAAGTGGCAAGTGATTCTTCTGGTCTAAATGGTACTCTCTAATTCTCCATAGTACAGATGTATAGGTGTCCATTGTCCCCGATTACACGATAGTTTGTAACCCTCTAATGTGTATTTGTTTTGGCTGCCTGCAATGGATTATGGAAGGTGGCATTATAGTCATCAATACCAAATGGTATTCTGGTAGCTTGTATAACTGTATCATAGTTGGTTGCAATTGGAAATTTTGCTCCGCAAAAACTTGTGCACCAACTCTTGCTTTTGTTTGTGTGTAGGCCTGAGGAATGCAGGTCCCTCGTCATTTGCGAACATAATATCAAGAGCAAAAACTTCCGAAGATGTTGATTCACCAAAAATGAATGAGATGCTGAAGAAAGGGAAGAAACCGAGTAGAGTTCTTCTGTCAACAGCTGGTGGTCGTCGCTACTGAAAACTATGGCCTCAAAACGATATTCCGCCCTAGGCTTGAAGTTGTAAATTCTGATGGTAGTTGTATTCTTATACTTGTGTTTGCTCTAAGGCATACTTAAGATGTGACCAGAAAGAAGAGACTCTTTTGCTAAGAGAAAGAACAAACTTGTGTACGCATTAAACAACCCGCGGGGGAACCAACAGCAATTATGTTTGTTTAATAGTACCCTGATGGGACTGTCTGACGGATTAATAATAGATCATGCAATCACAGTGCTCCACTTTTGTGCGCAAGTTCCAGCTTTGCCCATAGGCTCCACAAATTTTCGGACCATAATTCCTGATTGTGCATGACCTGTCATCATATGGTGTCATTAGACGTGAGAACTTATTAACTTGCTGCGAGAACTTATTTAACTTGCTCCTCCATATGGCCTCTGCACGGTGCAATTTTTGTGTGGTTTTTTTTTAGGTCATATTTTATTCAAGCAAAGGGAAGGAAATCGTTTTGGTATGTCTTTTCATTCAAGTATGAGTTGGGTCCTAACATGTTGGCCAATTATAGCAGGGCAATAGTCACTTTCGTCCTGAGGTTTAACCCTAAATAGCGATGCTCTTTGCAAAGTGAAAAAGAAGGAAAAACTTGGGGATTAGTTGATAGAAGTTTGGTTATTTGAGTTAACCAAACCAAACCGAGCCTTACGTCCCAATCACTTGGAGACGGCTTTCAAAAAAAGGTTATTTGAGTTACCCCCAAAAAAAGGTTTTGCATAAATTTTTTATTTTTTTGAACTGGAATTGTACATTCTTTTTAGGTCACGCTACCATGAAGAATGCAAGACCATTTTGAGCTTGTTAATTAGGTCTTAGAGCACCGGTTATCAAATTCTAGAAGGTATCCAGAGAAATTTTAAAATACCTTCCAAACTTTACAAATGAAAGTTTGGGTGTGATGTAGAATGGGAAAAGAAGAATATAAATTAATTACGCAATATTTTGAGTTTATTGTTTTGTTAGAAAATTTCGTTTTAGTTGTTTTGACAACCTTATATTTCTTTATAGTATTTGATTTTTCAGTCAAAGTATAATTTTCTGTTTTTGGTAATTTTTGTTAATTAGCTGATTCGGCTTTCTTTTTGGACGAATCAACTAAGGTTAGGGTTTTCTACCTATTTAAGTTGTAAGCCTAAGGGCTAAAAATGATTGTTATTGAATAAAGAAAATCGAGATTTATCTTATATTGTGTGTTTAAAGAGGGAGTACCTCTAGTTCATATTTATTCGTGTTTGTGTTTCAAAGAGAGAATCTTTAACATAAGCATATGCATATTTGTGATCTCTTCTTGCAAATAGTTTCGTAAAATGAGGCCGCGCTGCATCAGTGTCTATTAGACCAGATTTTCAAAACATTGCAGATCATGTTGCGAGCTAAGCTATTCGTATTAGTGGTGTAGTCGGAGTATCCAAGAAATAAGAGGACATAACAGCCAAAAAACGAAAATTGAAAAAGGACATAATTAGGACGGGGACATATGTTATTCGCTAAACAAGGGTAGTAAATCGAGACATTTTCTTAATTCCATCCCTAATAAAGACGGACCGCCGCTGAGGTCTGGAAAGATTAGTGCGGCCTTGTAGACGTTTGGGGTTAAGGAATCTCGTAACATAACATTACACTTTGTCGAAGTCCACTGGCTCTGCTTATTAACGTACACGTAAAGTTGATGGGTTGGTCAAGAGCGAGGAGGAAGGATTCTCTGTTTAATCCTCCTGTGATGTGAGACTGCTGCTGCTGTATCCTCCATGCGTAACACCAACACCACCCTAGCATTCCAAAGCCGTTTACTGGTTGCTGCTGCTGCTGCTACTCATCGACTGTTTATAGCAAGAGCATGTCACCAGCAACACCCTATTCGCAATTTGGCTGTCGACGCTCGAATGATCAAAACAGGTTTCGACCCCAACACATGTCGCTCCAACTTCCAACTCCAAAATTTGCTCATTAGGGGCGATTTTTCACTCGTCCGCAACATGTTCGATCAGATGCCTCACAAAAATGTAGTCTCTACTAATATGTTGATTTCGTCTTATGTTAAGTCCGGCAATCTTTCCAAAGCACAAGACCTGTTTGATCAAATGGTTGATCGCACTGCTGTCACTTGGACGATTATTATTGGTGGCTATTCTCAGTATAATCAACCCGAGCGGGCTTTTGAACTTTACGCGGAGATGCGCAGCTGGGGTACTGTCACGACCCAAATTTGAAGGGTAACATCCGTGACATGGCCAGTGACTTTAAAAAAAAAATCACCACAGGCCTTGATATCAACAACCATGAAATTTTATTTTAAAAGCTCTCAGGTCTATAAGTCAAAATATATTACAACAGAGCTTATGAGCGTCTGAACCCAGTACAAACTTTGAATTATAGTAAGTAAAATACAACAATGTGGCCAACACACACGTGCCACTTATCATCACATCCTTTTATTATCTAGCCATATCTACTGAAACCTTCCACATATAATGATAACCTCCTTTATTCCTGAATACCTGAAAAGGTTTTATGAAAACACAAAACCAATTCAGTAAGTTACGATATACTATGGCCACATAATGAACATGGGATTGAGTAGGATAAAAACATAACATAATAATCATCAGCTTGCAAAATCATAAGGGATAGAACGACCATATTCCAGACAAAGAGAGGTATATCAATCATCATATTATCATCTTAACCATCATAGTTTCACCTTGACCATCATCTTAGGCGGTAATCCGGTAGCCCGGGGAGCGACCCCAGCAAAACAATGGAATTGATATCAATCCAATGGATACCCGGTCGTATCCTTTCCACAATTCATAGGCGCCAATTCAAACATAGCTCGTCAGAGCTCTTCGCCCAGATGTTACACCAATATCCATTAAACTTCCTTTTAAGAAAATCAATCCCATGTCTTTTTATAAAAATCTTTTTCTATTCATAATTACACTTATATAATTTATTTTTATTCAACATAAGATTTAATAAAACAATCACAAAACAAGTTTTAGAAAACAATATGTACCCAGAGTATATTCGTAACTCACCTTGCCCCCCTTGCCCCCGAAGCTAGCAAAAATTATCGTACCAACAACCACTGTTTAGTTAACAGCACCTGTCAGACCAATTTACTATTAACATTAACTAATTTCTAATATAATCTATTTAACAATCAGAGTATACAGATTTTTCCAAGGCCATAAAAATACTCGGAGACTATGTAGTCACGTGGCTCGCACCCGAATAATTTGATGGAGATGTTTGGTGGTGATAACGATATACAATAGTACGAGAGGTGATAAGTGGTGGTGTTGTACAGTGATGGTTCAGACGGTGGTGTTGGCTGAAAGCTATAAAAGTGAGAGTGGAACAAAATTAACTCTCGTGTGTGTAAGTGCCGTGGCAGCGGTGGCTTTTGGGTGCAAACCATGAAGTAGAAACTAGAAAGAAATGAAGAAAAGAAAAGGAAAAGTGAGACAGAAGAGAGAAAGATGGAATGGTGGCTGTCATGGCATACATGTATAATTTTTCCTTAGTCTACTTATTTTTCTTTTATAGCCGTGAGAGGAAGGGAGGCATGAGAGGGCTTTGTGTTGGTAGTGTGAGCCGTGTGTGTGGTGTAGCAGAAAAAGAGGTGAAAAACTCACCAAGTATTTTTTTTCCTCCTCCTCCTCTTTCTCTTTTCTTTCTTCCTTTCCTTCTCTCCTTTGGTAGTGTCGTGTGTGTGAGGTGTGTGCTTGTGGTGTGGTGTGGTGTGGTGTGGTGTGGTGTGGAATGAAGTGGAGGGGAGGGGGCCTATTTATACTAGTAGGATGAAGATTCTAGACCATATTTAGGAAATCTAATCAAATCTAAATAAAATCTTTTAATATCTAATAATATCCAAACAATATCTAAGTATATCTTAGAATATCCAATCATATCTAATAAAATCTTGCAATATCCAACAAAATCTAATAAAATCTTATCCAATCAAATCTTTCCATATCTTTGTAATATCTAATAAAATCTAAACAAATCTTCCAATATCTAGTAATATCATATCTAATAATATCTAAACAAATCTTACAATATCTAGGAATATCCAAAAAAATCCAACTATATCTATTGAGTATCTTATCCGATTATTTCCGGATAATTCCTTACGCCTTGCGAGAGCACGTACTGCATTATTTGTTAATAGGGTTAAGGTGATTTAAAAAAATTGATAGATTTATATTCTGAAAATACTCGAATTCTTTCTAGCGCCTTATCTGTTTATAAAAGTCAGGGTGTTACAGGTACAGACCCTCCTGATCACGTAACATTTGCCACTCTCCTATCAGGATGTGATGATTCGATGTCGGGGAAAGTTTTGGTTCAAGTTCATGCCGATATTGTCAAATTCGGACTCGGTTCAACCCTTATTGTTTGCAATAGTTTGGTTGATTCCTACTGCAAATGTCATTGTCTTGATTTGGCCTTTGGCCTGTTCAACGAAATGCCAGCCAGAGATTCTGTGACATTCAATGCCTTGATGACTGGGTACACTAAAGATGTGAAGAACCAAGAAGCCATACTGCTGTTTATAGAAATGCAAACTTTGGGTTTGAAGCCAACAGATTTTACTTTTGCAGCAGTGTTATGTGCCAGCGTTGGGTTAGAGAACGTTGCTCTTGGACAACAAGTTCATGGTTTTGTGGTGAAGACCAATTTCGATAGGAATGTGTTTGTGGGTAATGCTTTGCTGGATTTCTACTCGAAGCATGATTACAGAATCGACGCCAGAAAACTCTTTGATGAGATGCCAGAGTTGGATGGTATCTCTTTCAACATAATAATAACTGGATATGCATGGGATGGGCAATATGAAGAATCACTTCATCTCTTCCGTGAATTACAAGACACTAGGTTCGAGAGGAGACAATTTCCTTTTGCTACAATGTTGAGCATAGCAGCAAACACTTTAGATTTAGGTATGGGCAGGCAAATTCATTCACAAGCAATTGTGACGACAGCTGAAAAAGAATTTTTGGTGGGGAATTCGCTGGTTGACATGTATGCTAAATGCGGCAGATTTGAGGAAGCCCAAGGGGTATTTGCTAATCTGGCCTACAGAAACTCAGTTCCATGGACAGCCATGATCTCAGCTTATATTCAAAATGGACTTCCTGAAGAAGGCCTTAATTTGTTCAAAGATATGAGTAGAGCACGTGTAAGCCCTGACCAGGCCACTTTCGCTAGCGTCTTAAGAGCGTCGGCAAATTTGGCTTCACTTCAACTTGGAAAGCAGTTCCATTCGTGCATAATCAGATCGGGATTCATGTCAAACGTCTTCTCAGGTAGTGCACTTTTAGACATGTACGCAAAATGTGGATTCATAAAAGATGCCATTCAGACTTTTCAAGAAATGCCAGATAGGAATATAGTCTCTTGGAATGCTTTGATCTCAGCTTATGCTCTAGTCGGCGACGGCGAGGCCACATTGAGCTCATTTGAACAGATGTTTGAGTCAGGTCTCCAACCAGATTCAGTCAGCTTCCTCGCTGTGATAACTGCTTGCAGCCACCGAGGCCTCATTGAAGAAGGTTTGCAGCATTTTAATTCCATGACTGAAATCTATAAAGTTAGTCCTAAGAAAGAGCACTATGCATCAGTGGTTGATATGTTGTGCCGAAGTGGAAGATTTAATGAAGCAGAGAAGGTAATGGCTCATATGCCATTTGAACCTGACGAGATTATATGGTCGTCAATTCTAAACTCCTGTAGAATTCATAAGAACAAAGAACTTGCTAAAAGAGCAGCAGACAATCTATTCAACATGAACAAGCTTAGAGACGCTGCTGCTCATGTCACCATGTCTAATATCTATGCAGAAGCAGGGCAATGGGAAAATGTTGGAAAGGTGAAGAAGGCCATGAGGGAGCGAGGAGTTAAAAAAGTGCCTGCTTATAACTGGGTTGATGTTAAGCACAAGGTTCACGTATTCTCGGCAAATGATAAGACGCACCCACAAATAGAGGAGATAATGAGAAAGATTGACGTGTTGACTCAGCGGATGGAAAACGAAGGGTACAAGCCCGACTTAAGTTGTGCCCTTCACAATGAGGATGAGGAAATGAAAGTGGAGTCCCTTAAGTATCACAGCGAACGCTTAGCCATTGCCTTTGCTCTAATTAGTACACCTGAGGGGTCACCAATAGTGGTGATGAAGAACTTGAGGGCATGTACAGACTGTCATGCTGCCATCAAGCTTATTTCGAAGATTGTTGGTCGAGAAATTACGGTGAGAGATTCAAACAGGTTCCATCATTTTAGAGATGGGCTCTGCTCATGTGGTGATTATTGGTGATTTGTTTGTACCGCATCGGAAGGTTTGTTTCCCTTGGTGCAGGCCTTTCCAGCAGACCAGCGGGTAAAGCTGAGGGACAGCAGAAGCCATGACTTGCTCTGCAGAAATTCCGCTGACCAGTGATGTTTAGTCTTAACAAGTAGTTGGTCAGTACCATTTATAATTCAACCTTTAAGACTAAAACATTTTTGTTTATTTGCTTATAAGACTTCCAATGTGTTGTACTTTTATGCCTAGTAATAGTGGAAGTTGAACATTATACAAATTGTTAAATGGCACTTTCTTTTTCTTTTTTTATTGGAACAGCGAAAAGAATTTTATTTATCTCAGTAACAATTACAAAGATTGAATGGAGACTAGGAAAAGGCATCAACGATCTGAAGTGATCATCCCAACAAGATTGATACCTTCTCCTGGAACAAATCATGTGCCCCCAGACACCAAATAGCATTTTCATTGTCTAGGCGGCCAGAATTCTGGTTATTAAGAAAGAATAACATGGACCCTTTCTCCTATGCTTATTCAAACTTCTCCAAGTAACTTTCAAGAAATAAATCAAAGTAGATCTAAAATAGTCTCACTATTTTGGGCAAATAAACTGGAGAAGCCAAATGAGTTATAATCTACCACTTACCGGACATGCCACTGCACATTGGGCGGTCGTTAGTAAGATCGTTCTCAATAATTAGCTTATAAAAGCCACCATATGGGAGATTGGTAGGTTGTATCCAACTAATTGTCGAATGCTTTACTGAGATAATGTTTGCCTTGCAAGGGCTTATGGGCAAGTTTTGCCACTAGCCGAACTATGGTGAAATAGTAGGAGAAAGAGGGAGAGAGAGCCTCCAGTTCATTATAGAGATCATTGATCCTTTACGAGGACAATGATCGATACATGTTTTCAGTGCTGCATGATGCTTATGTAATTATATGAGCAAAAAATGCATCTCAAGACTCTGATTCTCCCCCAAACGTGTCTTGTACTTTAGATCCCTATTGAGTGGTGTTTGTCCGCTCAGAGTCATGTGGACTTGTGGAGTCCTTTTACTTGAAACACGGATTCTTTGCTAGGCAAGATGTATCAAGTATTTTTTGGATTGTTAGCTGAGCATAGAGTAGTATTTAGTCAAATAGGTTGATGCAAAGCGTAATTGGCTTGTCTGATGAATGAAGCATTCCTTTTGCGTTTCTCATTTTCCTTTTGTGATTATGTTTGTTGTAGGTTGATTTTATTGTAACGAAAGGGAGGGATGGCAACATCCACATGGTCTGTGCCCGCAGATCAGGTCTCTTTCTCTCAATCCTGAAGGCTATGGACAACCTTGGGCTGGACATCCAACAAGCTGTAATCAATGATTTCATTGGGTTTGCTTTGGATGTAATTATAACTGAGGTGGCGTTCCTTCTCTGTCATTGTCCTGTAAGCAGTAAACTTCATTGTTTCTACAATATCCCTAGGATGTGATTGGTCTCTAGTAACATGATAGCTTGCAGTGCAGGGATTCATTATCGAATCTCATCAGATTCCAGTAGCCTGCATCCCAAATTCCCAATCCACATCATGGAGCTCATAATTAGTGTGTTGTCTGGACCTTCATAATTCAACGAGTTTCCTCACCCTGCTAATTTTTTTTTCTTTTTCCTGTACCTACGAAATTATGTGCATGGACTTTAAACATCCGCTCCTTCCTCTCCAGCTTTTTTTGCATTGGCCAATTTATGGCTTTAGAAAAATTTAGGACCCCAGGACAACCCGACATCATGTGATTCAAGTTGATACCTTTTACAGTAAATTATTTTTGCTATCGATGATCTTTTTCATTTATTTTCGACATTTATTTGGTCCGACAACTTCTAAGTCATCTAGATTGAAGCGCGGTTGCAGAAAACCTATAGAGAGAGTTTTTTTTGTTGTGGCGTTGAGCTAAAGGTTCAATTTGAGGGAGATTTTAGTTCCTAATAGAAGCCAATGGCACCTCGTTGAAAGGTCATTTGGGGATTATGCTGCGAAACTTGTACCGTGTACCGCTCATGTTTTTAGATTGGAACTCTGTCCACTAACGATATTAAGGAGGATATTGGAGAGGGCTCCCAGAGGTTAAGGTATAAAGGCTGAGCACTATACACGTTACATGGTTCCAGATCCTGATTTAAACATAGCACTATACATGTCACCGATGCCATGACTTTGAGCAATGGAGCCATTTTCCTACTAAGACATTGAACAAAATGCTTTAAAATGCCACGTAAAAATATCTTTTACGGACTGAAGCTTGAACACTGAAAAGTATATTCCCTATCACTTTTTTTTTTTATAACTCAGGTGTTCGGTTCAGCTTACAAGCATCTCGACTAATCTTGGGGGCTCAATCTTATCACCCACTTGCTGGGAGCCCAATTAAACTCCGAGCAATTGCTCCGTATGGATTGATCCCAAAAAAGTTGATAACAATTGTAAGGTTTCAAACTTAAGACTTTAGGATGAAGCAAACCCATAAGTTTTAGACTTCGACCACGAGGCGAATCTCTTGGGGTATTCCCTATCGTGTCTTTTTTCATCTTTTCTTTGTGTGTTATGACTGAGGTCGTGTTTAACAACTTCAACTACATAAGCCTAGGTTGGGCCTACCTCCATCCCTGAAAGAGCCGTATGATATGGAGCTCCGTGTACGATTTTGGAGCGGAGCCTTTCTAGCAACATGGCCCAGGAACCGACGTGATGATCGATTTTAAGTAGGGAGTACAGGAGATCATGATCCACAAACGGGCACATGAGAGTCACCCTACTGCGATGGGGACGCCTCACGAGCGGGGCTTCTACAAACGAGGCCTTTTGGTTAAAACCGAAGTCGATTCCGGGCCACCAAACCCTGCAATTTTACAAACTTGGGCGTGTTATTTTCGAGAAAGTAGGACTGAATCTGCTTTGTTTACAAACCTTAGGGGAAGTCATTGCAATTTATCGTTTCTTTTGCCGATTGGATTCGTTCTGCCAATCCAACGGGAGAGAGAGAGAGAGTGAGAGAGAGAGAGAGAGTCTGAGTTCCATACACTCGTCAGATCTGATTTTCTGTTCCTGTTGAAGTAGAAGGGGGCAAATACCAGAAA
The DNA here is from genome assembly GCA_014282245.1 of Rhododendron simsii. Lineage (NCBI taxonomy): Eukaryota > Viridiplantae > Streptophyta > Magnoliopsida > Ericales > Ericaceae > Rhododendron > Rhododendron simsii. Next base: position 227,546 of record CM024962.1, read on the forward strand.
GCAGGACACAATTTTTGCATTTTTTGCAATATTCTGATGATAAAGCTTCAATCTTTGCGCCAATCCTAGGTTATTCATCTCCATAGATAATCATATACACCTACGGATCAATTTAGCCCGAAATCATTCTATCGTATCCAGCAATATGCAGTACTCTCAAATCTAATTAAAAAAGATTGTAACAAGTACAGCTGTCACGCACTAAACTGGTTATCTATTTTATAGCGTTACTGAGTGGAAGAATAAGCTTGGTCACCATCCGTTCAGAGGGATCTGTGAGAAGGCATATTTGACCTAACCCAACATAATTTATTTCAGCGTGAAAAGGATCAAAGAATGGGTGAATACTGCATAAGCCAGTTGAATTCTCCATAATTCTTCAGTGCAAGTAGCATTCAACTGTTCCAGTGTATCTAAAAGCCAAAAAGAAGAGGCACCTAAAATGGGTAATTTCACGCGTGTTGTTCAATGTTTCTTCAAGCCACAACCTCCCTCCCCCCCCCCCCCCCCCCCCCCCAAAAAAAAAAAAGCGAAGAAACTAAAATCATTCTTCACAGGTCCAATGAATGAAAGGTACGCTGATAGACCACATGTATTTGGTTATTTGGCAGAATCAGCAGCCTCAGCAGTTTTAACATCTATTGGGCATTGAGAGACGTATGGCTTTAGCTGCATAATTCCAAGGAACAACATGAGTTCATCTATACAAACAGAATAAAAGTATACTCAAGTAATCAGAGAAGAGATCAACTAGAAGCTTGCACGTAAACATCAGAAAAGAGCATTTTGAACAGCTGCAAACGAAATCATATTCTTGATAAAAAAAAAAGGCAAATCAGGAGGCCACGGTTGAGGAACAAGTGAGAAGTGTAGTCTTCTTCGACCTTATATTTCACGTAGAGAAATTAGGGTGCAAACATTTCATTAAAATAAGAAAGCTGCCACAATTGTGATTGTTTAAGTTTTTTCCACAATGGGAGATCAATATGTTTTTCTTACAGCTTAGAAGCATGGAACAAGTTGCACTATCCAAAAACTGGTCACGGAAAACTCATGACAACAAGTTTTAGCAACATAGCCTTTCTTTCCCTATCCTTGACGCATCTAACACCACATATTGGGACAAAGGATTGTTAAATTTGAGTTAAGCCAGAAAAGTTATTTAACAGTTCAAAAGTATAATCTCAAGGAGTGCTCCAGTTTCACAAGAGCACTCTTATGCTAGCGTGAACCAAATTGATAGAGAGATGACACTTTGAGGGATGAAGGGAGTGGACTTAACTCGGAACTCGGATCATCACCTTTACATGACCTCTGACATTTTTTGTTGAAAGATTGTGTTTTTTGTCCAAGCTATCTAGACCAGTCACCTATCATCTGAATCCAACAACCTTCACCACCTATGTTTAACTTCTAGACCCATAAAAGTTCAACAACAATTAGGAGAGTGACAGATGGGCTACCGCTTGCATGGTTAACAAAATTGTGTGCGCCAAGTGATTTAGTGAGCCTGGAGCTATGAGTCTCGATGATGTTAAGGATGCTTTTAACTTTTTCTGCTTTTAGATACAAGAAATCCGTGATCTTAACGTTTGATCTATTAAAATGTCACTTAAGCAAATAACAGTCACAAGCGTCACAGAACCAACCACTTCAATCCAAGTTCCAATGGAAACAACCCATATCTAAAACCAAAAGCACTAACAAGCAGTCCAGGTGCTGATACAATCTTAACTTTCAGACAAAGGATGCCCAACAGATGAAGAGTCAAAAAATATAACTAGCAAAGCAAATAAAAACTGTGGGGAAGTAGATTTCATAAACAATGTCTCGTGAGCAGGAATCTAAAAAACACGAATGTCAAGCTTATATTGGGCACCAACCATAGAAGTACTTGTGCACCATGTGAAGCAGCAGAAGATGAAAATTATCCAATTCCTTGAACTTTTTAAGCATATTTGGACACTAATCTTGTGGAGATGCATAGCACCGAAGGTCTCTTGAAATGGTGCCTTGTCATATCAGAGCCATTGCAAATAGGCTCCTCTCTTGCCTATATAACTATTCTACTCTTGTATAGTTTGGGACTTGTATACAATTAGTTGATAGAACAATTGTAGAGTGTAGGTTGAGTGTGATTGTATATCCTCCTAACAAATAGTAAATCTGTTGCCCTTGTGGATGTACCTGATTTTGGTAAAACACATAACTCTCCTTCACTTAGTTTGATTTGATTTGCGTGTGTTCGGTTTGCTGATCCTTGTCGCACAACAAATCTATCATATAAATCATTTACATGGCTCGGAAAAGACTACCTTGAAGTCAGTTAAATCAGGGACAACATAATTTGGCAGTTTCTCATTCACCACAACATACCCTCCTGCACCAGTATGAAAATCCAAATATAAGCAACTACATGAGAAGTAACAAGAGTAAAAATTAAACCATTCCCCAAGAATCAGCACTACAGCTACAAAGGAACCGAGCTGTTTGCAAACTATTCGAGGCTTGGCTTAATAAAGACACGTTCGAATTCAATTCGTCTATTAAACGAGCCAAACCTTAGCCTCAAATGCAACTTGTAAGCTCCTTTAATAAATGGACCAAGCCCATGCAAGACAGTACCCGGCTCACAAACCTAGAGTATGTGTATATTGTATAGAATGAAAATTTCATGCATGGACTTAAATGTGCATAAACTTATATAACTTGAATATGTGTAAACTTTGACGTGTACTATAAACTTGTACTCCCGCCGTCCTATATTACTGGTCATTTATTTCTTTTTGGGATGTCCCACAATGGGTGTCCTTGAAATGTCAAATCAAAAAGTACACACAACTACTCCCTAATTAATGATTGAAAATTGTTCCCAATAAAGGGAATAATGGGTAATATTAGAAGTCTAATCAAAGTTTTTCAGGAGGCATAGATTAATTGCATGTCTTAATGCATGTCCCCTTAAGAAGTTGGATTCCCCATACATGGCAAGTAATATGGGACGGAGGAGTATATGTATGTTTTTTGTAATCTTGTATGAGTGAGTATGAACTTACTTCTATGCATAATAGTAAAAAATTTATTTTGTAGCTTTTGACCTGTATGGCTGTATGTGAGCATAAATATATGATTTTTTTGCCCGTTAATACTTGTGAACAAACTTGAGCTCACTTAAGCACGCCAGCTCGGCTCATAAAAAGTTAGCTAAAACATAACAAATGAACCTAAACATTATGAAACTCAATTCGCCGTAACTAGTACACGTGCTAATAGATACCGACTAAACGCCATTTTCTGAGACTATAATGTAAGTGAGCAACCAACCTTTGCGTGTATGGAAACCAGTAGGCTTGCAGTTCTTCCCTTTGTAATAATCCCGTGGGCCCCGCTTTGAAGATAGAATGTCAAGTGATGATGTTCTCTTTCTTCTCCACGACCTTCCTAAACCCAAGAGTAGTCCCAAAGGCATCTTGTTTTTCCTATACTTGGATTTAACAAATCTGCCAATTCGTAGATTGTAGCGCAATTCGTTAACACAGACGAAAGAATTAGGTTTCCTAATTCTTAAATTGAGCCCCTTTGGATTGAGGGACTTGATGAGAAAAGAAAATAAAGGATTAGAGTTTCTTTCCACATGCACTTGGATTTAGTAATTTGGTGAGAAAAATACAGAATTTATATCTTCCTGATTGGCTCCTCCGACCTCCTTCCCCTTTCTCACAACATTTCCTCAAAATGGGTGAGAAATGGCTCCCTTTCTTATCACACCCTTTCTCACAATCCAAAAGGGCTTAAATCAGGTTTTACTGAATCAAACCACAATAAAAAACTGGAATAATTCGTAATAACTAACTTTTTTGCATTATTGGGAACAAATTACCCAAATCAAACAGCTCTATCATCATGATGAGGCAATGTGCAACAGCTATGATGGCCATTTTAATGACTTGGAAGCAATTCATATATGTATGTATTAGTGTTCTATAACTCGCTAGGCAGTAGTCACGCAACCTTCCACGTCCGAGGCGTCAATCGCTAGAATTTTTTTTTTTAGTGTTTCCCAAATGACATCCATAATAAAATGTTCAAAGTTCAAACCAAATGATTAATACCATTGATTAAAAACTTACTTCAGAACATTGATATTACCACCAATATAGTACATTTACCGGAGGGGAGGGCGCAAAGTCTATAACATATTAACAAGTAAACTCTGTCTTTAGCCCATTTACATCTAACAATATACACCAGTAGAATTAATAGAGGGAGAAAGACGATCAAAAAGATAAAGACAATCAGAGAGACGAGTTTACCAATCGTCGTGAAGAGGAACAACAACAACAGCGGTAGTCGTCATGGTCGAAGAAGAAGAGAACCACCAGCAGTCTCTTCTAAGAGATCAATTTAGGGTGTATGAAACTAACCCTAAAATTATATTTAAAAAACAAAACAACTAACCCAAAATTACACTAAATCCGCTGAAATTAGCATATTAGGTATTTTACCTTAATATTTTTTGTTTATTTCTGATTTTTTTCTCCAACTTTTCGGCTCACCAAGTAATCTCAACTTACCGACTGATCTCAATTTTTCTTTTTTCCATTTCAAACGGCTATAGCAAGGGATGGATTACTATAGAAAAAAAAAAATCGAGATCAGTTGGCAAGTTGAGATACTTGGCGGATTGAAAAGTTGGAAAAAAAATAAATAATAAATGAAAAATATTGAGGTAAAATACCTAATATGCTAATTCAGGGGGATTTAGTATAATACTATAATTTTGAGTGAGTTGTTATTTCTAAATATAATTTTAAGATTAGTTTCATACACCCTAAATTGAACTGTTCGAAGAAATTGTTGATGGTCCTCTTCTTCTTCGTCAACAACGACTGCAGCTATTACTGTTCCTCTTCACGACGACGGGTAAACTCGTCTCTCTAATTGTCTCTATCTCTCTGATCGTCTCTCCCCCTACAAATCCTACTAGTGCAAGGTAGAGGTATATAATAGTAGATGTAAATGGGCTAAAGACTGGGTTTACTTCGCCCCCACCCCCAACGGTAAAAATGTACTGTGTTGGTAGTAATATCAATATTCTAAATTAAGTTTTTAATCGATGGTATTAATCATTTGGTTTGAACTATGAACTTTGAATATCTCGTTATAAATTATGGATCTCATTTGAAAAACACTTAAAAAAAAAATGCTAGCAATTGCTAGGCGCCGAGTATTGGAAGGGTGCTGGCCGGCTGTCCGACTATTGCCTAGCGAGTTATAGAACATTGATACGTACATATATGAATTGCTTCCAAGTCATTAAAATGGCCATCATAGCTGTTGCACATTGCTTCATCATGATGATAGAGCTTCATCATGATGATAGAACTGTTTGAGCAAAATGAAGCATCATATGAAGAATCAGTTAATCGAAACCCAAATTTCCAGACACGTATGACCTAAACTCCCAACACAGGTACAGAGCTCAACATACATCGCCAAACATTCATAACGAATCAACATTTTACATCAAAACACTGCAAGATCTCAAGAAATCGCACATCAAAATGGGTAAAAATCGAACCTTTAGGTAACTAATTAAAGCCCAGAGCCCACAATCACTAGTTAATAATAATCCAGGAAAAATACTCCACACAGGTAATCGAGAAATAAAAGCAAATAAAAACCCTAACTAGCTATGCTCAGCAAAAAGATTCAAAGTTACCTCTCACGAATCAATTGCCTTTTTTCTCTCTTTTACCCTCTGCGAAAACAAGGAGCGATCGAAACTTTGCAACGTTGAGAGGTGTACGGGTATATATAGCGGGTGGTCGACGGCAACGGGAGTGAATCGGACGGCTGTTTCCTGTCATGAAGCGGACGGTTGAGATGCGAAGTCGGGGGTTGAACTTGGATCGATGGGGTTCGATACGGGATTTCTATTGGCTGATGTGTTTCGGTTGTTTTTGTTATCTAATGGGAAGTAGTGGCAGTTGAGGCCTGAGGGTGTGCCAGCGTGCTAGCCGTGGGATTTTTGCCGAGCGGGTATATCTCACATAATACTTACTCGGCATATCTCAGCTATTCAATACATATTTGGATGGCTCAGATTGAAACATTTTCTCTCCTCTTATTCCAACACTTTCTTTTTTTTTCCTTTTTCAAATATGAACTGTTCAAACACGCAATGAATGGCTTGAATGGGCGAGCGGGCACTACGTGATACCCGCTCGGCACTAAAAAAAATTTCGTGCTACCTGGCGCGCTGCAAGTTAAAAGGCGTGACCCAGTCCGAGTCGGATCTTGTAGCATTTTGACTTTTATTTTTAAGAAGTCCTCCGAGTATTGAGAAAGTGCATTGTGGTCATTACACTGGGCCGTTTCCATTCAAATAATGTTGTGTTTGGACTGTGTTTTGAAAAATAGTACGGGTAATAAATAGAAAGATAGAGAGAGAAATATTGAAAGTAGGAAAATCTATGAGGAATTTTTTGATAAATTCTTTTTGAGAAGGTAAGAGAGCAAGGCATAAATGGATTGAGATGACCTAATGCCCATGTCTTTAAGGATTTTTTAAGCAACTATTTATACATTAACTAAAAATATTTAGCAAAAATAACTTAATTGCTATCATTAGCATGTAGCCCAATAATAAAACGGAAATGAACACTCATAATAGTATATATCATTCCAATAAAATAGAAAAAAATAAAAAAAATGATAATGTCAAAACTGTTTTTATTAACGTCAAAGTCTAGTGCACAAAATGCTTGTACCATGTGCAGTATACAAAATTTTTATGTATTAAAGTTTTGGCACCAACAAAAATAGTTTTGGAATTATTACTATCCAAAACAAAACATTGAGATTAATGTTTGGTAAAGGATTCGAGGGGAGAGATTGAGTAATAAGTGGAGAAAAATAAATAGAAATCCATCTATCTATCTGTCTATCTAATATACTATGGAAATGTATGTGAGCCTCCAAAACCCCCAATCCTTAAATCATAGATTTTTCATTTTCTTTACAAATAAAAAACCCCACAGTCTACAGACTTTGGTAACAAAAAGGTTTTTTTTATTTTTTAAAAAAAAACGACCTACTTTTCCCAACTCAACTGCAAAGAAGAGGAAGGAAAAAAAACTGCCTCATGTCCCACGATTTCCTTTCGCAGGAAAAAAAAACTGAAAACAACTCAAAAGAATCATTTCCATAGTATATTAAAAAAAATCAACCCCCCCCCCCCCCCCCCCCCCCCTAAGCATTGTACATTTCCTTTAAAAATCAAACACCCCCACACGTTTAGGAAAAAACCAAAAAAATAAACACGCCCACGTTAAGGAAACAATCAATAAAAAATTGGTCTAGAATCCATCTATTCTAATATATAAAGAGAGAGCACTTCTTTGGTGTTTCCCCTCCTGTCATGTATTTTTATTTTCCATAAATACCTTTACAGTTACACAACTCTTAATCCCAATTCTCAAGGATATATTCGTACACCAAAGTACAATAACTGCTTATACACAATGCAAGTAACTGCCATGAAATGGGCAACAAAGTAAAATAACGACCCCACGTACAAACACTACTTGCGGTTACTCACCGAACAGTTACTCTTCAGTCTTCAGCTTCCGCAGCCCAATCCCAAAATGGTGGAATTTCATTTTACTGGCTGCTGGCAAAAGCTTTGTATACCTACCTACAAAGTAACTCCAAAAGAGATCATAAGAAGGTATCTTTCGTCCTTTTTCATGGTTCCTATGAATTCCTCCTCCAGTTTTTGTGTTTTTTATGAATATCTGTTCTAGTTCATGGTTCCCATAAAATGGTGTTCTCTCTCTCTCTCTCTCTCTCTCTCTCTCTCTCTCTCTCTCTCTACCCGTTAATTTACCACTTATTCCAAAAATTAATAATCAGTGTTGTTAAAGTTATGTCTAATGCTAAGCCTCTCATTCTATAGATTTTAGTTAATTTGTTGTCGGAGAAGTCGATCGAGGTTTTCGGAGGGCCAGAGAAGTAGGGCTGTGGAAAAAGGTAATATATTTGTTATCCTCCATCTTTTGGACCATCAAATTTCTTCATACCATCGGCACTGATTGGTTCATAATGATTAGCTATTTTAAATTTTGTAGGTAATATATTTGATATCCTCCATCTTTTTGGACCATAAAATTTCTTCACACTATCGGCACTATTCATAATGATTAGCCATTTCAAATAATTTTGTATTTGTTTTTTTTTCCTAATTTCAGTTTCTTACAGAAGAACAGTTTTTAAACCATGGTGGGACTTTGAAATACAGAGTTGCGTCAAAAACACCCCATATATGAACATGCCATTTCTAAGCTTTGTTAGCCGATTGAAAGGGGTACACATGTAAATGAAGCACTCAATTATAACTACCGGCGGTTCTCCATGCCATTAAACTCCACTTGGACCACTTCGAAGACACACTCCCCGAGCCTCTGATTGGAATACAAGTAGAATTTTGGAATTTTACGTCAATGTATTTTTTCCCCGTGTCGATGTATTTAATGAACACTAGAGATTGGGCACACGCGATGCGTGTGCAAGTCGGAATTTTACAATATTTGTAAAAATTTGATCAAACAATAAGTGGGAAGCATTTTTACAAAAATGTTGTGGAAATCCGACTTGCACACACATCGCGTGTGCTCCGGCCTCTACTAATAGTATATTCGTAACCCATCAAATTCACATCTAAATTTCATAACTCCTCTAGTCCACTAATTAGGTTTGGTAAGGTCTTTAGTCCATTTCTTTTAAAAAAATAAATTAAACTTAGACAAAATATCCTCCTATATAACCTGTCATATGAAGAGAAACCCTAGACCAAAAATAAATATGGATCACAGCCTCCTTTCTCTCTCTCCATCCAAACACCACACTATGACAATAATCACAATTAATCACTACCACCACTGCAGGAAAAGGAAAGACTACAATACACACTTTTTATTTGCGTGTGTATCATATGCACCCCCAAAATGTTATGAATTATAGAAAAATATTACAAATCGTATTGCTAAAAAGTTACGAATCGTATAAAAGTTACAAGATACACTAAAATGTTATGAATTATAATGAAAATGTTACAAATTGAACCACTAAAAAGTTATGAATTCTAGAATAAAAGTTACGAAATATGCTGAAATGTGAACCATAAAATAGGCACATATGGTACACTATTTTAAGGGTTGTATATTGTAGATTTCTCCCTGCAGGCAATTACTTACAAGAGAGATATGTGATCAACCCTATTTTGTGGAATCTTTGCCTGGGGTACAGCAACACACCCCCACCCCCCCCCCCCCCCCCCCCCCCCCCCCCCCCCCCACATCCTTCCTTCCACCACCGATCGTCCCCCTTCCCCCCTCCCCTGCCGTCGCCCAATGCCACTTCGGCATCGCCGTCGACCTTAGCATTTTAACAGTTTCCAAACTCATCTAGTCCACTTCTAAAGTTTCTAACCCCCTCTAATCCACTAGTTTTAATAACACAATTCCTATGACAAAAATACCCATACTATATAACCACTCATAAAACAGAGAAATCCTAGAAAATTTCTAGATCTGGAGCAGTCTCTCTCTCTCTCTCTCTCTGAAGTGCTCGTCGGTGCACTCCTCCTCCTCCTCAACGCCGCCGGTGCACTCCTCCTCTTCCTCATTGCCGCCCTTCGTCACTGTTAACACCATGGCTGCTACCACCATGGCCGAGTTCTCGTCATTCTAGTTACTTCTGACTGGGAATCCTAACCACCTTTTTTTGGGTCCGTGTTTTTATAACATTCTCCCAGTAGACATATATTGTATCTTACAATATATTTGTATGTATGTAATTGACCATAACCCCGACATGTCCGTGTCCTACATTTTAGAGAAATAACTTATTGGCGAGTCTGTATTGTGTCATCTCATATCCGTGTTCAGTGTCCGTATCAGTATCCTTGCTTCTTAGCGGAGAACTAGTCTTGATTAACTTGCAAGACTTGAGGAGTGATGACCAACCAATTCTCTTAATCATTATCGATGGGTGACTTTCAGTAAAGTAGAGGGAAAACAACTCCCCTGCTGGATGCTTATTGGCTATAGTAATTTCTCAACTTTGACAAATTGAAAGCTTGAAGGGAGAATTTGGTGTTGTGTTGGTTGTAATTTGAAAGGTGTACTATTTGTTTGCATGTGAATGTTGACTGCTGCAATTTATCGAGATGCTTATGAATGTCACAAACTATGCTCCCCTTAACCATATGCAATTCCTTCTTGGGATTCCCAATCGTAGTTATGCATGTCACATTTGTTAATGCCGTTGAATCTCTCGCGATTCTGAATGTTCTTCATACTGTTTTCCGAGTTAATTGAAATCTGCTTATGTTGCTTTCTCTAATACGATCATCAAACAAAAGTGCTGACTGCGTGGGTTCTCCAAGGATGATTCATTTGGGAAAAAAGCCCCTGAGAGAAAAGTACTGGCCGGGAACAAGTGGTTTAGATCGAGATACTTGGAAATTTTTAGAACTCTGCTGAAGAATGGACTATTAGTCAAGTTGCTGTCTGGTTTAGGAGATGAGGTTTCTCAGTCTAGTCGAGAGCTTCTCCCATGCTGTCTTACCCATGAGAAGATGGATGTATGCGGTTCCACTCTGATCCTTACTATGTAAAACCTCCTCATCCTCGCAACCCCCACTCCTCCTATGCTTCACTGGTTTCATTTATGCGGTTCTCTGGTTATTATAAAGTGCCTTTCGTTATTGATCAGACTCTGGTTATCCAGTATTTGATCTCCTGCCACAAAAGTGAGGTTTGCGAAGAGATGGTTATGAATGGCAAGTTTCCAAGGAGATTATATATGGATCTAGCTATCTACAAGCGTCGCCACTGTCTATTCTCCTGGTATATAGGAAAGAGGGCTCAACTGTTATGCATTCCTTCATGTCTCTCTATGTCTTCAATTTCTAATTGGTTATCTGTAGGGAGTCCGTCATTAGTTGTTTGGTTGTGAATCTTGTATTGGGTTATTGTTTTTTTTCCGAACGGCCTGATGAAATTTCAATGATGGATTGGATAGCTAGGGTAACATATCTATGAAAATATATGTCTATCTATGAGTAAATTGCAGTTTGTTCAGGTATAAGTTTATTAAGTGCCTATGCTTTGCCATCCATCAAATGCATCCCCCAATGAAAAGAAGAGAAAAGTACAGGAGCAACACTTGTGGAATTATTTTTTATTGGAGTTTTGATAGGGAAATTGACATGGTTTATGAAGAATTGGTCCGAGAAAAGTCACAGTGTGTCTCTGAATTTTATTTGCTACTCCCTCCGTCCCTTATTTTGTGTCCAGTATTCCATTTTGGGCTGTCCCTTAATAAGTGTCCATTTTGTAAAGTTAGGGGGTAAAAGTTGGTGAATTATCTATTTTGTCCCTAAAAGTATATTTGATTTTGAAAAGTTGGTGAGTAAAAGTGTAATGATGATGGGTAAGTAGGGAAAGTGGAGGAAAAATTTGATGTGAAAGGTGTAATGATGATGTCTTTTTAATAAGTTGGAGTTACAAAGCAGGACACTTAAAAAGGGACGGAGGGAGTATGATATAGCAGACTAGAACCCAAAAAATTTCACAATTCGCAATTTTTTTGTGCAAACACTTTCAGTCTTCAGAGTTTAGGACTCTGGACTGTGAAAATTTGCAAAATCTCATACAAGGGGCAAAAGGAAATGGATTGTGAAGTACAGACTTGTGTTAATCAATGTAAAACTGTTCACAACACTCTATGCTTGATTGTATTGATATTTAAACAGTCAAGTGAGTGTACTGGCCTGAACACCCTGAGTTATCACAAATAAAAATCTGTCGGGGGATGGGGCTTTCATCGCAGAATTCCTTTTCACCAGTCCGTCTCTAGTTCTCCTCACTCTGAGCTACTGAAGTGAGGATTTTAGAGTCCATTTGACTGCTTTTACATTGACTAGGCCATTTGATATAAGAGGAAAAGAGCAAGTTCGATCCTTTTTTAGTACAAGATCAATCCTTTTTTTGGCACTTTATTGAATCATTTTGTAAAAGAACTTTTATCAACGGCTTTAATCTCACTTAAGTTAGGTGTCTGTAAGATTTGCTTCCTTCGTTGGCTGTAAGCGATTTTCCTTCTTCCATCTATAGCCTAGACTTCCCTTTATGGTCTCTTCGAAGCCTTTTCCATTTTCCTTTCAACCTACTCTAGGGAAGGGTATATTACAACACCTCTAATATGTGTTTTTGTACCCTCTTTCTCTGTAAAAAGGCAACCCCAGAATTGAAATCCAATGTGGGTCATACTATCATATCTTGAATATAGAGCAAGACAGGTAGCCATCATCTATGTACCACGGACACGGTCAGAGACACGGACACGGATACGGAACATGACAATTCTAAAAAAAATAGACATGGACACAGCAAGGACATAGGCAATTTTTTAAAATAGTTTGTTTAGTTATGCAAACTTATTCCATGAGCACTAAATATTATGGTTACCACTCCTATCAAATGCAATATTGACAGATGTCGTGATTCTGCACTGCATTCTTGCATTTTAGTATTTAGTGTTGTACACCCTCTGGTGCAGTTGGAGTGACTTACTAAGTTGGTTGGGAGAGAAAGCTTAAATGTTGAGAACGAAGTGTACTGTAGCACTTCCAATGTGTTTATACGAATATTTTTTATTGTTTATTTGCTTATAAGACTTCCAATGTGTTGTACTTTAATGCCTGGTAATATTGGAAGTTGAACATTATACAAATTGTCAAATGGCACTTTCTTTTTTTTTTTATTGGAACAGCGAAAAGAATTTTATTTATCTCAGTAACAATTACAAAGATTGAATGGAGACTAGGAAAAGGCATCAACGATCTGAAGTGATCATCCCAACAAGATTGATACCTTCTCCTGGAACAAATCATGTGCCCCCAGACACCAAATAGCATTTTCATTGTCTAGGTGGCCAGAATTCCGGTTATTAAGAAAGAATAACATGGACCCTTTCTCCTATATTTATTCAAACTTCTCCAAGTAACTTTCAAGAAATAAATCAAAGTAGATCTAAAATAGTCTCACTATTTTGGGCAAATAAACTGGAGAAGCCAAATGAGTTATAATCTACCACTTACCGGACATGCCATTGCACATTGGGTGGTCGTTAGTAAGATCGTGCTCAATAATTAACTTATAAAAGCCACCATATGGGAGATTGGTAGGTTGTATCCAGCTAATTGTAGAATGCTTTACTGAAATAATGTTTGCCTTGCAAGGGTTTATGGGCAAGTTTTGCCACTAGTCAAACTATGGTGAAATAGTAGGAGAAAGAGGGAGAGAGAGCCTCAAGTTCATTATAGAGATCATTGATCCTTTACGAGGACAATGATCAATACAAGTTTTCAGTGCTTCATGATGCTTATGTAATTATGAGCAGAAAATGCATCTCAAGACTCTGATTCTCCCCCAAACGTGTCTTGTACTTTAGATCCCTATTGAGTGGTGTTTGTCCACTCAGAGTCATGTAAACTTGTGGAGTCCTTTTACTTGAAACATGGATTCTTTGCTAGGCAAGATGTATCTGTAGGATTTCATAAGAAACCCTAAACCCAAGATCTCATGTCAAATCATTGAAGAAAATAATTATACCGTATGCGTACCTGTCGCCATGGAGGATGAAAACCTTAGAACGTGGTTATCAGTCTTCCACCTCCAAAACCCTACTCTTGATCTTGACCTTAGTCTCACACACGATGGGATGGTATGAGAAAAGAGGCTAGGGTTTGGAGTGGGGACCTTGACCACATATTTATAAGCCCCGGTTCCATCATAGCCCATCATAATAGATGGAACCATATTGGGCCATTTAATTGGTCTCTACATATAAAATAAGCCCGTACCACTTAACGCACGTGATACGACCCAAATACGTGCTAATAGAGACGTGTCCATTACCCGGGTCACATTAATTAAAGATCACAACCTTATGGGTAATACCGACATCACTCAAGCCTTATTCGACAACATACAATGTTTAATTTTATGATTTATGTAGGCCCATCAACAGAAAATTGCTAACAATCTCCCACTTGGGCCACATAGGTCATCCTGATATTAGACATTGTAAACTTTAGGAGCTCAAACTTTTGTTGTCGAAATTTATGAGTGTCATCTCAAAACAATCTGGTCCATCGAAAACATAAATATAGGATCATGGCGGCCTTTGCCATATTTATCATGACAGGACCCATCCATGGTCACAAATACCTATGTATTCAACGACATAGATCAAGTACGGATATGTAGCATGAAAACGCATGCAATGTGATCCTCTATCATGCCTGTTTCCAACTGGTCCAACTTTATAACTCAATAGAGTTCCTGTATCATGCATATTTTCAAAACTTCATGTATAACCACAATTTGAAAAATACGCAACTTTATTTCAGAATCATCAATAAACTGAAAGTGATCACCAAAAAATGTCAAATTATCCATAATATGAGTAGCACAACTCCCACTAACAAAATACTTCATTAGAACTAACCACTCCTGCACGAGCAACATGCTCCTTAAACACTTTAGGTGGTAAGCCCTTTGTAAGCGGATCCGCAATCATGAGTTCTGTGCTAATGTACTCAATTGACATAAGACGATTCCGAACTCTTTCCTTAACGACAAGAAACTTGATGTCAATATGCTTAGATTTTGACGAACTCTTGTCATTCTTAGAATATAGTTCAGCAGCTTTATTATCACAATAAATCCTTAGTGGCTTCTCGATGTTACTCACTATATGAAGCCCCGAGATAAAATTCCGCAACCATATTGCTTGATTTGATGCCTCATAGCAAGCTATGAATTCAGCTTCCATGGTAGATGAAGCTATAAGTGTCTGTTTGACACTTTTCCAAGATATAGCTCCCCCAGCTAACATGAAAACATAACCAGAAGTGGATCTCCTACTATCAAGGCAACCAGCAAAATCAGAGTCTGAATATCCAACGATCTCCAAATGTTCAGATCTCCTATATGTGAGCATATAATCTTTTGTCCTTTGCAAGTATCGCATAACGCGCTTTGCTGCTTTCCAGTGATCCATGCCTGGATTACTTAAATATCTGCCAAGCATGCCAACTACATACACAATATCCGGACGCGTACAAACTAGAGCATACATAAGACTCCCTACTGCTGATGCATAAGGGATGTCTTCCATTTGTTTTCTTTCCAAGTCATTCTTTGGGCATTGGAGCAAACTCATTTTGTCACCTTTGGCAATTGGTGCATCACATGGTGCACAACTCTGCATGCCAAATCTACTGAGCACCTTATCGATATAAGTCTTTTGTGACAAGCCAATTATACCACGTGATCTGTCACGATGAATCTGTATGCCTATCACAAAAGATGCATCACCAAGATCTTTCATTTCAAAATTCTTTGAAAGAAATCTCTTAGTTTCATGCAATAATCCTATATCGCTGCTTGCCAGTAAGATATCATCGACATACAATACTAGAAAAATGAATTTGCTCCCATTGATCTTATGATAGACACATTGATCCATAGCATTTTCCTTGAAACCGAAAGAGGAAATTACTTGATCAAACTTTCGATACCATTGACGGGATGCCTGCTTTAAGCCATAAATGGATTTCTTTAATTTGCAAACCATGTGTTCTGATTCTTTTGTTTCAAAACCTTCTGGTTGCACCATATATATGGTTTCTTCAATGTCACCATTAAGAAACGCGGTCTTTACATCCATTTGGTGAAGCTCCAGATCATAATGAGCTACGAGTGCCATAATAATCCTAAGAGAGTCTTTCGATGATACCGGAGAGAAAGTCTCTTTATAGTCAATGCCTTTCTTTTGAGTAAAGCCTTTAGCAACAAGACGTGCCTTATATCTTTCGATATTGCCCTTCGAATCCCGCTTGGTTTTAAATATCCATTTACAACCAACAGGTTTGACACCTTTAGGCAATTCGACAAGATCCCAAACGTCATTGTCACTCATAGACTTTAACTCATCCAATACGGCATTCATCCATTTTTGGGAGTTAACACTTTGTTTGGCTTGACTGAAAAATATGGGATCATCCTCCAATCCTATATCAAACTCATGTTCTTGGAGATAAACGACATAATCACTTGAAATCGCTGATCTCTTCTCCCTATTGGATCTCCTTGGCACTTCCAATTGAGTTTGTTGGGGTTCTTCCGTATTAGTAGGAGACAACTCAAGAATAATTTGGTGGTTTGCATCCGCATCCTGTACTAAGACAGGTGTGACCACATCATCAGTTTCAACATGAATCATAAGAATCTCAATATGTTCCTCCTCAAATTCAAAATTCCTGAGTTGTTGTGCACTCCCACTACTTTCAACATCCTCAATAAATTTGGCATTATCCGTCTCAATTATGGTATTTGTGGAAGGGCAATAAAACTTGAAACCCCTTGACCTTTCTGAGTATCCAATAAAATAACAGCTAACAGTTCTTGAGTCCAGTTTTCTTTCGTTAGGCCTATAAGGCCTAGCCTCAGTTGGACAACCCCAGACATGGAAATGCCTAAGACTAGGTTTCTTTCCAGTCCACAACTCGTATGGGGTTTTAGCTACTGCTTTACTGGGTACTCGATTAAGGATATAAACTGCAGTCTTTAAGGCTTCTCCCCACAGGGAATCTGGTAAAGAAGAATTAGACATCATACTTCTAACCATATCCTTAAGGGTTCGATTTCGTCTCTCAGATACACCATTTTGACATGGTGTCCCTGGCATGGTGTATTGAGGTACGATGCCACATTCTTCCAAGTATCTCGCAAAAGGTCCTGGACGTTGTTCGCCTGATCCGTCATATCTACCGTAGTATTCACCACCACGATCAGATCTAACAGCCTTAATTTTCTTATTAAGTTGATTTTCAACTTCTGCTTTATAGGCCTTAAAAACGTCCAGTGCCTGTGACTTTTCATGTATCAAATACAGATACCCATAACGAGAATAGTCATCTGTAAAAGTGATAAAATACCGTTGACCATTCCAAGAAGCCGTAGGGAATGGACCACAGATATCGGTATGTATCACTTCTAAAACGTCTAAACTCCTTTTGGCACCAAATTTCCTTATATTTGTTTGCTTCCCCTTTATGCATTCAACACAGATTTTGAAATCTGAAAAATCAAGAGGGTCAAGAATTCCACTCGACACAAGCCTTTCAATTCTCTCTTTCGAGATATGTCCCAAACGCTTGTGCCACAATACAGAGGAGCTCTCATTAATTAATTTTCGCTTCGTACCATATTTGTCAACGTGCAAAGTTTCATTAAACTTTAAGTGAGAGGCATCCAAGTCTAACCTGTATAGACTATCAACTAGATATCCAGTACCAATAATATTTGAATTTTCGAAAAGACTGAAACCTCCGTTTCCAAATGAACAAGTATAGCCGGATTTGTCCAAATAGGAAACAGAAATCAAATTCCGTCTAAATGACGGTACGTAAACAGTCTCATCCAAATCCAAATAAAAACCAGATTCTAATTTAAGTCTATAGACTCCAATTGCCTCAACACGAACTTTATTGCCGTCTCCCATATAAATGAACCTTTCGGCATCACTGGGGATTCGACTCTTTATACAACCTTGCATAGACACACTAATGTGGATAGTTGCACCCGTATCTATCCACCAAGTGTTGGGTGGAACTTCAGCTAAATTAAATTCACAGCAAACAAAACTGAATTGATTACCTTTCTTTGCGACCCACTTGTGATATTTGGGACAATCCTTCTTCACATGACCAACCGTCCTTTGGCAAAAGAAACAGGGAACACCTTTATCCTGTTTCTGCTGCACAGTTGTCTGTGAAGTCCCAGCATTTACAGTTCCCTTAACCTTAGGGTTTAATTTTCTTTTCTTAGTGCCCAAATAGCCATGAGAATGAATTGTAACATGCTCTTTCCATTTCTTAAAGTTGGAACCCTTAAGAACTGGAATATTATTCAAATTGGCAGATGTAAAAGATGCAACAACAGAAAAGCTCACAATTAACAAATATCCATCTACTATAGTGCAATGATAATAATAAGACAACTTGAATATAATTATCATGCAAAACTTGGTCTAATTGTAGGGGCAAACAATCAGACAAATAAAATAAAATTTGATATTTGTGTCTTTAATGGTGGGCCCTTTCGAGAAACCTAACGCATCATCATAACCAAGTCTTTGGACAGTAATTATAACATGCAAGTGGCCTTCTCACTAATAAGGCTAGTTAATACGAACAATATAAACTGGGCCTGGCCAATCAAAAGTCTTCCTTTGGGCCAACTATTGAACGCATAGGCAAATTCTAGAACTATATTATTCAAAAAATTCAACTACCTTATACCGTTTAAAATCCGGCCAAATAATAACCTTCCTTTGGGCCGATCACTACCCGCATGGATTTAAACGTAACTTTATGTAATCCAAAACTTTTATCTTCGAGTTTAAGAAAATCTTCATGAAACCACTTTGGTGGTATATCACTTTAATTTTCTCAAACCCTAGATATGGATTACGAAACAATCTTTATGCCCCAAACTAAATCCTTAATCGAAAAACAAGCAAATAAGCATAGGCCATTAAAGAAACAAAATCACAGTAACGAAAAATAATTGAACCAAGACAACCAATTAAGTCTCGGTTTCCGCACCTCGTTGCAACTGATTCGGCTATATTTTATTAGTTTTGTTAAAAGCAAAAATTAGCCAGATTCATAAGTCTCACATGGCCATAAAATAATTAAACATCACCCATTTATTTGCTGTAACATTAACAAATAACGGACGTGACGCATGTTGAGATCCAGCTTATAGAACTAATAAAATAAACCACGGATTATGAATTGCAACTTTACGAGATAGCAACTGGAAAACTTGAAAACCGCATGTACTGTGAACCGTATATAGTTAAGGCCGTATATTCACTTGTTTATTGAATCGAAGAGAAAATTTAGTATTTTCCTCAATAATCTGATAAGAGGCTCTGATACCACTTGTAGGATTTCATAAGAAACCCTAAACCCAAGATCTCATGTCAAATCATTGAAGAAAATAATTATACCGTATGCGTACCTGTCGCCATGGAGGATGAAAACCTTAGAACGTGGTTATCAGTCTTCCACCTCCAAAACCCTACTCTTGATCTTGACCTTAGTCTCACACACGATGGGATGGTATGAGAAAAGAGGCTAGGGTTTGGAGTGGGGACCTTGACCACATATTTATAAGCCCCGGTTCCATCATAGCCCATCATAATAGATGGAACCATATTGGGCCATTTAATTGGTCTCTACATATAAAATAAGCCCGTACCACTTAACGCACGTGATACGACCCAAATACGTGCTAATAGAGACGTGTCCATTACCCGGGTCACATTAATTAAAGATCACAACCTTATGGGTAATACCGACATCACTCAAGCCTTATTCGACAACATACAATGTTTAATTTTATGATTTATGTAGGCCCATCAACAGAAAATTGCTAACAGTATCAAGTATTTTTTGGATTGTTAGCTGAGCATAGAGTAGTATTTAGTCAAATAGGTTGATGCAACGCGTAATTGGCTTGTCTGATGAATGAAGCATTTCTTTTGCGTTTCTCATTTTCCTTTTGTGATTACGTTTGTTGTAGGTTGATTTTACTGTAAGGAAAGGGAGGGATGGCAACATCCACACGGTCTGTTCCCGCAGATCAGGTCTCTTTCTCTCAATCCTGAAGGCTATGGACAACCTTGGGCTGGACATCCAGCAAGCTGTAATCAAGGATTTCATTGGGTTTGCTTTGGATGTAATTATAACTGAGGTAGTGTTCCTTCTCTGTCATTATCCTGTAAGCAGTAAGCTTCATTGTTTCTACAATATCCCTAGGATGTGATTGGTCTCTAGTAACATGATAGCATTTAAGAACAACAACAAGTAATGTGATAAGATCAATTACAAGTTACAACTAGCTTGCAGTGCAGGGATTCATTATCGAATCTCATCAGATTCCAGTAGCCTGCATCCCAATCCAGATCATGAAGCTCATAATTAGTGTGTTGTCTGGACCTTCATAATTCAACGAGTTTCCTCACCCTGCTGATTTTTTTTTTCTTTTTCCTGTACCTACGAAATTATGTGCATGGACTTTAAACATTCGCTCCTTCCTCTCCAGCTTTTTTTGCATTGGCCAATTTATGGCTTTAGAAAAATTCAGGACCCCAGGACAACCCGACGTCATGTGATTCAAGTTGATACCTTTTACAGTAAATTATTTTTGCTATCGATGATCTTTTTTATTTATTTTCAACATTTATTTGGTCCGACAACTTCTAAGTCATCTAGATTGAAGCGTGGTTGCAGAAAACCTATAGAGAGAGAGTTTTTTTTTTGTTGTGGCGTTGAGCTAAAGGTTCAATTTGAGGGAGATTTTAGTTCCTAATAGAAGCCAATGGCACCTCGTTGAAAGGGCATTTGGGGATTATGCTGCGAAACTTGTACCGTGTACCGCTCACGTTTTTAGATTGGAACTCCGTCCACTAACGATTAAGGAGGGTATTGGAGAGGGCTCCGAGAGGTTAAGGTATAAAGGCTAAGTACTGTACACGTTATATGGTTCCAGATCCTGATTTAAACATAGCACTATACATGTCACCGATGCCATGACTTTGAGCAATGGAGCCATTTTCCTACTAAGACATTGAACAAAATGCTATAAAATGCCACGTAAAAATATCTTTTACTGACTGAAGCTTGAACACTGAAAAGTATATTCCCTATCACTCTTTTTTTTTTATAACTCAGGTGTCCGGTTCAGCTTATAAGCAACTTGACTAATCTTGGGGGATCAATCCTATCACCCACTTGCTGGGAGCCCAATTAAACTCCGAGCAATTGCTCAGTATGGATTGATCCCAAAGAAGTTGATAACAATTGTAAGGTTTCAAACTTAAGACTTTAGGATGAGCAAACCCATAAGTTTTAGACTTCGACCATGAGGCGAATCTCTTGGGGTATTCCCTATCGTGTCTTTTTCCATCTTTTCTTTGTGTGTTATGACTGAGGTCGCGTTTAACAACTTCAACTGCATAAGCCTGGGTTGGGCCTACCTCCATCCCTAAAAGAGCCGTATGAGATGGAGCTCCGCGTACGATTTTGGAGCCGAGCCTTTCTAGCAACGTGGCCCAGGGACCGATGTGATGATCGATTTTAAGTAGGGAGTATGGGAGAGCATGATCCACAAACGGGCACATGAGAGTCACCCTACTGCGATGGGGACGCCTCGCGAGCGGGGCTTCTACAAACGAGGCCTTTTGGTTAAAAGCCAAGTCGATTCCGGGCCACCAAACCCTGCAATTTTACAAACTTGATTGGGAGTGTTATTTTCGAGAAAGTAGGACTGAATCTGTATTGTTTACAAACCTTAGGGGAAGTCATTGCAATTTATTGTTTCTTTTGCCGATTGGGTTCGTTCTGCCAATCCAACGGGAGAGAGAGAGAGAGTCTGAGTTCCATACTCTCGTCAGATCTCATTTTCTGTTCCTGTTGGAAGTAGGAGGGGGCAAATACCAGAAAGCAGGACACAATTTTCGCATTTTTTGCAATATTCTGATTATAAAGCTTCAATCTTTGCGCCAATCCTAGGTTATTCATCTCCATAGATAATCATATACACCTACGGATCAATTTAGCCCGAAATCATTCTATCGTATCCAGCAATATGCAGTACTCTCAAATCTAATTAAAAAAGATCGTAACTTTTACTGATCAAAGAGATCCATCTACCTAGGATAAACTTTCAGATGGGTGCTTCTCAGTCCGCTCAAGTGGTGGAAGATGAGGAAGAAGAAGAAGACGAAAATGAGGACGACGAAAATGGCGAAAAAGAGAGAAGACAATTTGGAGGAGAGAACAGTTTGGTGAAGAAGGTTCTAGAACAGGAGCCGGAAATGCTACCCTGCCACGCATCCGCATCCCCACTCTCCCCTCAGCTCTCCTCCTTTGGCACGCCGCGTCTCGGTCCTTCCATCAAGGTGTGGGACCCTTACAATGTTCTGGCTCCGCCTCCCCCTCCGCCGCCATTCTCGCGCACTTTCTCGTCCGATGCGGTCAACGATGATCGGAAAACGAATACAGAGGTGTTCTTGATCAGCCACGGAGACTGGCACATGAATCTAAGGCCGGATTTGATAGCTGGTCGGTGTCCCGAGGCTACACTCACGCCAAACGGGAAGCGGCAAGCTAGAGCTTTGGCTGTCTTCTTGAAATCGAGCGGGGTTCGGTTTAGTGCTGTTTACACATCGCCGTTGGATCGGGCGCGAGCAACTGCTGTTTCAGTTTGTCAGGTAGATGTCTGTTATGTTACCTTTTTTTTTTTGTTAAAGATTTTGTTACATTTGTTTCTCGGCAATTGATTTGTTGTTCATCTTGGGCATAGATCTGTCTGTTGGTTGTTCAAACGTGATCAATCCGTAAATAGATATGAATTATAATCAATCCAGTAGGCCAGAGCCCAGATGTTTCTACTGCTGGGTGCTGAAATTAATATTACCTTTCAATTGTTCAGGTTGAATGAACCTTCTAGTCATCTACAAGCTAGAGAAATATTGTAGAGTGATGACACATTGAGCATTTCTCCATAAGGACTTGAAAATTGACATATATCTTGTGGAGGATAGAGCGTGTTGAGCGGGAATATTTAGCTTAGAAATAGTTTTGGTGCAACACATTTTTTCGCTGGCAATAAAGCATGGCAAATTTAGTGATTCTTTCCTAGGCTCTTTGATTACATCCACTTGTTAAATGGATGTTGCATGTGTCAATCGAGTTTATTTTCCTTAAATAGTTACCCCCTCTTGTCATCAACTCTCACGTGGGGGGAATATTTTGCAACTGTATGGTTGGAATTGGTGAAATGAAAAGTAGCCCTAGGTAAGCATATATGAAATGTAGCCCTAGGTAAGCATATGGGTTTATTAAAAAAAAAAGGTTTATAAGTAGCCTGTGTAGGGATTAAGTTACACGACTCTTCGATAAATTCCATATATACGCTTCATCTAGTCTAGCCAAGCATTTGATGTTTGTACTTCATTTGGGAAGGCTGACTGAAGCATGTAACAAGTCTCCAACTTATAGTTCCTGAATGCGTAAGAGTGTTAGTTGGCTCTAGCTAAAGTGACACTGGGGTTCTACGTGCATCGCCATAACTTGTGATTGTATCTTCCTGCACTATTGTGTTGAGATGTACTGCAGCCTGCAGGTCTTGATGACATTTAATAGGCGAAGCTACAGGGTAGAATGCCCATGGAAGATTTCTTCTTGTAAATGTTTTTTGTTTTCAGCTTAGTTGCAGTGTTGCAGGCTTGCAGCAGCTCAAGCTATAGATTTGTATGGAGACTGTCATGCCCATCTTTGAAGGCTGGGCCCCCTTCTTAGAGATATTGTGGCAAATGGAAATTTAGAGTACATAATCACAGCCTGTTTTCCATTTTTGGCACTCATTCGAACTTATTCGGTCTATATCTTCCACCAATATTTCTGGAACAGTGTAACCCCTTACAGCCTACAAAAGTATGATCTCTGGGCCCATTTGATTGGCCTTATTAGCCGTTGGACTATAAATCGTAGGGGACTCCATTTCTGGTGTTTGAGTGCAACAATTAGAGGAGGGATTTTTTAGCCATTGAACTATTAATCCCACACAAATCAGGGGAAATACTATAGCAAGGGGAATGGGATAATTTGCAAACCCTGCACTATTAGCGCGATGGGGCTACTCATCCTAGGCGATTATGTATGAAATTGTAGATCTTAAAGATTTGTTAGAGGCCTCTTAAAAGTGTCAACCAGTTCACAATTTATCTAGCTCAGGTGGAGAGCCAGAGTGTTGGGCAAAATCCAAAACAGCCAACACAAACACTTCTTGTGATAAAAGTGTCTGTAATTCTTGGAATATCAGCTAGGAGCTATTTGATGATAGATGCTGTTGGCACTCTCCATTCAGGCATTCACTTCCTGCTTTCAGCCAGGCATCTGCTTAAATAATTCACAGCTAAATCAATATTGTACATTTTTTTTATGGCTGTGAAGATCAGGGCAATATGGATATAATATCTTTTCGTGACAAACACCGGCTAGTGGGTACTGGTTAGATGATTTGGGAAAGTTGACTGGTTGTCAACAACTGTGATTTATTGCCTTTTCTTTTCATGCGTGGTTATGACATGATCAGTTGAATATGACATGGGGTTGAGTTATCATACAAATTGCTACCATTTGACATCTAGTACTTGTTAGCTTTATTTGATCTAAATGTCCACCCCTTATGCCATACAGGAGATGAAACTTGCAGAGGAACAAATTCTGTCCTCTGATGCACTTGTGGATATGAGTCAGGGGCATTGGGAGGGCTGTCACCAATCAGAAGTTTACACCCCTGAAATAATGAGCTTAATGGACAGGTTCCAGCCTGATTTTTCTGCGCCATCAGGGGAATCACTGAGGCAGGTGGAATTCCGAATGGTCCAGTTCTTAAACGGGACAGTTCTCGGACTGCCTGAAAAATTCAGATCAGATTTCTCCCCACCCTCTCAGAATGAGAGCCAAGAGTTTTCACGCCACACTTCTCACACTCCCACAAACTCCATTCATGACCGGGATGGACCTTCTCTCCCTCCACCCCAATGGGACTTGCTTCACAGGCAGCGGCAAAGTAGTTTCCCAAAGAAGAAGTCCGGTAAGAGCAGGCTACAAATTGTCACCACAACTGGAGATCATGAGGCTGATGACGAGATGTCTCCTCGAGAGCCCCCAACCCAAAACTGTCTTAACGAAATGAATGTCAGGAGTTCCTCATCTTGTGTATCTTCTTCTATTGGCGTTTTCTCTCACTCAGTGCCAATCAAATGTCTTGTAACTGGCCTCCTTGGGTGCAGCCCGGCAATCTCTCATAGGATCTGCATAGAAGATTCTTCCGTAACAGTGTTACAACATTCTTGGAAGACGGGTTGGCAGATTAAGAGATTGAATGATACTGCACATCTTAGGCTCCTCTAGTCAGAGCATTTTGGGAATCATTATCCAAAGGGGAAAAAGACTACTAATTTCGCAGTGAACTCTGCAAGGGCTGCTTCACATGGTAGGAATGCTTGTGCTCTTTGTGACCACTTCAGATTTATTTCCAGGTGACCACCTCTGCAGAAGAAAATGATTCTTCAAATATGTCATCAGAAACAAGGAGAGAGAATGCGTGACAATTACTATAACTAATCCCAGAGTTTGGATCTTAGTCCTGGGTGATTCTTTCAATTTGTAACCTTAACAATAATTTTTGATTTTGAGTGAGAGACATATTTGCTTATTTCGCATATAAGGAATTTGTTTCGGTCCTCTGGAAGTTTGATTTCTGCTTAATACAATCTTCAAGCTGCATTTTTGGGCACTGGTTGATGATTAATCATGTCTGATAAACGTTTAGCATCTTTTCAGCGTGGGAAAGAACTACTCTCTTTGTGGGCATTCAGTCCACCATGGCTACTCTCACAAACCCAAAGAATATGATCTTTATATACCTGATTATTCACCACCAGACAAACCAAGAGAGACAAAACAGATGCCATAAATAAGCAAGCAATGACACTGTCAATCCCGTGATATCCATTATTGTATCAGTCAGGGTAAAAAACAGGTCACCCTGGTCTCTCAATCATACATTCCCACCACAGCTGTCAGCTAAAACTTTTAGATCTCCATGGCTACTCTCTCCAAATTCTCTGGTATCTTATCCATTCTCATTATCTTCTTTGCCAATTTGAATCCCCTGTTATCAGAAAATTTGCCTACAACTATTTCAGCTTCTCCGTCTGTTATGGCCTATGCGACTGCACCCAACATGACCTCTTTTTTCCCATCTCCTCGTGTCCATCAACCTCCAGAAGCAGCAGCGGTGGCTCCAAGTGTAGGGGCACTTGTGCCGATTCCAAGTTCAGGAGAGTTTATTGGGAAGAGTTGTGCTGGTTCGCCTGAGGTTGAGAGCAGCATTGCTATATTTGGTCTGGTGGCGGTGTATTTGGTGTTTGGACAGTAGTTCTCTGGTCTTTGAGCACATCAGATGTATTCAATAACAGAGTGGGGAGTTTTTCCATTCGCTTTTTTTTTTTTGTGGAGTTATTAGCACTCAGTCCTACCTTTCTTTATATATGCTGATATGGTAATCATGATTTCAATATTGAAGCCCCTTATTTTGTCCAGATCTGGACTATCCTCTCCCCCCTTCAACTGCTTTCCTCACATTGATTCATCTGAGAATGAAAGCTCGGTGTGTACATGATTACTTACCACACTAATTTAGCAATTAAATACTCAGAAAATCGTAGTATTATTTTAAAAAACAAATATTTATTTTTTTGATTAAATGTAATATATTGTGAGAAATTACTGGTCTTGTAAAATAGAAAATAAATCTTAAAAGTGGACTTGCATCCATGTCCATATAAAGTTGCTACCCACACAGACAAAAGTGCACAAATTGTGCACAAATTTTTTTGTAGGGTTCGCCACGAGTCCCATATAAATAATCCAAGCCGTTCATTAAATATAAAACATTTTTTTTAAGGGTCCCGAAAAAAATCAGCTTAATTCGACACCTATAAGTTCTCGATCTAATCATCTAAATTTTCATTAAGATTTCAGGATAATGAAAAGTTAAATGATTGAATCGAGTACGTATAAGTATTGGATTGAGCTGATTTTTTACATAAACTCTTGAAAAAGTGTTTTACGTTTGATGAACCACTCGGATCATTTATGTGGAATCCGTGGTGAGCCTTACAAAAAAATTTGTACACAATCTGTGCATGAAATGTCTGTATGGACAGACTTTCTGTTTCTGTCTTTCTGATGTCCATAGCACTGATTTTATATATATATATTTGATCCGGCGCTGCTCTTAATCTAATTTTATACCTTTTGCAATTTAAAGCTAAAAATGGAGATTAGCAAGTCACTAGTATTATTCACCTTTTGTCCGGTGGTTGTTATATGGAGTATTATCATTCAGTCAAACTGAATGTTCAAATCCTCAACAAAAAAACACAAAAAATACTACTCCTCCTCCTCAGATTAATAAGCATGAGAAGAGAAGAGAAGAGAAGATAAGCTTAGCTATCAATAATCAATTATTAATCATAAACGTATGAATGAGGATTGTAAATTCAAGTACATCTCTACTCACTATTCGTGGCGACCTCTACCGGCACCGGCGCTACTCAACCAGTTGTTCCAAGAACCTCACAACCTTGTTCAACAAATACGTAGATAAAACCAGCGTCTCCTCATGGAACTCGGTCATCGCCGAGTTGGCTCGGGGCGGCGACTCTGTTGAAGCCCTCCGAGCCTTCTCCTCCATGCGAAAGCTCTCTCTCAAGCCGGACCGTTCCACCTTCCCTTGCGCCATCAAATCCTGCTCCGCTCTCTCCGATCTCCATTCGGGCAAACAAGCCCACCAACAAGCTTTGGTCTTCGGCTTCCAATCGGACCTCTTTGTATCCTCTGCTCTCATTGACATGTACTCTAAGTGTGGCCAATTGCAGGACGCAAGGACACTGTTCGATGAAATTCCGCACAGAAATATCGTTTCTTGGACTTCAATGATCACTGGGTATGTCCAAAATGACAATGCCGCCGGAGCTTTATTACTTTTCAAAGAGTTCTTGATCGAACAGAGTGGTTTTGAGGAAGTAAAAGAAGTGTGCATAGATTCAGTAGCTATGGTTTCAGTTCTGTCAGCATGTTCTCGTGTTTCAGGGAAGAGCGTCACTGAAGGGGTTCATGGGTTTGTGATAAAGATGGGCTTTCAGGACAATTTGGTTGTTGGGAATACTTTGATGGATGCGTATGCCAAGTGCGGTGACTTAGGGGTGTCTAGAAAGGTGTTTGATCGGATAATTGCAAGGGATGATGTGTCCTGGAATTCGATGATTGCAGTGTATGCGCAGAACGGGTTGTCAGCAGAGGCACTGCAAATTTTTCATGACATGGTATGGGATGGAGATGTCGGCTATAATGCCGTGACTTTGTCTGCTATTTTGTTAGCCTGTGCACATTCGGGGGCTCTTCAAGTGGGCAAGTGTATACATGATCAGGTATTTTGAGTCTGTTCTCTTGTCTAACTATACATGGTCAGCAAATTCTCTTGTCTAACTACTTTCAAATACTAGTACTTTTTGATATGTGAATTTGGTCAATGTTGCAAGCCTAGCACGGTCATCATAACATTATCAGCACGATGCAATCCTCCTAGTCCTAACTTGTGTGTAACGATCTCCCATGTTCTTCATTTTATAGGTGATAAAGATGGGCTTGGAAGAGGATGTTTTCGTGGGAACTTCAATCGTCGACATGTATTGCAAATGTGGGAGAGTACAGATGGCCAGGAGAGCTTTTGACCGCATGAAGGAGAAGAATGTGAAATCTTGGACAGCTTTGGTTGCTGGTTATGGCATGCACGGCTGTGCGAGGGAAGCTTTGGAAGTCTTCAATGAGATGATAAGGACAAGGGTCAAACCTAATTATATAACTTTTGTGTCAGTTCTAGCATCTTGTAGCCATGCTGGTCTAGTGGATGAAGGCTGGCATTGGTTTAGAACCATGGAGCACAAATTTCGTATAGAACCGGGATTGGAACATTATGGGTGCATGGTCGATCTACTTGGCCGTGCTGGCTTTCTTAAGGAGGCTTATGATTTGATCAATGAAATGAAGGTCAGACCTGATTTTGTGGTTTGGGGCTCTCTTCTTGCAGCATGTAGGATTCACAAGAACGTGGAGCTTGCAGAGATTTCCGCAAGGAAATTGTTTCAATTGGATACAAGTAATTGCGGGTACTATGTCTTGCTTGCAAATGTATATGCTGATGCTGGAAGGTGGAAAGATGTAGAAAGGATGAGAATATTGATGAAGAATCATGGACTGGTTAAACCACCTGGTTTCAGTTTGGTTGAAGTTAAAGGTAGGGTTCATGTGTTTTTGGTTGGCGATAAAGAGCATCCTCAACATGAGAAGATATACGAATACTGGGAAAAATTAACTATGAAGCTGCAGGAAGTCGGGTATGTACCCAATATGACCTCAGTTCTCCATGACGTGGACGAGGAAGAGAAGGTAATGACACTAAGAGTTCACAGTGAAAAGTTGGCAGTAGCCTTTGGACTAATGAGTACAGTTCCTGGCACCACAGTCCAGGTCATTAAGAATCTTAGGGTTTGTGGTGACTGCCATACTGCTATTAAGTTGATTTCCAAAATTGTTAATCGGGAAATAGTAGTCAGAGATTCAAAGCGGTTTCACCATTTTAGGCATGGGCTTTGTTCATGTGGGGATTACTGGTGATATTTGAGCAAGAAAGGGGAACTTAAGCTAATGTTAACTGCCACCGAGTGATCATTTTTGACCTCTTCACCAGACGAGTTGAGGGAGAACTGTTTTTAAGGCCTATTTTGCGTCCATGATCAGATGCTGGTATATTTGTCCCTGAAGGTTTCAAGTCAATTTTGTTAGGTATAGAAGAAGCAGCAGCAATTCAGTTCCTCAATCTAACAGCAACCATTGGGGAAGCATTGGCATTTCCTTTAATATTTCTGGATAGAAATTGGACTTATGGATTGGCTACATTATGTTTTGGGGATTTGAGGATGACAATGAAGCATAGAGAAGAGGGTTTGATCTGCAGATCACCAATCTCCTAACTACTTGAATAAAATGTTAGGCTTGACTGTGGAGTAAATTATGAAACCCAAGACTCCCGAGCAGAATACGATTTGAGGACAAAGTCCTAGCGCGAGGGAGGACATCATGAGCAACGTGAAAAAACTCTGAAGTCTGATGAAGTCCTACAGGCTCAACACCTGAGATGTTTCTCGCTTCATGTAGAAGTTTGGAAGAAAAGCAATATCATTGATAATATATCCTTCTCCAATCAATAGATTGTAAATCATTGGGAACTTGTCTGTCCTTGCCATTTTTTCCTGTTGCTGCAAATTCTCCTTCATGTTATAAAATTCTGTTACTGTTATCACTTCAACTGGAATTATTCTTTATTCATTGGAGTGGGCTTTGGGAAAGTGTGATTTTATATTGACATTTAGAAGTGATACTCCTCCATAACTAGCCAGAGGCGAATCTCCGTCCATATTTTTTTACATAAATTACAGACGTTGCTGGTGTCATCATCCTTGTTGAGGAAACTGGTGGATTTTGATGTCCTTGTCATTGTCTCCAAGTACTTTTTTCTTACCTAAATCCATGCTCAGAAATTTAGTCAGCTGGTCTAATCATCTTCTAGTTCAATCAATACCCGTCATTATGACATCCTTTGTTCAAATCGCAGTCAACTGTATGGGGCTCCGAATCAAAGATCTCCGATATGGGTCCAAAGTCTTGGGCCATCTAGTAGTATTTTGTTTGTTTTGGCTTATCCGGAGCTACGAGTAGAAGATGAGTGCATATTGAATAGTAAATGATCGTGAACTTAGCTTTTATTTTTCAGCTGAATTCCAAATAGCCATTGAGATGAACTCTAGTCCTTCCGGGGCCGCTAACTGAGAAAGAAGTCAAAGGACATATTGGTTGACAAGTTTTTGTTATGCTTTGAGAAGTTAAATAGGAGTAGTTTAATTTGTTGGTTTATTAATACGCACGTTGAAAGGTGACGACAACATTTGTTTCTCTCTCTCTCTAGAATTTTACAGGAAAAGGATGTCCAGTGACTTCCACCACGGAAGGTGACTCATTTTCTTTGTTTTAGTATTGTATATGTTGATCATGCAAACATCATCACCACCGCTTGCGTCGTTTGTTTGCAAGTTTGTCACTTTGGTCGGCCGCTGGAGTTACTCCATTCATACGGGTACTACTCCTCCCCTACTGCGGAAAGTGGGTTGGCCAGCCCAGGGGAAACCGCACATCGACTTCTGTTACAGCTTCGGACGGACCCACCCACCCAAATTAAGCTGCTTTTGCTCTCTCTCTCTCTCTCTCTCCCTCTCTCTCTCTCTCTCTCTCCATGGCTTTTCCGGAGAATTGTCGGCCACCTCTCATCCCTAGCTTCCTCTACTCTTGTTCAACATCATCTTCAACCCTGTTTCTTGAGAAATGTTCAAGCTCTACCCTCTGTCCCTCGCCACCACCTTGTGCAAATGGAACTGGGGGACTCTCGTCGTCCAACATCATCAGCTTTCTCATTCCAGCCCCAATCGAACCTCCTGAAACCAAGATAGAGCTGTACTCGCCCCAGTACTACGTCGCATGTACTGTCAGTGGAATACTGAGCTGCGGCCTCACTCACACCGCCGTTACTCCTCTTGACCTCGTCAAATGTAATATGCAGGTCTGACTTCCGTCCCTACTTTCATCTATTCCTCAAATCAAATGTAATACTCCATGCTGTGGCCCTTGTTTGCTCAACTTTTTAAAATTTGGAGTAGTATCTAAATTATTTTTTAATCTAGGCCGTCTTCCTATGCCATTCTTACATTGATTTTTGTGTCTCTCTCCTTGAAATAAGCGTAAATTGTAGCTAAATGTATTGCTACAAGGTGTTTATAAGGTATTTTGGCTGCAACTTTGCTAGTTCCCACAATTAGCTAACAGGACAGTAGTCCATGGGACCGGAAGGCTGTCTGTTTGGTCGTTTTCTGTTGTGGCTGGCCTTGCACCGGTGATTGGTGGCCCTGGAGTTGGCTTATTCTCAGGAGAATGATCCAGTGAGTTATTACGGGGGCATAATGATCAGTGATCCCTTCAAGATTCCTACAACGAACCCTACACGATTGCTGAAAATTCAACTGTACACGGATGAGTCGGCCTCTCTTGCAGTCTTTGTTAGGAATTCTTAGGGTTCAGGGATGTCTATTTCGGCTTGGATTAGTCTCTGTGTTTGCTTGTGGTGTGCTTGCAAGTGTAGTAGACTTAGGTGGGCTTTGTTTAAGTCCTTCCCTGTAATCCTTTTATTCTTTGTTTCTCTGATCTGCTTTGGATTTCTTAATGACGATTTGCCTTCCAAAGAAAAAAAGAAGGAATTTAGGCTGCAACTTTGCTAGTTCCCACAATTAGCTAGCAAAACTATGTTAATTGTAGTTAGATGCAATCCTGTTTATCTACCGTTTCATTAGCTAGGTAACAAAATCTGTTGAATTTGTTTTGCTCATGCTTCTCAGCTTCAATGCATAGTGATTCTGAGATAGCAATTCCTGTTGTTGATGATATTCTTCATTTTTTCGTTGTGTTAATCATTTTTGTTTCTGGCTTTACATATGATAATACTGAAACACTATACTTTCCCTTCTTCCTTCTTTATGGTTTCATATCGAGTTTTTGGTTAGTTCATTAGGGTGCTCTCATCCTCTCGAGGAAATTCATCAATCACGATTTAGTTTTGTGTATTTGTACATGAAGAAGTTGTGTTTGATTTTAGGAATTTCACATGTTCTTTCTTCGAGCAAGCAGATTAACCCATGCATTGTTTCACTAGATTGACCCTTCTAAGTACAAGAGCATCTCGTCTGGATTTCGAGTGTTGTTGAAGGAGCAGGGTGTCAGGGGCCTCTTCAGAGGATGGGCGCCTACGCTGGTTGGTTATAGTGCTCAAGGTGCCTGCAAGTTTGACTTCTATGAGTGCTTCAAAAAGTACTACTCTGACATAGCTGGACCAGAGTATGATTGAAATACAAAACTCTAATCTACCTTGCTGCCTCGGCATTTGCAGAGTTTATTGCAGATATTGCTCTTTGCCCCTTTGAGGCAGTCAAGGTTCGTGTTCAGACTCAACCTGGTTTTGCAAGAGGAGTGTCTGATGGATTTCCTAAAGTTGTTAAATCTGAAGGCCTTCTTGGGTATGCTTGTGAAATATTTCGTTTATATTTAAAAAGCTATTTCTCAGAATATTTTGTAGTTGCTTGCTAAAACATAAAGGTGCAGTTTACATTTTTTTCAACCCATGTAGGTTGTACAAGGGACTTGTTCCTCTGTGGGGTAATCAAATTCCGTGTAAGCAAACCCTAATATTAGTTATGACCATGAGCTACTATCTTAATTTCTGTCTGATTTGTACAGGTTGTGGTGGTCTTTAATTTCTAGTCACAACTGTACTTAGCAAGTCCTTGAATCTCTGAAAAAAAAGGTGGTTAATTTGCAGATACGACGATGAAGTTTGCCTCCTTTGAGACCATTGTAGAGATGCTCTACAAGTATGCCATCCCCACTCCGAAAAATGAGTGCAGCAAACCCCTGCAGCTTGCTGTTAGCTTTGCTGGTGGATATGTTGCTGGTGTTTTCTGTGCAATAGTTTCTCATCCCGCTGATAATCTTGTCTCTTTCCTTAACTGTGCCAAGGGGGCAACCGTTGGTGATGTTCATGATAATTTCAATATATTTGAGAGAATTTTGCCCTTCCATTCACTATGGCCTCCTCTGTTCCACAGAATAGGATAGGGCGGGAAAAGGAATCCCCAGATGTTAAATCCAGAGACTTCAAATGCGGAGAAGGCAATTTCATAATTAGCCTTCCACCATATACGGACTCCCACCCCTGCATTAAGCCGTTGTACGTGGGGTGTGAGCGCTAATCTAGATTTCCTATCCTGGGACGAATTTGTGCGAACAAACATGCATGGGTAGGGGGAATTGGACATTTGTTTTCGTGTACTGACCCAATTATCCTGGGGAATAGTTTTGGCCTGTATGTACTTTGCTACCCTTGCATATTTAATTTCTCTTTGTTGTTTAGGCTATGAAGCAGCTTGGGCTCTGGGGTCTCTTTACTCGGGGTCTTCCTCTTCGTATTGTCATGATCGGAACTCTCACTGGAGCCCAGTGGGGAATATATGATGCCTTTAAAGTTTTCGTTGGGCTGTAAGTTCCCATTGCTTTATCTTGCGTGCATCTTAATTGGATCATATATTCTGATGGAGAATCATGTGATGTCTAGGCCAACCACTGGTGGTGTTGCTCCTGCTGCTGCTAAAGCTGCTACTGAGCTTGCATAGTTCTAGAGCTAATGTGGATAGTTTGTTCATCAATGAACCAGAGATAATAGCTCTCCAAAGGGTCAACCAACATAGCATATAGCTGGTGCTGCTTGTATGGCCTCTGAGCTTTCGAGAGTATTCTTTGCACCTGAAATTCTGTGCGGTTTCTCTTCCATTAACTTGGATATATTATGAGGATGACACTAGCCTTAATTTCGAAATGTGGGGTGCTTGACCAACCGGGTGTTAATAAAATTAAACTAAAAACGTGTCCCAAGCGTAGGACTCTCGACCAGTGTAGCACAATAATTCCGGAAGTACCGGAGTCGAACCACAGAGACGGACGGGCGGTGCTGACTCAAAAGTGTTGAATTCTAGTTTTAATTGGCTCTTAGGTAGCCACCCCTTGTTTGACTGGTTTGATTAACTAATTACTGAAGAAATTTACCTCTAATGAATTAAAAAGGAGAGCGCAGCCGTGGGAATCCAGCGTCTGCAACTAGCCTAACCAATGTTTACTCGGGCCACAATGATTCGATTTACTGATTTTAGAATTGGAAAATATTCCCTAACGAATGCGCACCACCTGTCACCAATTTCCGTGCGCATTCGAAATCTGGCAATGCCTGGGTTTGTTCGTTAGAAAGATTTCGTTTCCTAAAACTGCTCAAAATTGAATTTATTCAGCCACGAGGTAAAACAATGATTGGACTAGCCACGTGACGCTTCCATCCCGCGGCCACACCCTATGCGACTACTCACACATGATTATAACGAACGCAATAACAAAAATAAGAGAAAACTTAAATCTAAACATATTTAAATAATCGAAATAGCAAGAAGAACGGATACCGCAATTAAACTGAAGAAACTATT
Organism: Rhododendron simsii; assembly: GCA_014282245.1. Classification (NCBI taxonomy): domain Eukaryota; kingdom Viridiplantae; phylum Streptophyta; class Magnoliopsida; order Ericales; family Ericaceae; genus Rhododendron; species Rhododendron simsii. The sequence continues at coordinate 262,520 of CM024962.1, forward strand.
GATTAATGAAGCAAAAACACCAATCCGATGCTGGAAATCCGGAACAGAACTGAAGAAAACTTGAATCTCGTACTAGAACTAGAAGAACTGCAGCCAAAAAGTTAAGAGCGATGCAAAATAAACAAAACGTTGTTATGAAAAGCTGCTACAAACCTAAGTAAAAACGTACGTACCCTAATTCTGAGTTAAAACGGGGTATTTATACTAACCCCTATTAATTACAATTAAAAATCCTAAAACAAATCGAAATCGGACGCCGGACGACCAAAACGGCGCCGTTTTTAGGCCCTGCTAAGCCCTCGGTAGCGCTACACCAAAAAGGGTGTAGCACTACCTAACCCTTTAGTGCGTTGACCGTTGCTGGCGTTGACCCCTTTAACTTCAAAGGTAGCGCTACACCAAAAAGGGTGTAGCGCTCGCTAAAACTCTGTCCACTTCGAGCAACAGCTATGCCACGTTCTAGCGCTATACCACATCTTCTGTAGCGCTCACTAAGGTTCCGTTCACATTCTCACGAATTTGTGTCCAACACTTAGTCTCCACGGCCCTCTCGCTTGCAAGCTCTATCACGGCCTTTCCGGATACCTCTCAAAAATGCCAAAACATCTAGATTCCCTGCAAATCAATAACAAATACAAAATCCAACCACGTGCACGCATTAAATGGAAAATGAGGATTACATGCAAGTCTAACGCGCTAATTTCTCCTACTTAGGCGCTTAAATTCACGAATTCCACGCGCCTATCATGGGGCACGGTCTGGTTGCTAGATTAGAAACAAATTCAAAGTTTCTATATCTGGAAAGATGATGAAATAATGGAAGGTTCGGGTTCATACATTAGTTTTGTCCATCTGACAATTTGTGTGTCGGTCTGTTTTTGGCCATTGGTAGGAATATGAGGTATTCATGTTTCCACTTTTATACTAGTCGCCATTCTTCAGCTCTCTCTCTCTCTCTCTCTCTCTCTGTGCGACCAAAAAATCAAACAACCTAGGACGTTAGAGGTTTAGGGAAGGTGGTCAAGAGTTGAACCCCTGACATAGATGAACTAAGCCAAACACTCAATGAACTGGGTTAGCTTGCACGTTCAATTCCTGCTCATTTGGTTTTATGCCTTCTTTGAAGTTGCTGGTGGTGGGTGGGTGGGTGGCTGTCAGTTGAGCCATGTTCTGATTAAGGACTCCTCTATAAATTATAATGCAAGTTGGATTCAGCTTGAGCCCGTATTTTTCCAATGCATATCAAGTAGGGTTACCAAGCTTGTTATTTATGTGAACGTGTAACGACTGGTGGTCCTTTTTTTCTTGTAAGTGCATTTTATTTTTATTTTTTTTCCATTTAGAGTGTTCTTATGTTGTACTGTTTCAGTCAATCCCCTATAATCTGCTCTCCACTGAGGAGAAGGGCCCCAGAGTTGGTGAAGTACATTCTTCCTATTTGCTATAACAAACATGTGATTTACCAGTCCTCTGTAATGTTTGTCAATTCGCTTTTACACGGTTGTACTTTTTCTGAGAGCTAACATTTTCCAAATTATAGTTCATGAAAATGCTTCGAAATCTCCTGCTTTTAAGCAAGGCTACCGGTTTGATACTCGTGTAGAGGTAATAAACTGAGCTAAATCACCACCGCACGTTTGAACGTGAATAGCAAGAGATTATAGAGTTTCAACTGACAGATTATGGTGTAGTATAATGAACTTCAAAATTCAAAGTATGGAAAAGATGAAAGAAATTAAGAAACAGAAGAAAAGAGAGTAGAGTGTTTAGAAGTAGTTAATGGGCAAAACTCAATGAGGCTATATTTAAATGACGACTCATCAAACATAGAAGGTGGCTACATAAACTAAATTGATACAAAGTCAAGTATAGAAGGTGGCTACATAAACTAAACTGACACAAAGTTCAATGAGGTAATGTTTAAACTTCAAAAATACAAAAGTAAAGAACGCCCACCGTGGGGCTCGAACCCACGACCACAAGGTTAAGAGCCTTGCGCTCTACCAACTGAGCTAGACGGGCATCTTGCTAAGTCAATGGTTTTTAAAAGTAATAAAACAATGGATTCGGGAAACTGTTAGCCTGGAAACGTTTGGGTACGGTAGTTTGCAATTCAACAGACCAAAGGTTCAGAACTCATTTGACTTCACATCAAACTATCACTGCCCAAATTTTCCTTTATCATAAAGTATGTTTTCCCCGGGTAAATTCCCATTTGATGTTTCCTTTTCCTCGTAATATCTGTATCTCACTTCCGATTTTCATGTTGGTGAATTTTAGATTAAAGGCAAAAAAAAAAAAAAAACACATTGATTAGAAGATGCACTACCTTTGGACAGTATCACAGGATTGAAAAGCTAAAAACTGAAGTAACAGGGAGGCAGATGATATTTTCAAACTTCTTTCAGCATTGCCTTGCTGGACTAACAAACATTAATTATAACAGCAAGTACATTACCGTAGTGTAAAAAATGAAGTACTTCCTTAGTCCTCACTATTACAGTTACCATGCACTACTTAAGCTGTTTTTTTGGTAGCTTCCAACAGGTTCAACATCTGAGTTGTACGTAGGCCATTGATCCACTCCAAAAATTAAATGAAGCTAAGGTCATTGGAGCCTAGAGGAGGTGGCCTCATAATCACTTGGGATGGTAGTTTCACAGACAAAATGCATCTTGTTATCATCCACCGTGGAGAGATTCAGAAGAATATATCTCATAATCAACCAGAGTCATTCACCTCAACAACTTTAGGAAAAAAAAATCATCCTTAAATACAGTCAATTGCAGTCGAGAAATGAGAGTGGAAATGTAGAATATTTTAATTAATTACAGAATGTGACTAAAATCCAAACTAGAGATTTAACCAACCAATAATTTCAAGACCCCAAACTAACCTGACCCTTGCTTGTTAGAATTTGGGCATATGCTTCGAGTTCCAGACCACCCAACCCAACCCAAAAAATTTCTCGGCCCAGTGAACCAGGTTGCTTCAGAAGACCAAGCCCGTCATAAACAGCGAAGACTACAATCCACTTATCACTGACTCGAATCGAATGAAGCCCTTTTCGTTTCCTGAATGGTTTGGTTTCACTTAGAACACTCCCCGCGAAACCCTACAAATTTTAGAGAAGAGTCGAAAGATAGAAGAAGAAGAATAAGAAGTCGATGTAATGGCAGAATTAAAGAACGAAGACGAAGAAGTACAGCAGCAGCAGCAGCAACAACATGATGCACACGGAATCCCTCCGAAGCGGAAAACGGAACTCACCTTCGTAGACGAACAAGACATTGCCGATAACGGGAAAAAGCAGAGATCGGAAAACTCCTCTGCTGACAAAAACTGTTCTGAGACCAAGATCGATGAGGAAGACGACGACGAAGAAGAGGACTACGAACAAGAAGACGAGGAGGACGAAGACGACGACGACGAGGATGAGGATGAAGACTTCGACGAGGAGCATTCGAACGGGGAAGTAGTAGAGGTTGATCGTAAGGGCAAAGGTATTTTGAGGGAAGACAAGAAGGGGAAAGGGAAATTGATTCAAGAGTCTGACGATGATGATTCGAGCGACGACGACGGTGGTGGTGGTGGTGAATCTGACGGAAACAGCAGCGATCTCTCTGAAGATCCCCTTGCAGAGGTCGATTTGGACAACATTCTTCCCTCCAGGACTCGCCGCCGCAGCACCGCTTTTCACCCCGGGGTTTGCCTTTCCAAGGATCCCCGCAAAAATGCTGATGCTTAATTCAAGGAGGTTAGTACAAACTAAGCGGTAACTTGTATTTTCATTCTGAGGTAACTTTAGTATGGTAGACTCTGCGAATTGCTTGCTTGTTATGGGTATCAGCCAATGTGGTGGTTTCATATGCAATGCAGATTGGGCATTTTGACAATTTCGTGTTGTGAGTTTCCCTTATGCGAGGGAAGTTTCTGTTTCATTCAATGTCCCCTTCTTCATATGCTTAAATTTGGCTTCCAGCTTGTACTTTAGTTAGTTTCGGACAAAGCAATTTGTGTTGTTTTTATCAACTGTGGTAGTCACTCTGAAGACAGTGTGATGATGGGTGGAAGGAAGTGTTGTCAACAACATGTGACATTGTTATGTAGTAAGAGGAATTCTGATTCAATGTTCATCCAAACTACTTGTTTAGTTGTTTTGAGATTAGTCGTTTCTGTTTGATTTTGGGGTCCTTATTGTGCAACGTTAGTCGTGTTTGGTTAGCACATAGTAATTTCTGCAACTTACACTGAAGATTGATTTGTAGATTCTAGATTCTATTGAAAAAATTTCCGAGATGTTTCTTTGGTCTGACTTCGAAAATCCTATATATATCACCTATCCATGACACTTCTTTCCGGAACAAATCATGATTCCTTCAGTTGCAATCAAAAAGAGTTGCACACTCCTAAATCACGATTATTTGTTCTGTCCACTATGGATCTTCTTCTCAGTTTTTTATCTTATTGATGGCGTGAGTGAGGAAGGGTTCTCAGCCACCCTTGGGCCTCTCAACTTGTATTGTAGTATTCAACTTGTATTGTAGTATTTCAGCCCTCAGATTGCAAAGTTAGCAACCAGGAAGGAATGCCTGTTCCAGGTACCCCCATTTCGGGGTACCCCTTTAGAGAAGCAATCCTTGTGGGAGCAACTCAACTGATCTGGTCTGGAGATCTGTCAAGAAGTTTTTTTTTTTAATCTCAAAACACTCAACTATCATACCTAGTGTATATCCACTTGTTTAGTAGCGGTTTGAAGATTAAATGACCTCAATCGAGGATATTATAACTCCTCAAAAGGCATTGACTACTTTTTATTTCTATTTTTTCAACAAAATTGACACTTTTTTGGCATTCTGGAAAACGTAATTCACATTTCCTAACAAAGGTGTTACTACTCTTTCTGGATAGCCATCTTCTTGAACATGTGGTTAACACATACTACTGGAGGCATCAACACTCTTTTTGCCGATTTATGAAATCCACACCCTCAAAGGGTGTTAGCACTTTGCCTTGAAAAAGAGCCTTGTCAAACTCTAACATGTCCACTCAATTCAGAATGGAAAAATTGCTTCTATTAAGTGTCATCAAGCTTTAAATCAACATCTAAACAGTTCTTTCAATGTATAATAAAATTTAGCATTATTCAGTCGTACAATGTAAACCATTAAAAGTTTCAACATGAAGGGGAATCTTGACCTTCGTGTGGAGGATTTCATGAAAAAACTTGTTGATTGTGTGGGGAAGCTTGACCTCATTTCTCGTGCTATTGGCCTGTTTTTTGGGACATATTCTATGATGCAGTCTCCTTGAGATACTTTGCCTTAATGCAAGTTCGGATACCTGAGACTTCAGCTTTGGTGGCCAAAGTTTTAACTTAAGCTGATGGGGATTGATCCACAATGGTATGGTGCCCCTTTCTACATTAGTTTGGTCAAGCAGGCACAATATATTTGTTGTGACAAACGATTTATTGTTTTTTTCCCCCTTTGTTTGGGTATGTCTACTTACGTGATTCATGAAGTCATTCTTTTTATTTTTTGATCTGCCATGAAGTCATTCTTTGTTTCGTGAAAATTTTAACTGCTTGACGCCTTTACCATGGGTTACCTGTTACTGTTAAGATTTGCTTTACCAAGCAGGGTCAGTCTATCTTAAGAGGTTAACTTTCATTACATGCCTGAAGTTTGTACCTTCGAAACCCCTTGCCCTACTATGAGCCAATGCAGTCCTACTTTCCATCATTTTCTTGCAGCTCCGGTACCTCCGTGAATTCATGGCCAAGGATGGTTATTTGCATTACGTTCAGTTCACCACTTCATGTATCTGGCACATTTTGCATTGTTATTCGATTCCATTCAAGCCAACTTTAATCTTTACTACTACCAACGGTGGCCCTTGCTCATGCTGTGGGCCCGTGGCTTAATTCTGTGAACCCAATCCAACTCAAGCTCAAGCAGACCAAATCAACACATCTCGAAGACTCGAACCTGGCCACTGGTTTCTCTTTGGAAGCTTAGTCTGACTATTACAGAGAAGTTGTAGTCCTATGAATGTTGTTTCCATCCTTACATAAGCCATAAGTCGTTTGATGTTCGGTTTCATCCCATTTTTTCCTGGCAGTAGGTGGCCTAGAGTCATATGTATGGGCTAAGGGTTTGTCTTGATCTCATTTGATTCTGTAATAGCCTTGTGACTGTGGGGACAATATCAATGGTGGATCTGGGCCCACTAATAATTGTTAAGTGAGGCCCACTTTTAGCCCGCATAAAGTCGAAATCCTTTTTGCTGGAATTACTCAATGCGTAATTAGGCCGCCAGCCGGCGACTTGATGCTCTCCACGTCCACAAAAAAGCCTCATGCTGCCGTCGGCTACTTTGCGTACACTTCCTTTTCTCCTCTTCCTTTTTTACGAGTATTTTTTTATAAGTGAATAATTATATTTTAAAAAAAAGCATTAAGAAAATGTTACCCGTGGGCCAAAGAAGGGGTCAAAGACAAAAAAACCCTATACATTACTATGTGAGGTAAACCACTCAAACCAGTCTAGAAAATTGATCAAGGGACGGACTACATTCTCCTTCATACCAGCTATACAAACTACCAAGTACAAAACTTTTAGTTTTAAATAGAGGTTTTTCTTTTTTTTCAAATCATTTAGAATTCCTCTCACGCTAGATATTCTACGTCAAACAAAGTGGAATCATGGCCCAAACACGCTTTCTTCCTTTAGCACCCCCTCAATTGATTAAAAGGCTTGATAACACTCCTCGAAATAGCCCATTGTAAAGCGAACCAGCCCAACACAACCGACAAAAGATCTGAAGCCATCGGACAATGGATTAAGAGATGATCCATTGTCTTTGCATCTCTTTTGAACATACAATACCAATTAACAATAATTTTTCACCTTCGGATCAAATTATCAATGGTAAGAATCTTCCCTTGCACTGCACACCAAACAAAAAAATTTACTTTTAACGATGTATGTCGTTTTTCAAATCGCTTGTCAAGGAAGAACAGAGTTACCACTTCCGCATAAACCTTGATAATAAAACTTCACCTGAAAAAAATCTTGATTTTGACAGATTTCAGCGCATCTCGTCTCCCCCTTCTCCTATCACATGCATGACATACACTCCAGACAACAAAGTCAACAACTCTTCCTCCTCCCCATCGTGAACATCCCTTCTCAACCGGATGTTCCAAAATGTTGCCCCATCATAAAGTAGAAGATAATCTGATTTGCATCTCTATCACAAGCCAAAAGATCAATATTTGGAAAAGCCTTCCGCAAGCGATTATCAAGTTATAAGTTATAACCACATCTTCCTTTTTGAACAAGCATCTCTCTCTTCCTAATACAACGATGTAATGTAAAGTGATTGCGTCATACTTTTAGATTTTATAAACCAAAGGAACACACCAGTTGTTTTGTTACCTTGGAATAACGAACTTCAATTGATCGTCCAACTGAACTCGCAACAACGTGGACCATTGGAAACATGTGCATGTGTGAGTGTATAATGGGGGTAGCCATCTGATCATATATATATGTGGTCCAATACAATACAATACAATACAATACAATACAATACAATACTAGTATACTTCCTTATTTATGAATCCTGATCAAAGGTTTCAATCAGCTAGCAATTCGGGACAACACATATATATACCATATATACGGATGTCTGTGGCTTTTAGGACCACAACACAAACCATGCGCTGTAAAAATTGGCGCATGCAAAACCACGGATGTCGATCTTGTGGTGTGGCTGTGGGTACCAAAGGCAAAGCTGCATCTAAATTATTACTGTACTATATATGTTACATATGTCCCCAATTTGAACAGCATCTTATAGCTATTGGTTCTCAAAATTAATAGACGTACGGCTTCTTAATTACTTGACGTGTAATTTATGTACTTGTGTATTATTAAGGAGTTTGTTAATTCAATTACGTTAATTAAGCCGCTATGACTTTTTTTTTTTTAACTTAGTATTAATAATAATAAAATAATTGACATGGTTGCATGCAATTCTGCCAAATGACGGAAGAGGGCAGATGGGAGATGGAGATGATAATGAGTCAAGGAGCTAGTCGACTCTTAAGTAGCGCTCCTTTTAATAAAAGTACAGTATTATTAATTTGTACACCATTTTGGGTGGCCTTAATTACGTACGTACGTTATCAATGATCGATGTTTCATCTTCTAGTTGTTATTTTGGTAGTGAGGGGCTATGATAATGATAATGGATTGTGATTTTGGCACTCTAAAAATTACTGGAGAAACTCCAAAACTGAACTGTGTTAATACATAAAACGACGTTGTTTTAGAGCCGCTCCATTAATTTTTAGAGTGCTAAAATCAATTTCCAATAATAATACTACTAGTGTAGTTCTACTTCCTTTTAGGCCTAACCACTCAGCTCCCTTTACACTGCAAAAATTATAAATTACATTAATTAATCCTTTTGGTTTGATTAATTCGTGCTCCAATCATCGTCATCACTGATTACGTATCCATCTTCCTAGTTGATTAATTTGTGCAGATACTATGTATTTGTCTAATGCATGCCACGACAAATTTTGCCAGCTTACAAAACCCCTTCAGGTTTGGGGACCTGGGGTGCTGTAGTGCACCTCCCGCACTACATGTGTAGTGTGGTCAATCCGACCGTCCATATTGGTAATGGACGGCTCGGATTTTCATCCAAACAATTGATGGGTAGAATTTGTAGAAGCTCAAATTATATCAAACAATTTATTGTTAAGATCAATGACTCGTGTGTGTTCTACAGGACACTTTGCAAGATCTTGCACTACAGCAATCCCCAAAGGAAACTCTCTTTTGTCTAATCAACAAAATGCCTTCCTTCTTATTATAGGACACGTTATATTGTTCTCTCATTCGTAAACAAAGTGATTGCCAATGCCTTCTATTTTCACTCATCTTTTTATCAACTTCCTTGTACTCATCCAAATCCAATATGCAAATGATATTCCTTTCTTCTTATTGATATTTATATAAATACTCAGCTGAAGATTGATTTTTTAAGTTTATTTGTTGAAAACTACACCAACTAGGCTTGTACCTTTTTCACTTTTCTTTACCATCGAAGATATCTTTATTTAACAAGCACAGAAAGAGGATCACTTAGTGTGATATGATTCATTTTTCCTTTACCCTATGTATACTCTTTACGGCTGTTTTAGTTCTTATTTTATATATATATAAAGAAAAGAAAAGGAGAGGAATTTTGTGACATCATATCCCTCTCTTCATGTAGCTATATAGCTTGCGTACAAAAGTCTCATACTCTAGTTTGATCCGGGGATCCAATCCAAGCCTCAAAATGGACTTTGTTCTTAGCTTGATAAACCTCAAGCTGTCTCAAGGAGAGAGAGAGAGAGAGAGTGTATGGCTGTCAGCACCCGATATAAACAGTGCTGATAAGAATGGGGGTATCGGTAGGAGATTTTTAATTAGAGCTGAGTTGTCAATGGTCCACCACCAAGGGTGGTGGCCGAGTTGGCAAGGGTGTGAAGTGAAATTTCCTCCCTCTCTATGTGGTTGTAAGTTCGAATTTGCATATGATGGTAATTTTCGTGAAATGGATGCCGAGTGAGATGACAACCTAATGCAGCTCGTGTCCTAATGGGGCTGTGGTCTGGTGATGGGTTGTTTCGTCCAGTTCAGTGGCTACCTTTTAAGAGCATTTTTCACAATTGGTTGAAAACCCTAATGATCATGCCCAAGGGACTCATTATGCCAACTTCCTCTCCCCACCATTCTATATGGGAAAAAAAGAGTCAAAAGAGGAGTTAATCGCCCATGTTGCAATTGCATAAATTTCGTCAAAATACAATGTAATGTTTACACGTAATTTTTACCCCACCAAAGCAAGGATGGCTACTAATGTTGCCATTGCGCTTATTTAGTTATTGCAACTTACTGTTTTGCTTTAGATTATTTGATCCCATAATGTTAAATAGTTCAACAATAAATGTTTATCTACCTATCGACATAAATGTAGAAAGAGTGAGTGTGTATGATGTAGTACAATCTTAAAGAGAGTCTGAAATCCATTTAATTATAAGGATTACAGAGTGTATTAAAAAAAAATCTCTAAGCTTGTTTATTATAAGAATGTTTGCGAAGAAAGACATTAATTAAACACTTTGCTCATTTGCCAATTCGCCAAATTAATTAACAAAGAATTTGGGATATAAAGAGAAAACTTTCAACAGTTATATTTACTAACAATAAGCTCAAGTGGTCTTAAACTATAACATCCATACGGTTTAAGGTGTGAAAGATTCCAAAAAATCCCAAAAAGAAAACTAAACTTAGGTCCCAAAATTTTAGTCTTGTAGATGAAGTAAACCATAAAATAGAAGAAATTGAATTAACCTTGATTAATACACCTATATGACTATATTTAGACAATCTTTTCTCAAACTACAAGATCTGATGAACTTTTAACTCAAAATAATAAACTGAAAATATATATAATTTTTAAAATTTTGCCGGGGGGAGAGAGAGAGATCCGTAGGATCTCTTTCCAATGGTTTAATCCGTCCCCTGATCGCACCATTTGGAATCTCTCTTCTAATGGTGTTTTCAGTTGCAAATCAGCCCATGGACTTGGACTTGGGGGCTTCCTTGCTCTTTCTGCATCCAACACTTTGTTTGGCTTGCGGTTCAGGATCGGCTCTCAACCCATAACAACTTGTGTCTCCGCCATATTATCACCTCTCCTGCTTGTGAATGGTGCGCCTCCTCTTAAGGAAACAGCCTGCCATGTCCTTCGCGACTGCAACCGTGCCTTGGTTATTTGGACGTCCCTTCAAATTCGTTTGATCAATGACTGATTATCCTTTTGATATATTGGATTTTGTCCAATTCACATGTTGGGGGTTCCCATTATTCGGGTGCCCCCTTGGAGTATAATCTTTCTCTTTGTAAGCTGGAACATTTGGATTGACCGTACGTAACAAACGTCTCTTGAACCAAACTCCAACTTGGTTTCACCGGAAGCAACAGTCAAGTCGATCTTGAGCAAGTCCTTGGAGTGGTTATTTACTGTGCATCAGAAGGGTTCTAGAAAAAAGAATGATATTGGTGTGGGTTGGGTTCCACCAAGAGAAAATTTTATCAAACTAAACACGGATGGAGCTTTTAACTTGGCAACAGGGACAGCGTCCACGGGTGGTCTTCTTCTTGATCACTGTGGGGCTTGGTTTGGTGGTTTCCATAGGAATATGGCTGCTAATTCCAGCCTCATGGATCAAATCTGGGCCTTGTGCGTCGGCCTGGCTCTTGCAAAGGACAGAAATGTGCATAATCTGGAAATCGAAATTGATGCTTTGGGTGTTTCTACAACTCCTAAACGATCACAATACGGCATATCATCCACTTTTAATATTCTTCTTGATTGTAGGTCATTCATGGAAGAATTTAAAGTAGTGTCGATCAAGCATAACTACTGTGAAACAAATTGTTGTACGAATGCATTGACAAATGATGCTCTGATTTCGGTGGGAGATTTATACATGCACTTTATACATCTACCCTTATATTCTTAATTGTATTGCAAGCTTAGCTTATGCGGATTTGATTGGGGTTAAATACCCGAAGTCTTTTAAGTCTTTTTTAATGTATTGGTCATTTATCAAAAAGAGAGAGAGAGAGAGAGAGAGAGAGAGAGAGAGAGAGCATATTTTCCAATTCTTGACATGACCCAACTTCCACACACAAAAAACCCTATATCTCACTCTTGGCCTAGATCAAGGGGTTCTTTTTATTTTTTTGAACTGCGCCTAGATGGAGGGAGGGGTTGGTCAATTAAGTATGAACAAATGTTAACCATAATCTTACTTGTAAGTAGTGTAGTACTAGTATATTTCCTTTTGATCTCGCACTTTGCTGCTAACCAAGAGGACCACCATTGGCCAACTGGAATCGTCCCTCAAAGAATGTACTCCCCTCTCCCTCCAGTCGTATCGTAGTAGCACTAGTACTCTCTTACTCTTAACTCATTTTGACTGGACGGGACAACTACCATACATACTGCATATAAAAACAAACACAAGTAAAGTTTTAATGCGACAGATTTACTACTACTATCTAGGAGTATGTATATTCCCCCGGCCAACATGTTTTGCCACAACTAGTTACGCACTATTGGGTTTGGGTATGTACCACCAGACCAGACCAGACCATATTAATCCAGTACAAGCATTCCGAAGAACAAAGATTATAGTAATGCACTCAAATGTCCCACAAATGGGGGACCCTGTTATGCACTCAACGTGCATAGCACCGTGCTGTGTACAATCAGACCATTCGTTTAGCCATCTGACAGTTTAGATCTTATTTCGGCGATGAACGATCGAGATCTCATCTGGGTCGTACTTTGACTTGATTTTTTTAGCCGTTGTCTTTTAATTTTATGAGGATCAAATCTTTACATCACATCTTTCGTCAGGATTAAAAAAATCAGAAAAATGTCATTTTTGTAGAGTGACATATATGTCATCTTTCCCAAGTGTTTATAGGGTATTAGAAATATTTTTTTTAACTTTTACTTAGGTATTTTGATAAATAACCACTTTTTAGGGTTAAAAAGTGGTTATTTTTCAAAATACTAGAGTAAAAGTGCCAAAAATTTACTTTTCTAATTTCACTCGTCAAGACGAATCAATAACTCACAAAAGTTTGACGCAAAACTAACAAAAGTGAATAAAATTCAAATAAGGATAATTTTCAAATTTAAGTTTAAGTTAAGTCGAAGAGAATGCAGCCTTAAAAGTAGGAGTAGATGATATTGTAATTTTTACTCAAAAATCGTATTACAATTGTAATTTATTCAAAAATCGTATTACAATCTCTGTTGAAGCTATTAAAATGGAGTATCAAAAAAGGGTTAAAGTAGAGGATAAAAAAAAAGGGGGCCGGCTATTCGCAGCCACCTATTTTCTCCCATAGCCCACTATATTTTGGTAAGTGGTTGTTGAAAACCATAAATAACATTTCGGTAACTAACTGTTGAAAATAAGATTATATTTCGGTAACTACATGTCGAAAATATATTCAATTTTCGGTAGACAACTGCCAAACATGCATTTTCGGTAAATAGCTGTTGAAAAAAATATCATATTTCGGTAATTGGATGCTGAAAATGTATCTCAATTTCGGTAACTAACTGTCGAGTCTAATTGAAAATTTTTAACGGGCTGTGGGAGAAAATACATGGCTGCGAATAGCGGCACCCAAAAAAAGGGGAAAATTTCAAAATAGCACCCGACCTTTCACACAAATCACACACAGGCACTTGACCTTTTAAAATTATCAAAAAAACACCTGACCTATTTAAAAACCCATCAATTTTACACCCGCCGTTAACTTTCCATCCAAAACAGATGGAAATGCTGAAAATGTGCATTTTGGCATGAATATTGGCAAAACAGATTAAGGCTCATTTTGGCAAAACACAATATTATACTCATAAACAAGATTAAGACTCGATTTGGCTTTAAAAGTCAATTAAAAACTTAATTTTTGTCTTTATTCAAAAGAAAAAAGCGCATTTGTTAGTTATGCGTCAAGATGAATCAATAAGTCACAAAAATTACTTAACTTTTCAATCCAAATCCACTCTAAATAAGGAATCAAGCTTAATTTAGTAATTAAATACTCATAATTATGCAACCAAATAAGTTACTCTGTATTAAACAAAGGAAAATGCAAAAACAAAAAAACATATAATAGTCATAGGTAGGTGTGAAAAGTGCCAAGTCATGGGTATTTAATTACTAAATTAAGCTTGACTATTCTATATTTTTTGTTTTTGCCTTTTCCTTTGTTTTAATACGGAGTAATCTTATTTGGCTACATAGTTATGGGTATTTAATTACTAAATTAAGCTTGATTCCTTATTTAGGGTGGGTTTGGATTGAAAAGTTAAGTAATTTTTGCGACTTATTGATTCGTATTGACGCAAAACTAACAAATGCATTTTTTTCTTTTGAATAAAGACAAAAATTAAGTTTTTAATCGACTTTTAAAGCCAAATCGAGCCTTAATCTTATTTATGAGTATAATATTGTATTTTGCCAAAATGAGCTTTAATCTTGTTTTGCCAATATTCGTGCCAAAATGTTCATTTTCAGCATTTCCGTTTGTTTTGGATGGAAAGTTAAAGGCGGGTGTAAAATTGATGGGATTTTTAATAGGTCAGGTGTTTTTTTGATAATTTTAAAAGGTCAGGTGCCTATGTGTGATTTGTGTAAAAGGTTGGGTGCTATTTTGAAATTTTCCAAAAAAAAAGGGTTAAAGTAATGATAAAAAAAAAAAAGGGTTATAGCAATAATTGCGCATATGTTGACAGTACAGTTATGATATGGTTGCCTGGTTGGGTTGGAAAACCGCAGCACTGACCACACCACACCACGTGTTTAAATGGACTTGTGTTATGCTCTGATAAGCAAGCATTCAGTTCGACTCACAACCCCGCCCAGCCCAGTTAATGCTTAATTAGCATACACGAGCACGCAAACAAAATAACTACTACTGCTCCGTAAATTTTCTTTTTGTCAAAAATAAATAAATAAATAAAGGGAGTTAATTGATGGAGGGAATATCACTTCTCTCGCTCGGTGAAATTTAACCACTCCAATCATCAATGTCCATGCCCACGATTATTTACTTATCGAACACACTAGTAAACGTAAAAAGGGAAAAGATATACAATCAAAAAGAAAAAGAAAAAAACTTACCGACAATACTACTTCCTATTATATAATACTATACTACTCCTAAACCGAAGGTTGGACTATGTGATTTTTTTGTTTGTTCTAATAAAATTTATAGAGTTTGATCTCTCCTAAAATTTTAAGTTGGATTCTTTTTTCTTGAGAGATTCTTGAGGCCAACGGCTGTCAAGAATGGCGTAGGATATGTAAGATGTTTTTTTTTTTTTAAACATAATGTAAGAGCCCGTTCCAGAATACCTTCTTAAAAAATAAGTATTTATTTTACATTTTCAAACTAAAAAATAATGTAAATGAAAAATAATTTTTTAATTTTTTTTACCGCATTAAAGATCTCAATGAGATCTTTCAAACAAGATCCATATTGCATATTTTTAGATTTTAATAAGCTCATTATTTTTTAGTTTGAAATTGCCTTCTTAAAAAATAAGTACTTATTTCACGTTTCGGAACGGGGCCTAACTGTAATACGCTACTCCCTCCGTTTTTAAATGAGAGTCCCTCTTTGAATTTCTAACATTTTTAGGAGACATGTAATCATTACACTTACTTTCCACTATTAACCTTATATTTTACCTATTTTTCACCTTTTGTATTAAAATTGAAATTTTATCAAATTTCCACTTCTATTTCTGAAAAGGGACAATTATTTTGGAACATTTCAAAATAAAATAAGGGACTCTCAATTTGAAAAGGAGGGAGTAATACCATATAGAAATTAAAATGGAAAGAAAACGTAACAATTTTTCGAGTGCGGAAATGATAAGTAGCATGTGATGGCCAACCTGACTGAAAGATGCTCCTCTCTCTCTCTCTCTCTCTCTCTCTCTCTCTGTGTCTCTCACTAGTCGATCTTATCAACAACATGGTATTTCTGTAAATTAAGGCCTAAACAAATGTCAAATTCAGGGGACAGTCCCCAATCGCTGAGAGGTAAAGACTTTTTTGGCAGAGAGCTCCTCATCATCTCTCATCTCGAAACCAGAGAGAGATAAGACACATGCATTGTTTACGCCCACCAACGGTCAAGATTCCCTCTAAACTTTCCACCAAACCCATCCTCGCCCTTGATCTCTCACAGTTTACTTTAACCACAGTTCTCCAACCCCACCCCTCCCACCCATAGTTGAAATCTTCAACCATGGTTATGATTGCTTGGTGTTCCTTCCTTTCTCTGTCTGAAATGAAAAGGAGCTACTCCAGCTACTTTAACACCATTGACTCCTCAAAGAGAGAGAGAGAGAGAGAGAGAGAGAGAGAATACAAGAGGTGGAGACTATGGTTTGGGGTTTGGTTTCTCTCTCATTGATGATCACTCGAGAGCTCCTTCCCCTTTTCCATCTAGGTCAGATTCAGTACAAGTGGGAAATTAGATACTTAGATCTATGAATTCCTACTCATCTCTTTTGTTTTGTTTTCTTCTCTGTAATCATCACTTTTTCATTTCAAGATCATAACTCCCCTCCCCAACTAAATTTCTAACTGTTTTCTTCTCATCTTATCCAATAACCTCTTCTCTTTTCCCTTCCCTCGATTATTATCAGTTTTCTTTCCATCTATTATTTTTATTTTTATTTCAGATCTAATCTGAAAGACCAGTTTGTGCACGATTTTTCTTTCATTTTCCACGAATCCTTAGCTCTAGTCAAGTTGTCAAGATCTCTTTCCCGATCTAGTTAAGAAAAAAAAGAAACATTTTTTTCCTACTGATTCAAAAACTGTTAGCCTTTTAGTTTCTTAGCTCTGATAGTCAACCGTAGCTTTTTTTGGATTTCTTTTAGGTTTCGTCGATTCAGTTAGTATTAGTTTTGTGCGTGTAGACTGATATATATCCTCTTGATCTGGGAAAAGCTGACTTTTTTTGTAGTCTCTTCGATCAACTTCGTCCTTCAATAAGACTGTATGTCGATTTTAGCAATTATTTGTTATTGAAGGATGAATTACTTCCCAGAAGAGGTATTAGAACACGTATTTGACTTCCTGACGTCACACCGCGACCGAAATGCTGTCTCAGTGGTGTGCAAGTCGTGGTATACGGTGGAGAGGTTCAGCAGAGAGAGGGTATTCATAGGGAACTGCTACGCGATCAGCCCGGAGAGGTTGATCGAGAGGTTTCCTAGGGTTAGGTCACTAACTTTGAAGGGGATGCCCCATTTTGCTGACTTTAATTTGGTGCCTAATGATTGGGGAGGGCTTGTGTACCCGTGGATCGAGGCCATGGCCAAGAGTGGCGTAAATCTGGAGGAGCTGAGGTTGAAGAGGATGGTGGTTTCTGATGAGGGGCTTGAGCTACTATCGCGTTCTTTTGCAAATTTCAAGTCTTTGGTTTTAGTTAGCTGTGAAGGGTTCACCACTGACGGCCTCGCTGCCATAGCTTCCAATTGCAGGTATAATAATGTTTTGTACGCTTCTATGGACATGTATGGTGTGGTATTTGTGCCATTAAAGTTGTTTTGTTGTGGTTGTTTTCATCCTATTTCTTTGGCATATGTGGAAGTACTGTGGTATAAAAAAATATCTATTAGATTTTTTTTGCTACTTGTATTAGTTCGTGAAATTGTTTTGTTTTTAGGATACTTGTTCTTTTGAAGATTGTAGCTTTGGGATTATATGCATCACATTGTAAATAGTTACACAAAAAAGTCTTTTTGTTTTATTGTCTTTCTATAATTTAGATGATCTTAACCATCTTGGAAAGTTGGGAACCCGCAATCGCGTGAGAAACTTGTTTCCATATCTGTTTTGCAAATTCAAACTCCCTTTGATGCATATGATAGGCAAAGTTTAGAGCATCATTAAGCATAATCTCTCATCTTCTGATCCATTGCCATTTCACCCTAACCATATCAACCACCCATCTGTTTCCCCTTTGAATAATGGTATCCCCTCCCAATGTCACATTCCTATAGTCCATGTCCAAAATCCAGAGCTTTACCTGTATCGCCTAGTACTGGGAGCTGATGCTATAGAGGTTAATTTCAGCATGCCAAGATTTATATTCTTCAGTCGCTACTTGAGCTGTTCTTGGTGACTTCATTTTCTTCGGCTTTTATGCTGTTTTCTCTTGTCCATGTCTTTGTCTTGCAAGTAAGGGCCTGTTTGGTTGTACCCTGATTCCAATTTGCTCATTTAGAAGTATTAAATTTCATTTAAAAAGTCATTATTGACACAGGGGACCTTGTGTATCTCTTCCCAACTTGTTCATGTATTGGTTTTCTTAAAATGGTGACATTCAAAATTCAGTTGTAATTTTCAGGATGGACTGCCATACTCTCCATTTTAGGGATGGCTGCATTTAAGAGAATATTTTGGGCGCTTGAGTCTATGACTTTTGAGCTTGGCCAATTTTATGGGAAATGTATTGTTATGAAGCATACAAAATGGGTTATTTTCATCGTTTCTCAGGGATGCTGACCATGTGATCCCCTTGGACTCATCAGTTGACATGTCTTGATTAGTGTATTGTTTTGTGTGAAACGACAACTCTTGGCCTCAAATGTTGGCAAAGAAAATCATTTTGATGTAGAAAGGGTTTGAGTGAGATTTTATCAGCCAATAACAATTGCTGGGGCCAAGACCATTTCTAATCTGACGATACACTGTTTCTTTTCCCTTCTCACTTCTTGATTTAGGTTTCTGAGGGAGCTAGACTTGCAAGAAAATGAAGTTGAGGATCACAGAGGCCAGTGGCTTAGCTGCTTTCCTGACAGCTGCACATCACTTGTCTCCTTGAATTTTGCATGCCTTAAAGGAGAAGTTAATTTGGCAGCTCTTGAGAGACTCGTGGCGAGGTGTCGGAAGCTTAGAAGTCTCAGGTTAAATCATGCGGTGCCTCTTGATTCTCTTCAAAAGATATTGGCACAAGCACCCCAATTGGTAGACTTGGGCACTGGGGCCTTTGTCAGTGATCCTAATTCAGAGTCATACCACAAACTACAGTCTGCAATTCTGAAGTGCACCTCAATTAGGAGCTTGTCTGGATTCTTGGAGGTTGCTCCTCGCTGCTTGGATGCCATCTACCCAATTTGCTTAAACCTGACTTCCCTGAATTTGAGCTATGCTCCTGGAATTCATGGTAGCGATCTTATAAAGCTAATCCGTAACTGCAGGAAACTTCAGCGCTTATGGGTCTGTCTTTTTAACTAAGTCATTCACTAAATCTTGACCTCTCATTTTTCTCGATTTTTTAAGAATTAACAGTTTTACATCATGTCTACAGGTACTGGATTGCATCGGAGATAAAGGCTTAGAGGTTGTGGCTTCCACATGCAAAGAATTGCAGGAGTTGAGGGTTTTCCCATCTGATCCTCTTGGAGTAGGGCATGCTGCTGTAACTGAAGAAGGCTTGGTGGCTATTTCTGCTGGTTGCCCCAAGCTTCATTCATTGCTTTACTTCTGCCAGCAGATGACCAACGCTGCCCTAATTACTGTGGCCAAGAATTGCCCGAACTTTATTCGATTCCGATTGTGCACCCTCAACCCCACAATACCAGATCCCGTGACCTTACAGCCGCTGGATGAAGGCTTTGGGGCTATAGTTCAATCTTGCAAGCGGCTCAGGCGGCTGTCGCTCTCTGGCCTCCTGACGGATCAGGTTTTCCTTTACATAGGAATGTATGCCGAGCAGCTTGAAATGCTTTCCGTTGCATTTGCTGGTGAAACTGACAAGGGAATGCTTTATGTTTTGAATGGATGCAAGAAGCTTAAGAAGCTAGAGATCAGGGATAGCCCTTTTGGTAACGTGGGGCTTCTAACGGACGTGGGAAAGTATGAAACAATGCGATCCCTTTGGATGTCGTCCTGTGAAGTTACCCTTGGAGGCTGCAAGGCACTAGCAAAGAAGATGCCGAGGCTTAATGTGGAGATCATAGATGAAAACGGCCTAATAGAGGTTAACCCTGATGATGATAGACAAAAGGTTGAGAAGATGTACCTGTATCGGACACTGGTTGGGCCCAGGAGAGATGCACCAGAATTTGTGTGGACACTCTAGATGATGATGCATCATGGGTATGTGTTGATTCATATTACATTGGTTTGGCTGGCCCAATTGTTTGATGTTATAAATTAGTTGTATTCTGTTAGGGGAAACAATCTCAAGGATTTTTAGTTTGCTGGTGCATTGTTAAAGTATCTGCTTTTTCATGTATAACTCTGGTAATAAGTACTGTAATATTCTCAAGTGGGTGGCCTTGGGTATTGGAGTGATGAACTGGCCTGAGCATAACAACGAAAGTGATACAGGCATATTTGACCTCTCAAAAAGGAAAAAAAGGGGGGTAATTCTCGGGCAGTTCATTGATTCGCTTTTAGAGAGGCAATTGTAAGCTGAATCATTAATCCACGATGCACTCATTGCACAACCAAAAAGGAAGGAGGAAAGCCACCAAACGTGACAAAGAAGAGGGTTAAAACAGGGGGAGAGGATATATGATTGACAACTGCCAACCAGCGGAGATGAAGATGAAGATGAGGAGAAATTGCTGGAATGGCGGAATCTAATATCCGGTTGACGGATGCCGGGTATGCATAGAAAACAAGTGTAAGTTGGTATGCGGATGCTTCCGAGTGGAAAATACGGGAGGCCGGGTAATAAGCTGGGGGCATCGCTAACAATATGTCTCCGGTGCAGAGCTTGTAATGTCATATTTCCCTCCCTATCAAGGATCGACTAAGCCAAGTACATCAGCATTTTCACAGTCCATAGTTGCATTTTTCCAAACTTAAGTTTCTTACCCAAAATTCTAAAAGTTTAATGCATGAAGTACAGAGAAATCGGAAAGTTCAAACTTGAAGCATAGAGACAAACAAGCAATTGCCAATTTTCCATGCCGATAAAAATTGGATCTTGCAACATCTGGACTACTGGGAATTATGATAGTAATTCGGAGATTGATGCAATCAAGTATTGTTTTAATTTTCCAAATGAAAAAAAAAAACCCCACTGGTGTGAAAGGTCATTGGACCAATGCTCAAGTAATTTTATGGGGGGCCGGCTATTCGCAGCCACGTTTTTACTCCTGTACCCCATTACTTCACATAGCCCATTTCCAAAATTTTAAAAAAGAAAATTTTCTCCATGTACCCCATTAAATGTACCTGATTTTTCCATTATACCCTTCTCTCTAACTATCTATATAAAGGAAAAAATCGTACATACATTTCGGTAAATTGCTGTTGAAAACAAAATTATATTTCGGTAAGGTCATGTCGACAATATGCTGAATCTTTGGTAACCCACTGCCGAATTATGTATTTGAAAATCATACATATAATTTCACCAAGTACCTATTGAAAATAAGATTATATTTCGGTAACAGCACGTCAAAAATATGTTCAAATTTCAGTAAACAACTGCCGAAACAGTGATATATATATATATTTCGGTAACTAGTTGTTAAAAAATACTTATATTTCGGTAACTGCACGTTGAAAATATGTTCAAATTTCGGTAAATAACAGTCGAACTATCTATATAAGGGAAAATCATACATACATTTCGGTAAATTGTTGTTGAAAACGAAATTATATTTCGGTATTTGGATGTTGAAAATGTATATCAATTTCGGTAATTGGATACTGAAAATGGTAATATCTTACAGTGGATAGCTACCGAAATTATAGTGACTATTCTATTTCGAATCAGAAACGTCGAAACCCTCGAAAAACTGGGTTTTATAAACCCAGATGCCTCAACAACAAAGCAGAGGCCATTGTAAATGGAAAAACTTACCTCCTCTCGCAACTTCGAACAAACAATGTCCATCACAGTATCTTTCTTGTCCTCTGCCACCAAATGGTTGCCAATAGAATTTGATTCAATTTCAAAATCTAATCCTAAAAGTGGGTCAAAAAATGGATCAATGGAAGGACTTGAACCTTCCATTGATACAATATTTGGTCCTTGCTCCTCCTCCATTGGAAAATTTGAGAGAGAGGAGAAAAGAGAATGAAGATTTAGAGAGAGAGGAGAAGAAAAGATGAAGAACAGATGTCTTTGTCTTTGGTCTGTTTTTTTCTTTTCATCGACTGATAATATTATTTTGGGGGGAAGATTTTGGGGGGGAAGGTGGTGGTGGTAATTTAGGGGTTTTGGTCATAAGGGCATGTAGGTCATTTCATGTATAGGCATAAGGGTAAGGAGGTCATTTTGCATTAGGGGGTTATGTTGTAATTAGTTACAAATTTTTAACGGGGTACGGGAGTAAAAACGTGGCTGCGAATAGCCGGCCCCTTTTATGGGTGAATCAAAAAAAAAGAAAGAAGTTATTTTATGGGTAAATTTCAGACACCCCTTGTACTTTGCCCATTTTTCAACTACACCCCATACACTTCATTTTTAAACAATCACACCCCTTGTACTTAAGACTAGTTTGAAACCGTTAGCATTTCCGTCAATTTTCACGAAAAGGCAGGTAATGGTGTATTGGCGGGAATTTTCCCTCCTAAAACATCTTTTATAAGACCAGTTTGCCCTTAAAACCTATGTACATCTTATATATTGTTTCTTTCCGATGGTAGGATTGAAAAAATAGAGCACCACACCCATGGCCTCTTCTTCTTACTCCCATCCCCGCTCACGTTCCCCCTCAACTCGAAATCGACCTAACTAGGCCCCTATGTGCCATTGTGGTGAACCAGCTTCATTGTGTACGCCTAACATACCCATCGGAAGGTGGTTTTACTGGGGTGCAAGGTTTCTAGGAAGTTAAATGTAGTTAGTTATACACAATATTTTTTTTATACAACATAGAAAATGCGAATTTTTTGAGTGGTTGATCCTCCAACTTATGATTGCAGAAAGGACGAGCTATATGGCACCACAACCATTAAAGAACAAAAGAACAGTGGAAAATTTGGACAAACACCCTAAAGTCGAAAAAAGTTCAAAATAGTAATAGACAATGGCTACAACTTTAAAAAAATTCCCCAAATGATGAAAAGTTATTGGTTTTCAGAGCATTATGTCCCCCTCTATGTGAACATGAGCAAAAACTTTTCCTTTTTTGTAGACGAAATCACGTCAATACCATAAACAAACAAAAAACGTAACTCAAAACCCTAGACAATGAGTTTTAGACTTTTAGGGCTATCAACGTATCTTCCAAAACCTACGTTTCTTGCTCTACTATTGAAAAACCAGAGCTTTGTAGATAGAGAGAGGATAATGCGTGAATGAAGGGAGGGGAATAAGGAAGGACAATACGATTGGGTTTTCAGTCTTTTTGTTAAAATTGATGGAAATACTAACAATTTCAAACTAGTCTGAAGTACAAGGGGTGTGAGTGTTTAAAAATGAAGTGTGGGAGGTATAGTTGAAAAATGGGTAAAGTACAAGCGGTGTGTCATCCATTTACCCTAACTGGATCCTTGGCTCACCAGATCAATTATCTTGTAACCTTCAGAATTGGGACTACGGGGTGTTCCAACTAAAAAAAGGGAAGGTTTTTGGAAAAAGAAAGTAATTTCAAACTAAAATATAATGAAAATGGAAAATAATTTTTCAATTTTTTTTGCACCGTTTAAAAGATTTCAATGAAATTTATCAAACAAGATCCATATTGGTAGAAAAATTATTTGCGTCAACACATGATTTTTGACCTTGAAATTATCTTCTTTTTCCAAAACCTTCTTTTTGTTTTAGTGGGAACACCACCTTAATCACTTCATGTTTGTCTCAGCAAAAAATGTGGGGCCCTGTCCATCCATCTATGGAACAATTAGTCCAGACTATTGAATTATCTCCCCTTCTATCGAATGATTTGTCAAATCTTATTGCATATTCTATCCTACTACAATCAAAAGAAGATATTCAATGCCCATGAAAAAAGGTTGAGCCAGAATCTGGATCACACGTTCGTGTGTGGTTCATCCCCAAGTACGTAAACTCCACACAAAAAATTGGAAATTGGTTGTGCTCGACTTTGCCCGAGAACCATTGCATAATTTCTCCGATTTTCAACCCTGCATCCTCTCGTCCAGAAATAGGGATTTTAGAAACCTTCATGAGCCGAAAGTGTTTCCAAGCAACCCGTGGGTCATTAGTCAACTCTAGGCTCTATTACCCTTCTCCATTTGCGGGCAGGAGCGGAGGTAGCATGGGGGCGGGGTGGCATGTGCCATCCTTGGTTCTGAAAAAAAAATTTTATTTTGTGTCACAAAACTAACATTATTCTACAGAACGCGGGTATTATTTGTGGATATTAAATATGTTGATGACTGATGAGTAATTAAACGATGAAAATATATAACTTTTCTTTTTTGGGTATTACGAATAATTATTTTAAAACATGTGTGTTTTTTTTAGTGTGTATAGTATTTTGATAGATGATTACGTATGAAAATTATGTGTCTTCGGGTATTATGAATAATTAACTTTGGAATACTTGGACTTTTTTATGCTAATTACTCCCTCTGCCCTCATGTAAAAGTTGTTCATTGTCAAAAAAAAAAAAAGGTGCAATTTTTGAATCGTTAATTTAGTGGAAATTTAAAAAATAATGCACGAAAGTACTATAATTTTTATCCAAAAATTGTACATTTTATCATAATAGATTATCTTTGCGGGAAAGAGAGTGTACATTGATTTTTGGGTGCCACATTCTAATGAAAATTCTAGCTCACCTACTGTTTGAGGGAGCAAATATTCGATGGGACACCACACATGCGGATCCCAAACTATTTTCTATCACGCATTTGTGTGAAATTATGTGGAAATCACATGGTGGTGCCCAAGAATAGTGAATAATTTTTTCCATTTGCGGAGATTAAAAGATTACAGTATACGGTGTTGTGGGAAGGTTCCTGTGAAGTAACACACCCTTAGTGGGATGATGTGTATCTAGAAGCCAGCCAAAATGACAGACGCGCTTAAGGAACCGAGTATTTAAAGACCAAATACTACCAGGAGAAGGAGATACTAATATTCAAATAGTCAGAGAGAGAGAGAGAGAGAGAGAGAGAGAGAGAGAGAGATAATTTATATATATGTCTTGTTAAAAATACTCCTATATAAATCATACATAGAGAGAGCATCTTGGTTTTATGATCCTACCAAAGCAATCTCCTATTCAGTTCAGATAATAACCTCCATTCCATTAAAGCGAGGAGTACCAAACACACTCCAAACACACAAAGATGAACGGCAATACTAATCCTAATACTACTGATGATACCCACCACCCTCTCTACCCTTCCTTGTTCTCACCCGCTGGCTCATCTAAACAACCACAACCAGCAGTCACTGATCAACCACCACCACCACCACCATCTTCTTTGCCAGCGGCAACACCTCCCCCCAACGCCCAACAAACCCAGCCACAGCCGCAGCCACCTTATCAGCCCGGGCCGTCCTCATCAACATCCGATCATCATCCAGATGCAGAGACCTCCGAGAAATGGGGGACCCACATCATGGGCGCCCCTGCCGTCCCCACGTCCCACCCGGGCAATCAAAAGGCCGCCACGTGGAGCGCCGGTGGCGACGATCAACCCCAGAACCACCCCCACCACCCCTACCTCCAATACTCCCCAGTTGCTCACAAGCCAAATTCCAGTCCCATGGAATCTATTCTCAGCAAATTCAACTCCTGGAGCAAAAAGGCCGAGACCACCGCCCAAAATATCTGGCTCAATCGTACGTAAATATATATATATATATATATATATATTCATCAATCTTTCTTTCTTCCATTAAAATTGAAATTGAAATTGAAATTGAAATTGAAATCGCCTGACATTTTATTCCTTTTTTTTTCTTTTTCTTGGGACAGTGAAAACAGGGTCCTCTGTATCAGGAGCGGCGTGGGATAAAGTGAATTTGACTGCGAAAGCAATGACAGGAGGTGGGTTTGAGACTTTGTTCAAGCAGACTTTCGCTACCTTACCAAATGAGAAGCTAAAGAAGACGTTCGCCTGTTATCTCTCCACAACCACCGGACCGGTTGCCGGAACCATATATCTATCCAATATCCATGTAGCCTTTTGCAGCGATCGACCCTTATCCTTCACTGCACCCTCCGGCCAAGAGACTTGGAGCTATTACAAGGTTATTCATTTTAGATAGATAGATAGACATGCCTATTCTTCATTTTGTTTTTGTTTTTCAACTTCTTTGAAATGCTAGCTAGTAGTAAATTCTAGTGACAGTTTTTGAAATTGATTGATTGATTCATTTGGAACAGGTAATGGTACCTTTGGGCAAGATTAGCGCAATCAATCCGGTTGTGATGAGGGATAATCAATCGGAAAAGTATCTCCAGATAGTCACAATTGACGGCCATGATTTCTGGTTCATGGGTTTTGTCAACTACGAGAAAGCAACTCGTCATCTATCGGAAAGCCTTGGGGGTTATGTGGCACCTGGTATTGCGGTACAACAACAACAACCAGTCGTAGCATGAAAAAAATAAAACAAAGGGCATGGTGGAATTCTGTTCAAGGGTTCATCCTTTTTGACGGGTTTCTTGTGGCATGAAGCAGATATTATTATCTTTTATTCCGTTTTCAGCATACTTTTCTTTTCTTTTTTCTTGTGTTTATTGGAGTATTTCTTTTGTTGTTTCTGGTTGAAATGGAGTATAATAATAGTAGGGCCCCACCATCATACTAAGTCGGTCATTTTGTATTCAGCTGGTTTGTAAATTTCTGGATTTGGTCTTAGCTTTTGGTATTAATAATAAATCATAAATATCTCTTTCCACACTGTCTTTTTTGGTAAGGTTTGGCAGTGAGAGAATTCTTTGCCCCTCGAGACTAAGGTTCAACAAGTTCCCCTCTCAGAGTTCAAGCAAATTAATTAGGGCCAAGCAATCGAAAGTTGAGAAGAAGGACAAAAAAATAATAATAATAGAAGAAAGGAAATAACAATCCCCACTCTTTGCGACATCGGCACATATGCCTTGTTACAGCAAAAATAAGTTTATATGCCAAAGATCAAGTTTTAATAATATGACTACAAACCAATAGGAGAGAACTGATTATGATGTCCACATAGACAACTGCAGAGAGAAGCATTGGATAGCAGCTTCATTTGATCTATGTTCAGCTGCACAAATACCAGCAGCAGACTATCCTTGTAGTCAATTCACGCCCAATTGATCGTCACGACATGATCCATCAGAAACTTTAACAAAGAATGGCCTAAATTAAACGAGGACACAGAAAAAGGCAATTTGACTAACAGCAGCCTTTAAAGACCAGTGCTTCTTCCTTCCTTCCTTCCTTCCTTCTTTTTTGTAGCATAGCATTAAATTTTGATGTAACAAGGATAATAGAGATCGTGCTTCCTTGCGCTTCTTCTTGGTTCCTTCATTGCATTATATACTTGTAATGTAATGGCTAATGTGGAAGACTTGAACTTGTGAGCTGCATTTCTTCTTCTGGATTAAAATTTCTGCTTTCGAATGCCACATCAAGAATTGGACTTGCTGGGGAACTAACAGTTTATATCAAAGTAAGTAAATTCATTCCAAATATGAAATTACGTGGACATCAGTTTAACGAGCTAGAATTCTTCACTGTTTATGCACAACGCCCTCATCCTTTACAGTTGCATATATTTAAGCTAAGTAATGAAAGAACTAGCATGCTAAAGATTGTTTGCAGGAGGATGTTTCTCATTTTGAACATTTTGTATGCTTCTGCAGTTCTCGGGATTACACGAATTAAACATCATTATTAATGGACTGTTATCATTGGGATAAAAATAGGTTATCTTGTTGGAGAACCATGGTCAGTTTCTTCCTCTACAATTGGCCTTATAAGATGGTCCTGACTGGTAATTGTTAAATGAATAAATTTCTGAATGACGACTGTATGAAAAAGAAAGAAGTGTGAAGACATCAATGGGTCTTCGCATTATTGTTGCCCCCTTCATAGGAAGGGCATGTGTACAATTTGTCAGGAGAAGAGGGATTGGTAGGGACATACACACCAACTATGGGCGAGAGCATGGTGCTTCCCGAAATTCATCTAATCCTAGCGAGTTACTACCAGTCTACCACCACAACCTTCTTCCACACACACAGAGAGAAATGGGAGGGTATTCAACACTTCCTAATTAAAGTGCAATGCCATGCAAGAGAACCAGTACCCTCACTGAGCTAACATTGCATACATGATATATAACAGTACTAAAATCATGCGTGAATGCATTTTCTTTGCGATGTCTGCCTCATAAGCTATATAGTCGGTTCTACAAATAGATAATGTATGGATTTCTCAGAAGGAAGAAGAGAAGGGGCCTGGCATGAAAGAGAGAAGAGCCTGTCAAGTTAGCCAAGGAGACTGCCTGAAACCAACCAAGGGATAATATCCCAATCCTAACAAGATATGAATGAATGTAGGCTTATAGCCAAATATGTATTAACCTTCATACAGATAGCTAGGTGGAAGATATCCATCCGATGGGGATGGAGCAGGCAAGTCATCCTTGGCTACCAAACAGAAGACTCTTATCTTCATGTAAGGCCTCTCTTCCTTGCACATGCTTGCATTCATCCTTCGAATGGTTATGGGATGTCAATACTCTCTTGGCATGTCTCTATTTATAGCCATCCATCCACATGATGATGTAGCTAGCTCCTCCATAATCAAATAAGATAAATATGCCTCATCCATATCTCTTTATCATTTTTATTCCTTTTTCTCTCCATCCCACCTCTCATTTCCATATGTCTTTTCTTATCCTCATTTATTTTTCCCCCATTCCATTTCTCAGCTTCGTTTATAGTAGCAAGGGTGCCCATAAGGATAAGGGAATATGTTCTCTTGATTGGCACCAAGGAAAGGAACCCCCCAGTGTACTTTATGTTGGAAAAATCGGTCGCTGCAATCGGAACTGTTGACGAAATCTCCACCAAAACCTGTAAAACGCTTCGAGTCACGACTATGTCGCTTTCCTAAAGACAGTATTTGCCCCCACCAGTTGGTATGCAAAGGGTTACAGCAAATCTGCCTTCAAGATAAATCGAAGCCCGAACTCGAAGTTCTTTCCGTTTTCGTTTGCACTAACGAAACGGACAGAATACCTGCTTTAACGAATGTAAGAACCGAGAACCACTGTGTTCTATTTTCTGCAGCAAAACAGAACGCAGAATGAATGCTAGAAAAACATAGAGAGAGATGTGGGAGAAATTCGGATTCTATGTGTGTAACCATGTATTCTGACAAGTAGTGGTCTATTTATAGGCCACTACGCACCCATTGAGAATGGGTACGCACCCGATCTAATCTGACCGTTGGATCAGATCCTACGGTCTAGATCGACCAGTCACACCCAGTCACACCGAACAGGTGTACTGTTTCGCTCACACCCAATCGGATTTGATCCAATCCGTTGGATCGTGCCCGTTCGCGATCGACGGCTGAGATCGCAACTCTACGAACCAACGCACCCGTAGGCTCGAGTTGCACCCGATCGGAACCGCTCCGTGTGACTCACCTGCCACGTGTGCGACACGCGGCATGCCACGTCAGCGCCACCTTACCGCCAACTCGCAATAAGAAATGGCGCCTACAAGGCGCCTAGCGCTGACGTGCTAAGTGCAAAGTGCGCCGCTAAAGCGCCACAATGCACCACAGCCCACGCCACACTGCCCACGCCGCGCGCGCGCGTGTGCGTGTGCGTGTGCGTACCGGCTTTGCCGGTATGCGAAGCACCGTAGGGCTGCACCTCACTAGATCATTAGTTATTCATATTAGGAATGTTTCCTAATATATACCACTCCAACTTCTCTCAACTATCCAATGTGGGACAAAGCACACAAAGAGGAAAACAAAGCATTCTAAGGAAACAAGGAAATTTTCCAAAAACAAAACAACGACTCCTTTATTTTGAAAAACTCTAACACTTTACTTCCTTCCATGATGAAGATAGAAATACCCAACAGAGAAAGAAAGAAGAGATGCATGTTCTTGAAGAATTCAATCTGCCACTGCCCCCTGACACATTGGCCGGCCAACTTGCACAGAATGTACTCCTATACTTCTTCACTTGTTTATAATTTTATGTGTTAGTGTGCCAAATTTAACTTCGTTCATAGGTGTTACGGTCCTAATGTCTCACATATGCTAAGTATGGCCTTAGCCTTGTTCACATAAGTTCTCAGTCACCTTATCTTTGTAAAATGGTTTTCAAGGGTCAGTTCTACTTAGGGATCGGTATCACTCGATATTCTCCCAAATTCCCTGAAATTTAATTTTGCAACCACTGGACTACTTTCAATTTTCAGATTAAAAAAAAGAGAGGCTAAAAGTCTACTTTACAAGCTCGTGCTTTACGCCTCGTGCATATCATCTCCCTAAATTTTGACTTGACCACAAAAGTTAGTATCGTTTGGGAGGCGATCTGCACAAGGCCAAAACTACAAGGGTTAAAAGGGTTGAAATTCAGGGATTATCCAGCTGTAGAAGGGTTAAACTTAGCTTGTTTATGGGTTGGGATTACTACCATTGGGATGGGACATTGGGTTTCTAAACCTATCTCTGTATCTTTTCCCTTCACCTTATCTCAATTAATGTTTAGTGCTCTGTCACCATTTTATTTAAAGTTTTTCTAGTTTGTTTTTTCACGCCATATTATTTTGTTCTGAAATGATATCTGCACTTGGGAATTTGATAGAAGATTGCTTGACCTCTCAGTTTGGAGAGAGGGAAGCACATAATCTGATGATGTGATACGGTTGATATTCGACTCGAAATAAAGTCAACCACATGACTGCTCTTTACAGTTTACACCCTTCAATTTGACTAGTAGTATTATTCCAGTGGTGGCATCGATTCATTTTGAACGTCCCAACACAAAAATAAAAGTCAAATAGCCTTTTCGGCCACTAACCAAAATGTTCCTTTAGATGGACTCAAACCATAGACTCGCATCTGATTGGTAACTAAACAAGGATGATTTCAACTCCTTTTTTTTTTCCTTTCCTTTTCCGAAAGTCGCATCTGCCAGGTGTGAAAGCCGCATTTAGGTCTATCACATGTAGTCACTTTTTGGGATGGAATGGACCTGCTCTGATACCACGTCAAAACTTTATATCAATCTCAAAACTAATTAGCAATGAGTGGAGAAGTCCCAAATGTTATTACGTGATTTCTTATTGGCAATGTGGGACAACTACTTTAACACCAAGAAATATTGCCTTGTCACCCCACCCCACACCACTATTGGTTACGGGACCGAAGCTAATGTTCACCACGTGCGAATGGTGTTAGGAGTATGTTTAACCCCAATAAGGGGTTGTGGGGACTCGAACTTGGGCCTTGTCCAACCAAATTCGAGTTTCCACCATTGAATTAATAACCCCTCATTTGTCAACCGAAAAGAATATGAGTACATACATTCATATACATAAATCACGTACATATGCATTTTGAACTTGGTTTTTGTTGTGGTGGTTGAGGTGGAGGTGGTGGTGTTGAATTGGTGAAAATTTTAACCTTGAAAGTTCTCAAATATTGGATATTCTCGATTCGT
Source organism: Rhododendron simsii (assembly GCA_014282245.1). Taxonomy (NCBI): domain Eukaryota; kingdom Viridiplantae; phylum Streptophyta; class Magnoliopsida; order Ericales; family Ericaceae; genus Rhododendron; species Rhododendron simsii. The sequence goes on from CM024962.1 coordinate 293,779, forward strand.
TGTGGTGACACTGCAAGTCTGACTTGAAATGTAGTGGTGGTATATTGAAACATCAATAGTGTTCTCAATTTTTTGTTGCATTGTTGGCAGTGGTAAAATAATGGTGGTAGTTGTGGTGAAGTAATAGTGGTTCTGATGGTCGAGTGGAGGAGCAGTGGTTATGTGATGTTAAAATGATACCAGTACTACTAAAATGATAGTACTAGTGAAGGTGTAGTAGTCGTGGTGGAATCACATGTGGAGGTGTGATAGTCGTGGCGTTGAAGCGGTGGTGTTGGTGGTAGTGGTTAAATGATGTGGAGGTTATAGGGTTGTGTGGTGCCAATGGTGGTATCAGAGTACAAGTGCGGTGGTAGTGGTGGTAAAGTGACATGGTGTAGGTGGTGAAGATGCGAGCTTTGGGTAAATTAGTCATATCTTTTGATGTACAAACAATTTTTGATTCAAATTATTTGGGTTAGAAAGAATACTCAACAAGCTTTTAAACGGTTCAAACCTTGTGAAAATCGGAGTTCGGAAGTGTTCGGAGCAAAATAGCAAAGCTTGAGCAATTGTAGAGTCTTAGTGCGCCCAGGCGCATCGTTGAAGTTTCAAAACTGAACAAACTTTGCGGTCTTGCCACGGATACTCCCCAACTTCGATTTGCACTTGGTTTTAAAACCGTTGAAAAGCTTGTCTAGACTACTTTCTAACTAAGTTAGTTTGAATCTAAAATTATATATTCATCAAAAGATATGACAATTTTTCCCTCAAGAGATCGACAAACAAGTTATTTTGGGAAAATCCTTGAATCATACTAACTTTAAACCGGATCGAAACCTACTTTATATCGTTAAAGAGGGTATTCAAAATACTAAAAGATGGTGAGATCTAACCACAAAGACAATAGATTTTGGTTTATGAAAAGTTGGTCGAAAATAAATCAATTCAAAGATCGTCGGAGCCACTAAGGCTAAAACATGTTCTTCTGTTTGGTACTCGCAATCCTAGTTAGGTGTTCTTTCACTTCTTTAGAGTTCGAGAGAGTACATAGGGGTTTCTACACTTCACCATAGCACACAAAACTTGTTAATCATCGGGATTTGCCTAAGGCGTACACCTAAGACAGGATTTATACATTTACGATGCCAAATTTTGGTGTCCATGCCGCCAACAACATTGCTCGAGCGCTGCAATGACCAACCCACCACCACCATTTGACAACGGCTCCACCCCACTGGATTATTTTGAACAAAATGAGCAACTCGGATCATTTTTATAGGATTCAAGACGGGCCCAAAATGCATATAGACGTGATTTATGTACCTGAAAGTATGTACCCATAGCACAGTTGTTTACCAACCTATTTACTTCATCCATTCATCATAAAAGTTTCGGCCTTTTGATCCTTGATGCAACATGATTTGATTGATTGAGTTGTTAGACTACAAAACATGTGGGAAATACACTCACACCTCAATCGCAATGTAGAGGGACAAGATTTTTTAGGATTTGACGCTTGCCTAGTTTATGGACAACAAATTTCGATCGTATTAGTTAAGAATATTTCAAAATCTCTTTTGGATGATGCACTTGCCTCAGAATTCTTCGTGGACTATTAGAAAATTATTCAAGCTTAGAGACAAGGTGCAACCTCTGATAAAGCATGTGATTGGAGATGGGGATAGTACTTTCCTCTGGCTGGATCATTGGCATCCTGTTGGTCCCCTGTATAAGGTGTTTGGTGACAGTATAGTTAGGAATGTCGGAAGCTCTCTTTTGGCAAAAGTTTCTTCTATTATTCATGAAGGTGAGTGGCAATGGCCAAGGCAGCGTAACAGAGCCATCATGCAGATAATGAGGAGCACTCCCCTCACTCTGAAGCCTAACCCTTTGGTTGCTGATTCTGTCATCTGGATCCCTGCCCGTCATGGTATGTTCTCTGTTAACTCTGCATTGCAGGCTTTTCGAACCCCTCTCCCTAAGGTACTGTGGGCTGATATTGTTTGGTTTAAACAAAGGATTCCTAGATGGGCCTTTATAATGTGGCTTGTTTGTTGGGGTAGACTCTCTACCAAGGACAGACTTCTTTCTTGGGGGTTAGTGGTGGATCCCATTTGCGTATTGTGCCATGGCGGGACTGAATCTCATAGTCACCTATTCTTTGAGTGTCCTTTTTCAGCTTTGGTTTGGGCCAAAATTTTGCAGAAGTTTGGTATTTGTAGGTGTCCTACTGGCTGGTCTCAGGAGATTGATTGGGCTATTCATCACCTCAAGACGTCCGGTTTTCTTTCTTCTCTCTATAAGTTGGCTATGGCAGGGTCAGTATACCACATTTGGAGGGCTAGAAATGAGTGTATTTTTTGTAACACGCAGCCATTCTCAGAGGTAGTTTATGATCGGATTATAAATGATGTAAGGGACAGGGTCTATTCTTGGAAGAAAGTTGGGGTTAGCCATGGCAACAAGGTTTTGTGTAAAGCTTGGAATATCTCGGTACAAATCTTGTAGATTTGATGTATAGGGCTATTTGTCTTGGTCTTTTGTGTTGATTTTCTGTGTAGTCCCTTTTGGTTTTAGGGGTATGCCCCTTTGTTTCACTTGTATTCGTCTCTTTTGGTAATAAAATCCTTCTTTACCAAAAAAAAATATTTCAAAATCTCAAAATCCGAAACTTGATCAAGATCCAACCACTCACTCTTGTAGTTTCTCGTTTAATCATTACAAGTTCCCCAAGGCCGGATCTATACAGACAGGGACGGAGAGAACAAGGTTCCATTTGTTTTTTGGCAATCCAAAATTCCAAGGAAGAGCAAACAAAAAAAGAGACAATGAATGCATACCTTCCTGATTACAAAAGATAATCATCTATAAACTACTAGGCACCGAATGTGACCTTAAAGAGGTATTTTCCAATGGCATAGCATATGGCAAGATTGAGAGCGGAGCTAGGCATTAGTAGAAGAGAATTGCGAACCCTTTTCCCTAACATCTCAAACCTAATCTTTTGGATATCATTGGGAGACCAGACCATCTATGGTCACCCTGAAAAACTCTACGATTCCTTTCTTGCCGATGTAACACAACATGGTTGCCCAAGCTAGTTTTCTGATAATGTTGTGAATTAAAGGACTCTCAGCTTCCCGATAGGCTTTCTTCATTGTGCTCACATTGAGGACAAATAGGAGATGTTTGAATACCCCAGTTAATAATCTCTTCCATAGTTCCGGTACTACCTTTGATTGACATCGAAAAGCAGAATAGGTGGTGCCAGTGCACAATAGGTGAATGAACCCAGATAGCATCTCATGCAGCTGCAACTTTGAATAGGGAGGGAAGAACAAGATGAGGCTGTCCACTGGATCAGATCAGGCCTCATGTCATTTGGGTTGAAAGTGGGAAAAAGAGAGGGTGTAAATGGCCAAACCATAGTTCTGGAGCCAGAATAGTATTATACTAAGAGGACCTTGAGGGAGCCAACTGTCATGCCAAATAAAGGTACTGCTTCCATCACCAATAATATGTTTAACAAAGGGTCTTGAAATAGCTCTAAGATTAAGAAGCTTCCCCCAAGTCCATGAGCAACTGAAAGGGACATTCAAATTTAAGAAACATTAACCAGGTTCAAATTTACGATACATTAACCAGGTTCCATCTTGACACAGAGATTGAGGATGTTTCTTTCTTTCTTCTTTTCCCCGCTTTTTGTGTTTGTTTAATAATCCTCCCTGCGTGGAGGTTTTGTAGCTCTTCTTGCATGGACGATATTCTATCTTTCCGGAGCTTTATTGTGAATTGAAACGACCCTTAGGGGTAGAGAGAGTCAGAGAACGCACTTAATTCTGGAGAGCTAATCCATTTTAGATATGCAGCAAATTCAATAAGAAAGCCATGCTTCAAATCTCCACATGTGTAAAAGAAAAGAAAAATTAACTGTTGTGCTAATACATGTTCCATCTTTTTGTAGGTAGCCAAACGCAAGGTTGATGTCCTTATATTGTTGATTGTAAATTTCTTGTTATTGTTCGGACCTTTTCGGGTCCTCGATGTATTTCTGGGACAGATGAATCCTTTAAAAAGTTTTAGTTCATGAATACTCCTATATGTTTGGTTTCTTTAAAGAGTAAAAGTAAAGAAGTTGGAGCAGCTCACTGGTTAAATTGTACTACGTACTTTGCATTAAACAAATGAATATTTTAAGATATGGAAATTCCTTTGGCTTCCCATTCCCCACCTGGATCGTCACTGAGTTTCTCTTCCTACGCATTCGCCATGTGAGAGTTATTTCTCGATCCAAGATCTTCCCCCCAAACCCAAATCCACCACATTTCTCTAATCTCAAGTCATCTTCCGTACATACATGCATACATAAATATATATGCCCATGTCAACATCTTTCATGCTATATCCATCCTGGGATCCTCCTCCAAGCCCAAGCTTCTTCACCTCTCTCTTCCTCCTCCCCTCCCTTCTCCTGTCAGAATTCAGTAAGTTTTATTTTACTCAAAACCCAATGTAAATACACACATGTCACACTCAAATGTGGTGGTTTTCTCTGACATGCACTAATTTCTGCACCAATCTTTAGGCCATCTTTATGAACTCTAACTGCCTGCTCCACTCTTAATAATTGCTTCCACATATGGTGTACCCATAGTTTTTTTGGATTAAAATTATTTAAAAAAAAGCTCTTCAGATTTTTCAGCTTCAATTTTCTTTTTTTTCTTTTTTTTTTGCAATTTTGATCATTGTGTAAGTTGCTGGAATTTGACATGGTGGAATGTAATATGTAGGAATAGGATATTAGATTGGGATTTAGTCCCTTCTTGCAAGAACAATGGGGTGCAGTCCTTCTATATGTGCAGCTGGAAAGAGGAAAAACAATTTGAATATCCTAGAAATTGCCATATGCGTCCCCTCAATGTGTGTTCCGCTTCAAACTGATCTTCAGAGGGCACTCAGAGGTCTAATTCCCAAGGATCTCGCAGATAGAGTAGTTTCGCAGCGGAATCGAATCGTTTTAGTTGCCGAGGGCGAGGAGACTAGTGGGACATCTCTCTTGAGCTCATAGTTTAATACCCAGTTTCTCTTTTGAATTGCCTGTTTAGTAAAGATTGTAATTTCTGCAGGTGGATCTGTTGTTACCGAATTACAGCGAGCACTGGAGGACTACTTGCCTCTTCTGCTTGGTCTAACTAACAAAGGTTCTCTTTCTCTTTCAAGCACACGCACACATAGACACTTGTAAATGATTGTACGGAGAACTACTTGGAAGTCTGTGGAAATGTTAAGAATGTGTGTATTAACAGAGCATGGTCTTCAAGAAGTGGTGGAATTCAAGTGGAAATATTCAGAAGATGGAAAAGTAAGTACTTTTGCCCAGTAATTCTTTTTGGCATGTTTAGTGTATCATCATATTTACTATTAAGTGGGTGGAATGAATGAGAGGATCTGATTTCGATTCAAAAGTGGTGTGCGCTAAGTTTACAGAGAAGTTCAAGATCACCGCGATTGCTGATTTTCCGGTCTTGGTGACTTTGTTGTATCCTGGGGTGTGTTGCTGTTCCAACATGACAGCAAACTACTCTGACAAAGGGGGCAATTGACACCTGATATTCCTCAATGTCCCATATTGAGTCTATTTTAAGTCCCCTCTAGGAAGCGATCCCCCATCAAATTTGTGTCATGCATGTTTTGTGTTAGCTTTTCGTTTCTGATAATTTAATAATGGGATCGACAATATGATGAACAGGAAGTCTGTGTCGCAAACTCCTGGTTTGAATTACTCTCTGTTATCCACATGATGGCTATGTTGACATTGACGGAGGCAAATTCCATGCTGATTTCTGAAAATCAATCAGGTTCTTCTGAAAGACTTGTATCTGCAGGTTTCCATCATTCATCTAAATGACTTTTTTGTTTCAATTCCGACTCCAGATTTGATTGTTAAAGCTTCGTTTGGTTTCTTATGTAGTTTTAATTGTGAAGTAATTGTTTATGTTGCTATATAGATTGCATGAGGGATGCTGTTGATTTACTTCTAAAGGCATCGGGTTACATGGAATTTTGTGTCCGTGATGTTCTCGTTCGCTTACCAACTGATATCAAGTAAGTAGACAGCATTTCTCAATGCCTTGATATCTTTTTACCACTTTCCCACTGGTCGAAATATTTTTTTACCCAGGAAGCAGTTGCCAAAAGATTTGCAGGAGGGCATATTGGAGGCTATATCGATTCAAGCACTAGGCCAGGTATATATAGAGAAACCTTAGCTGTTTAGACCACCATAAGGAACTAATAAAGGCACTAATTCCAAAAGGAGAAAGAAAAGGAGGGAAAAAAATTGGAACCTGGGTATTTGTTTCTTAGCATCTGATACATTTAATACTGTTTGATACTCTGTACGACAAATCCAGGGAACTGAAATTCAGCTTGGATTAGCTGTGGACAGTCAAAACGTTAGTTTATCTGTGAAGAGGAGGCTGGCATGTGAACAATTGAGCTACTATGGGCAGGTAGAGAATATTATTCAATTTGTGTTGGAGTTTAAGTGGTGTGGTTCGTGCTTCATCTTCTGGGATCTTTCGTTTTGATTTATGTTGTTTTGACTTGTTTATATTCATGAGTGGTTCTATTTTTATTTTCCAAGACTGCAACACCAAAAGATCTGGTTTTCTGCAGCTTGAGCATCTCCACTCCTTACTCAATTTTTTACCCAAAGTTGAGTAAAGATTTGGGTAAAAACTTGATTTGGTATGAAGTAATCCAATGAGCAAATGCAAATCTAGGTATAAATTTGAGTAACGGTTTCATTAATGGCATAGTTGTAAATTTGAGGGGGAGAAAATAGCTTCAAAATTTGAGTAAGGATTTGGTTCAAACCAAATTTGGGGAGAAATTTGGTATGAGTTTAAGGAGTGGAGTGGTGTTTTGAGTGATTTATACTCAAATTTGAGTAAGGTGTGGAGATGCTCTTTAACTGGCTATGAGTGTCAATGTATTTGGGTAAATACATTCCCACAGTTACTTTACAGACTGAGTCAAAGGTTGGGCTTTTGGTTATGAAGTTTAGAGGGAGCAATCGATGGTTAAAGTCTTGCATTAAGATGTTTAATTTTTATCTTTCTTTTTCTTCTTCTTTTCTTTTTTTGAAAAAAAATTTCCGGCATGAGTTCATCCAATGGTATTTCTTAGGTCAATTCACCTTCATTTTTATAACGGGCAGGCATACTTACCAGAAAAGAACTTCCTCGCATGTGACATATTAAACATTGCAACTTTTTTTTACATGCCATTCCGCATTTGTTGTTGCAATCTTCTCTCTTTGTTTGTTCAGGCTCATTACTGCTTGTCCGGATGTAACACCGATAGCCGACATGGAAAGAAGCATCTGTTATTCATCAAATGGAAATATCTTGAAGCAAAGGTCACGACCACAATCACTTTTTTCCACTTTAACTTCCAAAACCCCAAACTTTTCTTGCACCGAGTATCTCAAATGTTGAGTCTGATAATCTTTTTCACATTATCAGGCTGCAGCTTACTACTACCATGGCCAGATCTTTGACAAGGGTACTGAACCATCCTGTCATGTGAGTGCTGTGTATTGTTTTCTAGCTGCTGAAGATCTACTCTCAGAGAGCAAGAAGGCTTGTTTAAACTTTTGTCTCACAGCTCCAGTCACCAGGTTAGCTTCAATTCTATTTTTTATCCGCGAGTGCACATCAGCAATTTTATTATTTTGCTTCTTTTGCAACATTCCCTCATTGTATTCCCTGATTTCTTCGTTCAAGGATTCCTCCACTCTGGGGTGCTATGAAACATTTGAATAAGAGAATTCCTGATGTAGCATCTAAGAAGTCGCAGATGTATGGGTACCTTTTAGAGCAGGAGAAGTAAGAGGCTTCACTGTCTTTTTTCCTAGTATTTCCTTGAAACTTCTGACGGTACATAATTTCCAAAGATGATCTTTTAGGCTGTTTAAATTTAATTTCTGTCAAATGGTTTCCAGAGGTCTCGAAATCCTGCCTGATCTTCCAGAATTCGAGCTATCACTAAGGCCAGATGACTTTGAATTGCCCGAGATGGATGCAGCATGGGGTAGACAGAAGTGGGAAATCCCAAGTCAACCTCTCAAAGAGCACCTTAAAGACTCCGAAGATGAGATGTAATCTGAATGGCACCCTATATGCCCTGTTTCTTCTCTTTTTTGAAACTAAATAGAAAATTTTGTACTTCCATGTTGAAAATTTACCCGTTGCTATTGTCTTGAAATGGCTGTACATTCATGTACAAACTACAATATATATTTATGACAGAACCATAAGTCAATTGTTCATTTGTTAGTTTTCGAAATCTTGTAATCCAAGTTCTGTTATGTTCAAAGTATTATGCATCTTTTACTGTGCATCCCCCTAGTGCTAACACCGCTGGATGATGTATTGCTGTAATGTATAGACTTGATGGAATGAGTAGTTTGTTTGTGTAGCTTCCTTGATTCCCCATTTGGATATCCGAATTGGTAAACAACATGGCATCTTGATGGACTTGTCATGAACTCCATTTTGAGACTGTATGAAATTTAACCTTCACTCTCGAGTGGTTCCAGCAAACCTCTTTCATAGTCATGAGGGTTTCTGGATTTGGAATGAGCCATTGAGTGAATCTATGTATGTATCTTGGATCATTCCACTGCCCACATTGGGCTATAAGAGTTATTGCACGTGATCCAGAAGTTAACAAGGCAGATTTGATATGTTGGCTAAAGTTTGCAAGTAGTTATCCTATCAAGAAAGTCTGGAAGTCCTTGCTTAGTTTTGAACCTCCAAACCACTGCATATGTTCTTGAGAGTTTCTGATAAACTAGTCGGATAGTACGTCTGCTCAGAAACCAAACCTTGACTAGTCTTTCCACATGCAGGTATTGGCCTCAGTAAATTCAACTATCCGTTGCATTCTTCTGACTGAGCTCATGAACATTTACAAAGACCATAGTCTTTTATGAAGGATTTGAAAGATCCGATATTCTGTCTTCTGTTGTAGTTGTTGATCGTCGTTATGAAAGTGTGTTGGCCGTAATATTCCTCTGGGTTTTTTTCTTTTTTTTTTTGTTGTTGCTGTTTTGGTTATCTCTTTCTTGAAATGTCACACTTTTCAAACTTTTTACCAAGCAGGATGAGAGTTTTTTACTGGTAATATAAATGCATACAATCAAGAAAATTGCTAAAATTTCTTAGAGAGAGAAAAGTAATGAACCATGTTTCCACAATATGTCGCAGACAATTATTCACAGCACTAAAAGACATGGCAGTGCATATCGTACTGAAGTAATCCCCCGCAAATCTATAATTTACATATACTAGAAAACCTAAATATGAAAAAAGAGCATCTCCTTGGAGGGTTAATCTATTTCACTTTTCCTCGGTAACTCCTTCCTCTGCTACCTGGTTGTTCGTTCCTCCGGCCAAATACTTGAGTTCGTGGGCAGATGACACCGCAAGCGCCAAGTAGCAGAGTATAACCATGAAAGAGAAGGCAAGAGATAGTGTCAATTTGTGGCAGAATTTGCCCACGTTACCACATATGGGAGACCACCCAACCTGGGCTATGCCATCGAGACCCACCATGCCAACAGCAGAAGCTGCAGCACATCCAGCCATCATTAACAGCACCAGAACCTGACATAACAATATTGTCACGACGGAGGAATACAGACACCAACATTGTAAGCAATTAAGCATCGCACAAGAACACACAATACTTATGTGATTCGACTTGAAGCCCAGACCCAAGTACACTAGCAGTGAAACTTCCCCAGAAATCAGGTCGAACCAAGTCGGGTATTGTAAGTCGCAAATCGTATTCAAGGGTGAAACAAACAAATCCCAGACATGACAAATCACAACACACAATCTTTGTTATCTTCTTCCTCTTGGAACTTTTTATCTTCTTCCTTTCAGAACATTTTGTTAGGTTTGTGAAGCATAATTCACCTTTTGGTCTTGTATTCACAGCCGATGTAATTAGTACGCTTTCTTTGTGAAAACTGTATCCTTTCTATTTTGTGTTCTTTTCTTGATTGTTTCATGCACTGTGTGTGTTAGTTGGACACATTTCTCAACGCTTTTTTGACATCAATGGAATAATAGCAAACCAAGAATGAACGGCGCATTTTTGATTACCAGATCATGCAAAAACACAGCGAAATAGCTGCTGGGATTTGGCTCCGAACGGCTTAGCAAGAACGCGAAGATTAGAGATAGAAGTGAGCAAGTACATGCAATGGCGTCTGCAACCAGTATGAACCTAGAAAAATATTGTCAGCAAGGGGGGAAAAAAAAAGCTTGTTAATCATGGAGAATTTGTAACATTTTCATTATGATTCATAATATTTTGGTGTATATCATAACCTTTATACGATTCGTAACTTTTTAGCAATACGATTCGTAATATTTTCTCTATAATTCATAACATTTTGGGGGGTGTATATAATACACACCCAATAAGAGGTGTATATTGTAGTCTTTCCCGTGTTTGTATTGTGTTTGAACTTGTATTCCAATTGGGTAACATGAAAAAGAGATAGATTAATGTGAATAATACTATTAATTACTTGAATGCAGACGAGTAGCTGTAACGAGCCTGCAGCGAAATCCCGAAGAAATTGACAGTTTCGTCGCTGGTAAGCATGGTGACCATAGCAGCCAATGTGAATACGATAGCCAAAACTCTGAGCATGATTTGGAGCTTGAAGAAACCACCTCCCTGCCTTGGGCTCGACATAGCGGCTGCTGTAAACGACTTTACTCGGAATTCGAACGAGTTTTTCGTAGCCATCTCTCTCAAGGATTAAAAAGAGGTTATATAGAGCAAAGGAGATACAGAGAGAGAGAGAAGAAGTAGTGTTTTATACTCTACTGGAGTAGAAAGGAAAACTCTTAAAAATTCACGGATACTCCGCAAACGGGGAATTCGTATTTAAAGAGGGTGGATTCTCTTACTTTGACCTACCTGTATTTAGTACTGTATTTATTTACCAACAAAATAAGGTACCTTAGCGTTTTTCTTACGATAAGGTGTCCTGCCTATTTAACGTGCACTTTGATTAATTCAGATAAATCAATCTCACCACCCACCAACCTGGCTATTTAACGTGTACTTTGATTAATTCGGATAAATCAATCTCACCACCCACCAACCGGGATCATGTACCTAAGCTGCTCATAATTACTTTGGAATTTGATACTAATGTTATTTACTTTACTTTTTTCCAGAATTACTACGAGTTTATGAGCCAGCTTATACTAATCCATCATCTACTACAATCTTCTTATAACAGAGATAAAATTCTGTATGAAGTAACCCGTAAGAATTGTTAGCACTTAAAGAAAATAAAATTATTATGCATATATAGCGGTGAAGTTCAAAAAATGATATATACAGTTGAGGATAATATCTACAAAATCTAAGCGGGGGCCATGCCATTGAATTTATTCAAAATCCTGTTTTCTTTTCTAATTAAAGTATTCAAAATATTATCGTAATATTACAGACTTCGGATTGGTGATGTGCAGTGAGGTGTTGCACAACTCCGAGCCGTCAGATCGTGCATTTGACGGCTCGGATTTCATCTCGGCAACCAACGATTGAGAGCCGTTCATTGCCGAGATGAGATCCGAGCCGTTGGATGCACGATCCGATGGCTCGGAGGTTCGCAATACGGTGCTGGACACATCACTACACAGCACCATCTACGAATTGGTAATATTACATGAATTTTTACGTGTATATAGAGCGTTTCAATATTAGTTTGAGTTTTCACTTCCCAGTTGACACGATGATATGATATGTTGTAGTTTTGTACAACCTTTTTGTGCTTGTATTGCCTCTACTTTTTCTCTTTCTTCAATTTTTTTTTAACAATTGATGATATGGTTGGGGGCACGAAAAAAGAAAAAGCAAACAACTACCTTCGTTAAGAACATACTTTCTCTAAGGGACAACGTTTGATCTAGTTTGTATATATAGCAAGATGGGAGACTTAAATAGTTAACCTGATACCCCAATTGACTTATGTTTTTATCCTGTTCAATTTGAACAATTATGTTTTCATCCTCATTCTTTTTTAATCCCAATAGTACCCTTTTGTATATATATATATATATATATATATATATAACACCAAAATTTGGGACTGAAACATAACTCCACAAAGTCCTCCGAAAGAAAAAAAATTGGTCACCGTTTAACCCATTCCATCCCAATCCCGTAAATCAGGCTTCAAACCCATTTTAAGTTTCCCCCATTCCTTTCCAAATCTCATAAATCTAAAACACATTTCATCCATTCCCAATTTCATCCCAAACCCTTTCCAATTTCATCCCAATCCCATAAGGGTGGTGCTAGTACCACACAAACACACACCCACTACTCACATGAGTGGTGGGTTTCATACACACTACACACTCTACTGTGTATGGAGCCCACCACTTATGTGGGTGTGGGTGTGAGTTTGGATGTATCACTAGAATTATTGATCCCATAAATCTAAATCTCACTTCAAGCCCACGCCCTTGAGTGGCCGTTGCTCACTGTCGAGGGGCTCCTCGACCGGGACGCGCCGCCGAGAAAGGACTAATCCGTCCAGAAGATGATCCTGGGGATCCAAATGGGGGTTTTCTGATTTTGAAGTTATCGACGAAGAAAATCTCCAAGTTTTCCTAACCCAAACGTACAAATAAACAGTGAGCGGCGATAGATGGGGATCGCTGATGGTAAGGGGAAGGGAAGAGGCAAAGAGTGACGGCTGTAGATCAATCACCGGCAAAGATCTCTGCACGCGGTAGCCATGAACGTCGTCGCCCACTCCTACCGTTGCCCACGACGCCCCTATTCGTCGGACTCTCATGCTCAGATGTCTATGGAAAAGAGAACGGCTCAATGCTTCCTCGAGAGAAATTATTCGGTGCTTCTTTAGAATGTAGCAGGTCCATGTAAAAAATAAATTATTCGGTGATTCCTTTGTTTTGCATGTTTACCGTGTTAATACTTTTGTAACCATGTTCTTAACTTAGATCAATTCTTTCTTGTTTCCACCATTGCAAATGGTGTATTAAGGTCGATTCATGGTGTATCACGTCTTAGTAGATGGAGTTTTTCCACCATTGTAATTGTAATGATTTTAGTTTTCATGGTAAATTTTTTGTTTCATTTACCATGAAATATGTTGTTGTCATTTTCATTTCATGATAAATTATTTGGACCATTTACCATGAAATGTTTGTTCGGGTCATGACATATTTATCGTGTTCAAATATACTTGAGAGAGAGGAAGAGATTTGAACATCATGAAAGTGGTTGGAGTCGAATATTTTGATTGAGTTTTATTTAATTTTTCAAATCAAGTTCACCTAATTTATGGTCACTATTGGTATAATCAGATGGGGGTTTTGCCACCATTGCAGTTATAATGGTTTTAGTTTTCATGCTAATTATTTATATCATTTATTATGAAATACGTTTGTATGTTATTTTTATTTTATGATTAATTATTTGGACCGTTTACTATGAAAGGTTTGTTCGAATCATGACATATTTATCGTGTCCAAGGCAAATATATTTCAGAGAGAGAGAGGAGAGAGATTTGAATTCATCCGTTGTAAATGGAAACAGAAATAAGTGGAATTTCCTTATATGAACATTTGAAAGTTCGAAAGTTTGAAATCCCCCTATTATAATCTCACTTAATTGCATACATTGATATATATTCTACCAAATCCCTTAAGTTTAGGAAACAAATAAAAGTGTATATATCTATGTGTATAACAGAAAAGGGTAAGAAAGACAATTCACACATTGAAATGATGAAAACATAAGCATGAAAAGTGGGCGGGATAAATACTTACGTAGTATGATTAAAAAGGATGAATATTTAAATATTCCTAGCAAGGTTTCAATGAAAAATGTCTTTAGGAATGGATTCTCCAAATTTTGAATTTGGCAAATACGGGAATAGAAAATGGAAAACAAACATAAATTAGATGAATTTAGTTTATTATTTTGTAAAAAGTTGTGATAAATAGTAAAATGAGAGAAAATAACAAAATGTCACGTAGGAGAGAGAACTGATGAGAGAACTCTTTTTTATTTTACATAATAACAATTTTTTTATTTTACATAATAACTATACATGCTTAGAGCATGTGCATCAGTTCTTAGTAAGGGTTATCATCGGGCCGAGCCGGGCCGATCGGGTTTTTTCTTTTTGGCGGGGCGGGCCACCTACCATAAATTGAAGCCCAAGCCCGGCCCACAGGCTAGCCCAATTGGCGGGCCGGTGGGCCAACGGGCGGGCTTAAATTTCCTTGGGCAAAACTAAACTAAGGGAAAAAAGAAAGGATTTTGTGGGATTTTGGGCTAATAGATGGGCCCGTTACCACGGGCGGGCTGCCGAGCCGGGCCTAGGGGCGGGCCGAGTAAAAATTCATAGGCCCGAGCCCGCCCGTTTTATGGGCTCGGGCCGGGTAAAAGCCCGGCGGGCTTTGGGCGGGTCGCGGGCCTTCGGGCTAAATGATGACCCTTAGTTCTTAGGTGAAAACGCTGGTGAACTGTATATTTTTTTCTTTTTACCTACCACATTTCTTACCTATTTTATCTATTTTTTTATTAAAATATGAATTTTGTATTTTCCGTTTTTCTTTTCTTCTTCTTTCTCCTTTTATTTTGAGCTTGAAACCTTAGCCCAAAGTTATACAATTACATATATATGATACCTTATACTTATCTATGGCTACACACAAACCCATTTACACCTTTTCCAGCCATTTTAGACGCCACCCATGTGGGTTGGGCAAGATTGAACTTCGATCGCCAGAATTTTCCGATGTTTTGGTCGGCGAGATCATCGTTGCTTTAAACCTAATTAAAGTCAATGAACCCAACAACGAAATCCTTCTTTCACAAGTGGACAACTGCTTCTTCTCCTCAATGAATCACCAATTTCAGAGGTGGGTTTTCAAAACCTAAAAGCGAGTAAATGCAAAACCTTTGTTGCAGAGAAAATAGTAAGAGAAAGAAAGAGCATTCAAGAAAAAAACTAATTAAAAAGGGATTCATAGTGAACAGTCCATCGGTATTAGTAGCGAAAAACTGTAGATGGAGGAACTTTACCGAGTTGTTTACAGAAGTTGCTGCAAGAGACTTTTTCTCATTTTGATTAGCTGAAATAGCTAAAAAGCTTTTTTATCTTATCCGATGTACATGCTCTTATAATATAGGTTTCTTATGCAAATATTAAATTGTAAAAAGGTGAATAATATGATAAAATATTGAAATTTTTATGTTGAAAATTGATTAATTATGATCAAATAGTGGCTAAAGAAGGGGTGACTTGAGAAAGTGAAAGGTTGGAGTAAGAAAATGGCGTGAGATAAGAGTATCAATGAGCAATAAATGAGTGACTTGAAAAAGCGAAAGAGGGAAGGAAATAGAGTGAGATGACAGGAATGGAGAGGTGATCGATATGTTTTTTTTTTTTTAAAAGTTGATCCCACTCTCTCTCTAAAAATCTCCAAACCCTAGCCGCCAATAGCCCTTCCCCTCCTTCCCTTCCTCCCTTCTCAGGCGGCGGGAGGGGAGGGATCCTTCCCCTCCGATCTCCCCCTTGTTCTCTTCCCTCCACCATCGAACCGTCTTCTCTCAATTCCGCGACTGAAGTTCGAGCGTTCATAGGGAACTTTTCAGCCAAATCGTCTTCTGGCGACATTCTTGGGGCTTCAGTTTCAGTGGTTGCGGGTAAGATGTTGTCTACCATCATTCTCAACCACCATCTTCTTAGATCTGTGACCCGATGCCGTCTACCGCGTTTGCTGGGTGGCCACCCCCCAACGATGTGTTCCAATTTTGTGAAGCAGATGTATGTTTACGAGTCTATCAAGGTGGTTGCAAAAGAGTAGTGGCAAATGTCTCGGCGGTGCTTCTTTTATTTTGTTATTTGTTTTGATATTGTCCTCTCTTTGGGGGGTTTGTCCTCCTTTGGTGGGTTTCTCTTCTTGTTTTGTGGGGCGGCACATTTATGCGCTTATACGCACTAATTCTGTTGGAGTGTCCAATCTATGGACTCCCAACCTTTCTCCATGTGGATCTTTTGATAAATACTACTTCTCAACTTTTGGCAAAAAAAAAAAGAAAAGATCGCTATGGTTTTTCGCATGATTATTTTCAATACTTCAAAAAGGTGAGAGTGACAAATGGAATACACATCTTTGATAGAGCTAGGCAGTATATATAATAATACACAATATATAACGTAAATAAATAAATATAGATGATAATCAAAGATGACAGGCAGGGGTAAATTAGTGTCGACCCTTATAATCTGCGTTACGTTAAGAATTAGGTGAAGTAATTGGGTGATGGTAATAATTAATACGTTAACGGCACTTGGAACGTGGAAGATTGGCCAGTTCCACTGATTAATTCACCAATAAACTACTCCTGTCCTAGTCAGTCATCCACATCATGCATGATTTAGACATGCATGCATATATATATGTATGTATATATACAAGGGCTAATTGTAACGTCTCATTCTCCACAAGAATGGCTTACCCAAATCTAGTACCCTATTCAACACGTTAACATTATTGGAGTAGTATTTTTCTAGAAAAGGAAACTTTTTTTTTTTTTTTGATAAGTTAGAAATTAAAGGAAACTTACTTACACTCTTGCTCAATATATATCAGTGATGATAAGAGTCAATTGAGTGACTGAGTAAAATCCTCTAGGCGAATTGAAGAAAACAAAGTCCTACTCCTACTACTTCACTTCAATGACTTGATTAGCAGCATCTTCAAGACTGAAAATAACGTACGTTGTTTATTTAGCATCAGATTTTTTTATTTTTTATTTTAAAGATATCGAATCCAATATTAATTAGCATCATTTTATAGATTTTGTGGATCCCTTGTCATTGGTACCAAAAACTAACAAGAAAAATGAGAATTTTAGATGAAATGAATAGTACATGAATAGGGTTTGAAGGATGTACTTCAAATCTACTTCATTTTATCATTAGTTCTCCATATACGGAGAATCAAATTGTATTCTTCATTTTGAAGAAAGTAAATCAAGTACATATATGGTTGGAGGTGTGCAAACTTCTTTATTTTGAAGAAATGGAGAATGGTTTTGAAGATTTGAAGGGTTGGTTGGAGATGCTTGAAGGGTGCAAACTAACCCTTCCAAACGCTTAAAAAAAACTTGATAACCTGACTGTCTAAGTAGACCTTGACCAGAACCAAATGCAAGATCAATACAATTCTCATTTGGTTCTCAGTTGATTTCTGAAAAGAAAAGGTACGTTACAAATTCAACCTCAGTTACTAATTAAATCAAAGATACATAAAGAATTTTTTCTTCAATCTTCTTAATTTGATCCTCTTAATAATCTTGAGATCCGTTCATTAGATGGTATATATATGAAACGGCAACAACTAATTATATCTCAAATATTGAATGAGGTGATTGATGTCTCAAATACCCTTTTTTGAAAGGAAAAAAATTCATATCTTGACGGAAGTTTTTAAAAAGTCGAAGCAAATTAATTGGCAGAGTAATAACATGTTCAGTCTTACGAAGAAGCTCGTGAGATATCTTGAATTTCCTTACTACTATTTGGATGATTATGACTAGTTAGTCATTTTTCAGAACACACATAAACATAAGCGGTAAGCCCAAGCAGGTAAACGATCTCCATCAATGGTTGGTTCCTATGACAGGACAGAGTTTATCCAAAAGTAAGGGGAAGAAGTGTAGAAGAAATCAGTGATGGCTACTGGCATGCATTATTTTTTCGATACCATTACTTGAACGACAGGCAAACTGGAAAGTGACATTTTTTAATAACAACCCGGTTTCTCTGCAGTTGACTGTAGAGAAGGGTTCTATCTGAATTGTTCATTTTAAAAATTAATGGTTCAGATTTGTTGAATTTATTACCAGTCATAATCGTTTATTACCTGTCATAAATTGAAAACAAATCTAGACCCTTAAAAACTTCATCCGACGACTGCGATCACGTGGACCGCACGCTTGCAGTCCAAAACTAGACTGCAGAAAAGCCAAATTCTTCATATAATAATATAACAAGAAAATTCGCTTTCCAAAAATATATATATATATATATATAACAAGAAAATTAGATCGAGTTCCAATTAATTACTCCTTTCGTCCTCTTTTAAGAATTCAATATTCCATTTTGGACTATCTCCTAATAATTGTTCATTTTTTAAAGTTAGTAGATAAAAATTGAAACATTTTTTATTTTGCCCATGTGTATATTCCATTTTGAAAAGTTAGTAAGTAAAAATGTAATGAAGATAGATCTACATGGGGTAAATATGGAAAGTTGTAACTTTTCATGTGTAATGATGATATCTCCATTAAATAAATAAATAAATTTACTCTTAAAAAGCAACGGAGAGAGTAATGCCACAAGTAAGTCTAGGGAAAGACAGTAATATACATCCCTTATTTGGGTATGTATCATATGGATCCCAAAATGTTATGAATTATAGAGAAAATATTACAAATCATATTGCTAAAAAGTTACAAATTATATAAAGGTTACGGAATATACCAAAATATTATGAATGATAATGAAAATGTTACGAATTGTACTGCTGAAAAATTATGAATTCTAAAACAAAAGTTGCAAAATACGCTAAAATGTTATGAATGAATCATAAAATATGTGCATATGATACATCTTTTTAAGAGGTGTATGTTGTAGACTTTCTCATAAGTCTATGGGTTTCTCTTACACGCGCAATTCTAAACCTTAACTAAAATGTACACTATATTTTTTATTTTGTGTGAAGATTGACATTTAAGTCTCATTAAGCAAAACCTTATCGATCAATTCTAGGTATGGTAGGTTTGTCCCCTCCTAAGTTGTCAAATTTAAAACCTTATCGATCAATTCTTTTGGGGTCGCTGGAGGTTTGTCCAATTAATATCTTCAGGGTTTTGAATTAATTAAGTTACTAAGCAAGCAAATTGTAAATTGGATTATCTGGTAAATAAAGTAAAAAAATGCAACTTGAGAATCATTAATCCTTTCAATTTAACAGAGTATACAAATAAACTGAAAAAACTTTGATAGTCGATCGATCGCTAAGATTGTTAAGTGTTTGGGAGTCAATTAATTCTTAGATTGTCAACTGTACATTATAAAATTTTAGACTATGGTGAGAAATAATAAAACCATTTGGATGCATGGCATGGATAGAATATATTTTGCGGAAGAGTTTTTGTGAGTGAAAAATTAATCATAATGCAAACAGCTCTTCCCAGAGTGAATTTTTTTTACTCCAAAGAATTCCTTTTAGGCCCGTCCAAATATTAAGCGCCTTCTCCAACTTCAATCTGGGCCACTGCAGACTGAACCACGCTTGCAGTAGCCCATTGGATCTTTGCTCTATCTGACCTCAATGGGCAGCGCTGTCTCATCTATCTATGTAAGTTACTCTCTCTCTCTCTCTCTCTCTCTCTCTCTCTCTCTCTCTCTGCCATTTGTATTGTAGTGTCGTGGCAAACATCTCTCTCTCTGCCATTTGTATTGTAGTGTTGTGGCAAACAAACAGTAATGACACATGATTCATGGCAGTCCAAGCTTCTTTGGTTATTTCATTTTTTTTTTTTTTATAACTCTCCTGTGACTCTCACATCGACAAATCTTAGAATTAGTCACATCGTCTGCTGACGAGGCCCGATTAATCATGGCAATCCAATCCAGTTTCAGACAACAATGAGAAAACAAAAAATCTCACCAATACATGCATGGAATCCAAAAAGGAAAGAAAGTGAAAACAAAACTAGAGGGGGTCCTATTAGAATTATTCTATCGGAATCCACCACCATACGTCTGTCCTAATACTCAAATCTTTAAACGTGGGTTTGGTAGTCTAGGTGCATGGTCCATTCCACCATATGTTCACACCTTTTGAGTTATGCTCATCAATTTGAATTATTATAAACGAATTGCAGTCAATCAATTTCTTGTTTCAAGTGATTTAAAAATGAGAGATAATTTAAAATATTCTAAAGCAAGTCAGAAAAGCTATCATTTTCACCAGTAGATTTAAACTTCTGCGTTCACGTGATTAGGGCGGAAAAAAAGGCCCTTGCTAGGTTAGCTAGATGATTCAGAATAAAGTTTATTTTAATCCTAAAGCACTAATCCTGTTTGAATTGCATTGGAGAGGGAAAACAAAATCCTGTTTGGATTGTAATTAAATATATAGCTCGTATTTCGGGTCCCTTGCTAATATAATAATAAAGTGTAAATAGAGGAAAAGATAGTTGGCTTGGCCATCTTGATTTGTAACATGTAAAAATATAAGGAATTAGAAAATATAAAGTGTTGATATATAGTGGACACATTTATTCGTGAGCCCAACATGCACTGGCAAATACTATATTATACTGGCACCTAATCTCATCACGAAAGAAAAGATACAGGTGTACTTTTGAGGTTTGTTTTTGTGTTAAAGGATTGGTGTACTTTTGATATTGAAGCAAGGATATTTTGAGAGAATCAACTGGGTGGTGGTCGAGTCATGTAGGGGAGGTAGGGGGTGTTCTGGACAGTGAGAAAAAATATTTTTTTAAAAAAGAAGATAATTTCAAACTCAAAAATTATATGATTACGTAAATAATTTTTTTACCAATATGGATCTTGTTTGATATAAATCTCATTGAGATCTTTTATACGGTGAAAAAAAAATTTATTTTTCATTTTCATTATATTTGAGTTTGAAAATTGAAAAAATAAACTTTTACAAAAAGAAGGTAAACTAGAACGGAGCCGTAATGGAGTTATTGTTCAGTGGTCTTGAGTCAGGATAACCAATAATTTTTCTTAGTATTGGTGATTATGATGATTTTGGCAACATTCAAAGATATTCATGCCCCATTATCCACATGTTTCTTATCGCTATATAGTTTGTCACATTAGTTGGCATGAGATCAAGGTATGACTAGCTTGAGCCTCTCTTGAAGCATGACTAGAGAGAGAATGCGTGTCCAGACTACTCTGCAGAGTCTACTCGATCTCGCTGGCTGTTCCTACATGTAATGGCTCATTTGATTATGACGACTTGGAGAGAGTTGCCACAAGATTCCTTAGGGAAAAAATGGTGGAATTTTTTTAACATAACATGTGACAACCTCTCTCTCCCTATCTCCACATATATATATATATATAGTGTGCGCGTGTGTGTATACATATATATACTGTTGGATTTATAGACTCAAAACCACCAACATCAGCCATAGAATTTATGGGGACAATTATAGACCATTGGATTTATGGATGAGATTCAAAAACTGAGCTATCTTATGTATACATGAGCGTGTGTGTGTATATCGGCCCTTGGTGGGAACCTGACAAGGAAGCTGCCTCAGATTTCCAAAAGTTTGCCAAAAACTTGGTCTCCAATTCAATCAATTCGGATGACTAGAATCTTCAGTAGAAATAAGAATATGATTACTAGGCATCAAATTCCTATTCCTAGGAATACAATGCCTAAAGTAATTTCATTCCAGTGTTTGGATTAATTCAGTAATCTTATACAGAAACTGTTGGCGATGGATAAATGGGTGGAGGATCTGCTATGTGGGGATCTGGCAAAGGAAGCAAGCTATGAAGTGGTGGGAGAAATTTTCTAGCTATGTTAGGCCATCTGGAAAGCACGTAATCTTTTTGTGTTCAGTAGTACTAAATCCCCTAATCATGAAGCGGTGATTGATCAAGCCAAGAGGCCTAGTGCTGACTACCTACAAGCAATTTACGATGGGGTTTCTTTTGGTGTTTCTCTTAAGCCAAGAGGGCTAATGCTAACTACCTACAAGCAATTTACGATGGGGTTTCTTTTGGTGTTTCTCCTTTACCTGCGTTTACCGGGGAATACTCATGATGTAAGGTGGGTACCTCCTCTCCCATCTTATGTCAAGTTCAATGTTGATGGAGCCTTTAAATCCTTCCGTAGCTTGGCTACCAGCTTTGGCATTATTGTTAGAGATTGTGGTGGATCTGCTCTGTATGGCGTTGTGGTCATCCTATGATATATTCGGCAATGGGGGCTTTGAGAATTGCTTGTGTTATGGCAATGGAGCAGGGTTATTCTGACGTAATTTTTGAGACTGACTGCCAAAACCTTGTTTGATATGTTTCTAATTTCAAATCTGAGTGCCCTTGGGAGGTTGAGGCAATCGTGGACGACATCAGGAAGTGGGTTGCCTATAATTGTTGGTCATTTCGGTGGTGTGGTAGAAATCTCAACAAAACAATTCATTGGGTTGCATCCCAATGCAGAATAGTTTCAAACTTTTTTCTTTCGGGTTGTATTTCGTCCACTCTTGAGTCTATTTTGTCCAAAGATGTGTCTTGAGATGAATGAAAAACCTGACGTTTTCAAAATATATATATATTAATTAATTATTTTACAAATTTATCAAAGTCAATATTTTCTTTTTTTTATTGATCAACCCAGGAATCTAAGATTCCTAAGGGGTAAGGGAGGAATCAAATTCCCACTTAATCTAATAATGTGATTCCTGGTTGGATGTGTCGTCACCGAAGTATGGTGTCACATTCTCATTCTTCCTCAAAATTCCTGTCATCCAAATTGAGAATAAATATATACAAAAGGCATGCCAATGGGAGGGAATTGACCGCAATAGCCGATTGCTAATATTTAAGTGATTGGGAAGCAACATGAATTTATCTCCTTCTGAAGTTTCTAAAAATAAGTTTCTTTATCGATTTTCACCTAGAAGGTTGAGTAATCTTGGCTATTAGTATAGTAAAATTACAAATGCAAAAATTATCATAGTTGGAGGGATATTTTATTAGCTTAAAGTTGACATATTGACTATGTATCAGTACAAAAGAAAGTCAAAAGTGTATATTACAATTGAATTACAAGCGAAGGCCAAGCGGCATTGTGCAAAGCCATTGTCCAAACATCTGTCTGCAAAGAATGTGTTTACGATGTATGCGTAATTAGTTTTCCTCTTTCCATGATATTATTATGATTTCGAAAAATTGAACCATGAAGATGGAATTTGTCGTCCCATTTATCACTGTTAGTAAATGGGTCTGTTTGGACCGGACCCAACCCAAATGAGACATCCACATGAATTATATGATTGGATTGGTTAGAAGGATGAGATAGATTCATTATGAGGAAATGACGGCCCAAGACACTTTGGGGGCCCAAATTACCAAGAAAGATGAGCCCATTACTAAGAAGGATTAGTAATCTTTGCACTCACTAATCCTTACCAGTCATTAACAAAAAACCACGTCCTTACCAGTCATTAAACGGGAATTCTAATCCTGTGATGTCATTTTTCCATTAATTATTTCTTTCTATCTATTATGAGACTTCAAACTCTTAGACTGTTATCTATAAATAAGGTCATGCAGATATTTGAGATATATACACAAGAAAAAGTTATAGTTTCATCTCTCCATCTCCTCTAGCAAAATATCTCCTATCAAATAATCTTTTCTCTCTAAGGTTTCCATCTAAGATTCTTAGAATTGTGATATGGATATTAAAAGCAAATTCTATTAGTCTTTTCTACTCAATGAGAATAGAAGACGATGTTCATATTTGAGTTCGAGTTCATGTTTACGGTTTGTGCTTGTAGAGCGGGTCTCAGTTCATAGATCTTGGAAAGCTCGAAATATTCCGATGTGCTTTATTATGTAAGACTTATGATCCCGTTCGTTTAAGGGTTTTGAATTTTAGATTTCAATCATTACTTTAATTTTTTTCTTTCTCTCTCCACAATCATTACCTATTTTCAATTATTATTATATTTTTCTTTACATTCATTATCTACAAATTTAAAATCCCAAAATGAATAAGGTCATAAATTTACATGCTTTCGACAGAGTTAACAACCACGTATTTGCAATTTTTCCAAAGTTTTGAGACCAAAATGCTACTACTACAACAAATTCTAAGAGAGTAATATTGCTAGCTGGGGACAATCCTGAATATATTGTGATGCAATAAATATATTCAGGATATCAACAATATATTCACGATTGTGATTCACCAAATGTGTTTCTGAATTTGACCATCAACGACTTGGGCACATCTTTAGAAAATGTAACACATGTGCCGACACTTTGGTGGGAGAAGCTAGAACTTTGCCGAGCCCTTTATTTCATTTCTTTCAGTTCTAATTTGTAAAAGTAATCAAGCATTTGATGATGCATGGGGTGTGAAATACTATATAGACTTTGTAATCGTTTTTTTTTATTTAATAACACCCCCCCCCCCCCCCCCCCCCCCCCCCCCCCACAAAAAAAAAAAAAAAATCAGATACCGTGCCCTACATGTATGCTGATTTTTCATAAAACCATTTTGCTATGCCCTTTTTTATTTGTTAATTCAATTTGGGTGGTCAATCTAACATTTCCTCTCCAAATTAGTTGCGGGCTTTCCAGGATGGATCTTCCACTTCCGTTATTCATGTTTACGCGTATCTGATCGATCCCGCTAGAAAACAAATTCGGATTTTGTCTGCTTGCAGCTCCTTAACAAGGATGGACGAGTACATATTAGGACGAGTACAATCGCCCTGGCCCCACATAGAAAAACACATACCCAGTACTAAAAATTATTTGTTAGTCTTGTAACACCGCTGCGTGCTGTGGTGTCTTCAATACTATTATTATTCATCACATATTTTATAGAAGCGGAACATTAAGTAGGTGTCCCAAACCACCATATAATTACTCACGTCAACATTATAGTAAGTCATTACGGTCCCATTTTGTTAAGATTCTTATTTTTTAAATATTTATACGGATTATTCTCTCATCATATATTATTTTAATTTAAAAAATAATTACTTATTTAAAAAATAAATATTTATTTTTCTGAGCCTTAGTCTATTCAAGAAAGCGTGGACCATCAAACAACCACATTATTGCAGTCTCTACTCGTCTGATTGTAGTAATAATTCGTTGGTAGAAGAAAATGTTGATGTATATCGTCACTGTCTTCACATTTGCTTCCATCAAGAAATTTTTCAGTGCCGAGTAGGTATATTTCATGTGATGTCCGTTTAGCACTTTTAAGTTGTCCATGCACTTTTGGACGGTTCAGATTGAAATTTTCTCTCTTCTCTCGCCCCTCCTTTTTCTTTCTCTTTTTTTTCTCTCCAAATCCAAGTCATTCAAAATTGTATCAGACAGTTCGAATGTGCGGAACGGACACCACTTGATATCCACGTGGCACTGAAAAATTTCTGGCTTCGATGATTGTAGAATAGACTTTTCTTCCAAAAAAAACCAATGGGGGGAAAAGCAATGGAAAATGTTAAAATAAATAAATAATAATATAATTCCAATTTTATACTCCATTGAATCACAGCTGACAGATTTGACGGGGATTAGTCAAATTTGATAAGAGTATTTGTTTGATTCAGTGGACTGTTAAAAGTCGGTCTACAGCATCACCAGACGAAACATGTCCTGATACAGACACAGTTGGAATGGCGGCAACCGGAGCGGGCTTTTTCACGGCCGTTTCGTCGCCGATTCTGCGCTCCCAATTGTCTCCGTCGATCAACCCCAAACATTTCGTGTCGGCAAGAGTTACGAGCCGGCAACCCGTTTCCTCAACTGAACCGCCGCCACAACCGCCGTCATCCTCCGGTAACGGAAGATTGGAAAAGAAGAAGCAGGAGGCGGCGGATACAGTAACGAAAAGCGGCGGTGAGTCGGAGGAGCGACGTTTGAGTTTGAAGGATTATTTTGAGCAGTCAAAGGATATAATCAGATCGGTCGACGGTGGGCCACCTCGTTGGTTCTCCCCCTTGGACTGCTATTCTCGCTCGAACAACTCTCCTCTCCTGCTCTTTTTACCCGGTATTTAGGTTCATTATTTATTTTCTCCTCTTTTTTTTTCTAGAATTTCACTACCTTTTTCCCGCGACTAAGAGATGCAACATTTTCAGTTAAGCCAAAAGAGAGTGGGGACAAGCATGATGTGACCGTCTTTTCTTGGCGGACCTCACCATTTTTCCGAATGATTTGAGCTATCATTTTACAGAAAAGTTTGCTCCTTTTTGCCTTTTTGATTTCTAATAAAAGCATGTCTGCTAGTTGAGTATGAGGTATCTAGCGACTAAAAATTTGCATTCCACCTTACTGTGCAAAATACCTTAATTTGAAAATATGAATCATTTACTTCATTGTTCCTACTGCGTCTGTTTGTTTTTGTCTTTCTTTTGGCAACCTTTGAATTCCGTCTATTTTGAGGTTTACAGGGATCGACGGCGTTGGGCTTGGACTTACTTTGCATCACCAAAGACTTGGAGAGTGAGCTCCCAAAGTTTTATTCTACTCAGTCTCTCCTTCTCTGGTGTAACTAGGGAAAAATTTAGAGGATTGGGTTACAAAAATTGCTAGATTTGTGGAACTTCATTAAACAGGCTCTTTGTTTATGGTTGGTTGATAATGTCTAATCCTTGTTTTTTTACCTCGTTAAAATGAAGGATATTTGATGTATGGTGCTTGCATATTCCTGTTCTGGACCGAACCCTATTTACAGGTCTGAGGTCTCTCTTCCTCCTCCTCCCTTCCTTCCTTTCTTCTTTTATGTTGTGTTTGTTGTAGGTGAAGGGTTAGAATCAACTAATGGTTGCATTTTGCCATTCCCCTGCCATGTTCCCTGGGATTGGAATGCAGTTTGAGCTTAAATTGGTCAGTAGTCTTTATTAGGCATTAGCTGAAGGGCATTAGACTGTCAATGGATGTCTCTAAAAGAATGACATTTATGGTACCTGTAATTTTCTTGTCTCAGAAGCTAGACTGCGACTTAGTGAATGATGATTGTCAGCTCTTATACGTATTTGAATCTTGCACATAAATTGAACGGTGGAATTGTGTGGTGCTATTTTAGTCTTCATTGTGAATGGAGTGATCAGGAATATAGAAACCAACTTATCGGAGGAAGTCCTCCCATTGCCATTGCTGAACAAACTATGCATTTCTCATGTCACAAGAAACAAGCTACAAGTTATTTCTTTTGTTCAATTTTTTCTTCTCATCTGAAATATTTCACTCTTAATGGTGCAAAGAATATGCACAAAAATTGAATTGGGTCTTTAAGCCTGCCCTCTCTGATGTCATTTGATTTTGATTTGAGGGCATAGTTCGGTAGCAAAACATGTATAGGGAGCCACTGTTTCAGTAGTATTCTAAGAGTAGCCAATTTATGCATATTGCCAAAGATTAGGTCTGTCTCCAATCCTCCCCCGCCCATATCCCAATGATTGGGAACTATATGGGTTTTGTTGTTGTTGTTGTTGTAATGGTGCAAAGAATGTAATAGGGATCATTGAAACATCTTGGCATGCAGATTAGAGCTTAGTTTGTTACTTAGTTTATTAGTTGAAGATGAAGAACATGATCACTTCTTTCACTTAGGAATGAAATGTTTTATGTGATCCCATGGTGATCTCGTCTTTCCAACTGTTGTTCAGGCCTGGTGGATCTGGTTGAAAGAACAGTGAGGTCAGAGAATTATCTTTCACCAAACAGACCCATATATCTTGTTGGAGAATCAATTGGAGCTTGCCTTGCACTCAGTGTTGCTGCCCGAAACCCTGATATTGATCTGATGCTTATTTTGGCTAACCCAGGTTGGAAGTCTCCCTTGTAGGAATCATCATGCGGAGGAAACTTATTGATTTAGTGTTTATTTTTCATACTTTTTTCTACCTAATGTTTTTTTGCAGCCACATCTTTCAGCAGATCACCGCTACAACCTTTAATACCTTTAATGCAAATCATGCCCGATCAGTTCCATCTCACTGTGCCATATATAGTGAGTTTAATGACAGGTTTGCCTGCCTCATTCGTGCAATTTGAGTTCTAGCTTTGTTGGTTGCTTCTTGAATCTTGTTGAATGGAGTTGGCAGGAACAAACTTGAACAGTCCAAAACTTTTTTTTTTTTTGCTTTGACTCGGCCTTTTAAACAACCAAGTTTCGACTTACGTTCAAGCTTGTGTGGTTGGATTGCTGAGCAGCATAGATAGACTCTCACGTGTCAGTGAACTGATACGAGTTGTTTAGTCCCACATATGTTCTTGAAGCAGAGTAGAATCCACCGCATTATCGGTTGGATTTGATCTTTGTCTGTAATTTAAGAAACTATGACCTTGGACCAACTTGGAAGTCTTAACTGCTATCTTACATGTTCGAACATACTCGTACTGAAGTTTAGTATTGCTACAACGTGTATCTTTCATGAAATTAAATATGCTCATAAGATATCCACATTGAATATTGAAATGGTTATGTTTAGGTCTTCCTTTGAAGATGGTGATGGCCACCGTGGAGAAAAGACTTCCCCTGCAACAAACAGTTGGAGAACTATCAGAACATTTTGGAGAATTGTCGTCATACATTTCTGTAAGATTCACAACCTTGCCTTGATAGACAACTGAACCATGAGTATTTCTTAAGAGAATATTGCTCTGCATAATGGGTATTAATACTGTTCATAATATTTGTGAGACTGTGTCTGGCTTCTTCTTCTCCATACATATTGTCTAAGATTACATCAAGGATACTACATCTATGTGGACGGCTCATTCTTCTCCA
This sequence comes from Rhododendron simsii, assembly GCA_014282245.1. Classification (NCBI taxonomy): domain Eukaryota; kingdom Viridiplantae; phylum Streptophyta; class Magnoliopsida; order Ericales; family Ericaceae; genus Rhododendron; species Rhododendron simsii. The sequence goes on from CM024962.1 coordinate 322,455, forward strand.
TACAAGTTTTGTCAACAATGGAGTGCCTTGTATCCAACATGGATATGGCACGCCTGTCTAGCTTACTCTCACACTCTTGAGTATACAGGCATTATGGATTTCCCTCAGCCGATTGTTGACGGGTGTTTTGTGTGTTTATAGTTTTTTGCTATTTCATGTTGATGCTTGAATTTACATTTTTGGTCCTGAACCTTTTATTTTGTGTGAGAAGAATTACTGATTTAGTTCACAGGTCCTGGTCGATAGCCTACCTAGAGAAACACTTATGTGGAAACTGCAGATGATTGGGTCAGCTTCCGCATATGCCAATTCACGTCTCCATGCTGTCAAAGCACAGACACTAATACTTTCAAGGTTTTCAGTCTTCAACTTTTTTCATCTTGACCTATTCGAGTTATCTGATTCTACGAATTGGATATGAGTTCACTAGAACACAAATTTTACTCCTTAACTGTCTTAGATGCTAACCATAATGACTTATCAAAAAAAGATGCTAACCATAACGATTCTAGAGCTCGTTGGTATATGTCAATAACTGATAGTCTTCTAGCAAATTTACCTTTGAGTTTTATGAGGCAGCTTGTGAAAAGATTGCCAAACACGCTGTGCGTAGTTCATTGTGTATGCTGGAGGATTTCAGTTAGACAAAAGAACAATGAAAGAGGGAAAGTATAAGAGATTCATCGAAGAGAACACATCACAATTCACAACCCTCCCGTGGTTGCGATTGGAAACCACCTCAGAGTTTCTTCTTTACCTCAGAATTGACTTAGGAATAAATATTTGGAAAATGAAGTTTCCACTGTGTCAAATTATTAGGTCGTGAACTGTTACCCTTGGGATGATAATTACCACAGCTGGAGTTACTATAAAATGCTATATACTCTAGAACTTGACGTATTGCAGGCATTTCAAATATGGCAGAGCTTGTCCAAATTATGTCTAACTTTGTCTAGGAAAACTGCATGACTTACCTAGAACTACTTGTGACCTCATGCAAAGACTCTTAAGCGAAATCAATTTTATATAGCATGCTTGAAACCCCGGCTCAATACAGTCAACAAATCAAGGAGTTTCAGAATGTCTTTGACTTTAGAACATACTAAAGTATAAAAGATATGCAGACCTAGGACATATTAAGTCTTAACCGTACTTATTTGCCCAACATCTCGAGTATCCCCATCTCCATTTCCCAGCTTGTCCTTTGTTTGTTCCTCTGCCTTGCATCAGTAGACCTTCTTGTTCTCTTAGTAGGGCTTGATCTGCCCGAGTAGTAGTTTATAAAAGAGGTAGCAGCATTGGTGTTTTTCCGTTTTTGGGCCGTTATCTTATCGTGGGGATTGTAAAATATTGTGTTTACAGTGGAAGGGATTTGGTCCTACCAAGTGAAGAGGAAGGTGAAAGACTTCGTCGTACGCTGCTGAAATGTGAGATTCGAAAGTTTAATGACAGCGGACATGCACTATTATTGGTAAGATGAACTCTCTCCCTTTCTCTCTTGCTTTTGGTGAATCTAAGCAATTTCTGAAGCCTTTTCTTTCTTTCCTTTTTCCCGTCCTTTGTTACAAGTGAAAAAATTTTGCTAGAAAAGGCCTAAATAAGATGCAACCCCTTTAGTTTAACTTTCACATACTTTCCACAAACATGTTGCAGGAAGATGGTGTTGATTTAGTCACAATCATTAAGGGTGCTAGCTTCTATCGCCGTGCTAGATGTCTTGACTATGTCTCTGATTATATGCCACCCACTCCTCCTGAATTCAGAAAAATACACGAGTCAATCAGGTACTAGGACTTCGATCCCGATAATTTCAAACTTCAGCTATAAAAAAGAACTTTGTCATAATATAATTGTAAATTTTTGGGCTACTTATTGGTTTATGGCTTCTCATGGTTGGGTTTTAGCCACTGAAACTGGTCTTTCAAATGAAGTTTTTGTACGTCATCTTCACGAAATAACATGTTCGTGTTCACTTGATATAGAAAGCTGATGATAGGAATGTTAATGCAGATTTCAATATCATACTTCTTGTTATTGTCATTACTCACTGTTTGATTCTACTCTGTTTTGTATGGTGTTATCCTTAGTCCACTGGTAAACTATGCTCATACCCCACTTGACATATCCCATGCCTTTTTTTTTTTTGGCAAGCTGCTTTAAAATTTATGCAGTATTGTTGTAAATTATTGACAGTTATCTTACTGATATTATCCTCATGTAATTACAGATGGACTGAGATGGCTACTTGTCCTGTGATGCTCTCAACTTTAGAGAATGGAAAGATTGTGAGAGGCCTAGAAGGGATTCCTTCCGAGGGGCCTGTCTTGTTTGTTGGATATCACATGTTGTTAGGCTGGGAATTGGCTCCTTTGGTAGCCCGTTTTTGGGCGGAAAGGAATATTCTTTTGCGAGGGATAGCCCATCCCATGATGTTCAGAAAATTGAGAGATGGAAAATTACCTGAATTATCCAGTTTTGATACATTCAGAATGATGGGCGCAGTTCCTGTATCTGCAACTAATTTCTATAAACTTTTTGCTTCAAAGTCCCATGTTCTACTGTATCCAGGGGGCATGCGTGAAGCTCTTCACCGAAAGGTAAGATTTGAAGGTACATTGTACCTTAGTCTACATCCAGGGTATATTCTACCATCCAGTGTTTCTTCTACTTTTAGTTCCGGTGCCTTATGTTCATAATAGCAGGTTTTTACTTGTTTGTTAACCCATCTTTCTGAGTGTCCTTAAATCTTAACTTCTGCTGCTCATTTGAAGAAGGACTGCAAGTAATGAAGAAAAACCCTGTTGTTCTACTTATGTGGACAAACATTAGACAAGTAGTGATGACCTTTAATTGTGATGATTTTCATCCCCTTTCTGACTTGGAAAGAACAATTTTATGGGAGAGGAATTTGCCCCCTCTTATTAGATTTGAGAATCTTGATGTGCTTTTCGTCTATATCTCTACTGTATCTTTTGTGGGTTGAATGAGTTTATCTATATGTGCACTATGAGCTTTGCATGGAAATGTCATGTGTGTCTAGTTAAGAACTTCAGATTCATAACACACTTAAATTGTCATACCTTTCAGGGTGAGGAGTACAAGTTATTCTGGCCAGAACAATCTGAGTTTGTAAGGATGGCGGCGAGATTTGGAGCAACAATTATACCTTTCGGGGTTGTTGGTGAAGATGATATTAGCCAAGTAAGTGAGAACTTCAATATTCGTTGGCACTTTTTCTTGCCACCGATTGTTGATCAATCTCTAGTTGTGACTGCATATATTTATCCACGCGTCCTTCTAAAGCATAAATTCCAAAGATTCTAGCTAGGGAAACTTGTCTGTCTTTTTGTGACTCAATGCTTTAGTGCTTTCACGATTATCACCAATTGCCCTGTCTATTCTTTCAGTCCCTAAAAATTTAAATTTCTCGTTCCTCTGAAAGTTTTGTGGTGGGACATACTAATAGGTTTCAGAACAACTCATTATTAAAGTATAATTCAAACTGTTTTGTTGAGTTTGGGTGTAAACGTGGGAATTTGGAATATTCTACTAGTGTGGAAGCAACTGTCGAATGGTTGACATTCTGCATGTTTTCTTTTGTTAGGTATTACTTGATTATGATGATCTCATGAAGATTCCTTATTTTAAGGCTGAGATAGCAGACCTTACTGACGAGGCTGTGAAGTTGAGGTATTTCAATTGCTTGATATATTGGGGTTAATTCTTTTGATTTCACACGCAGGGAGATTGCACAGAATTACACTCCAATCTTCGCTGGTCTTGACCCCTTCCTTTCCTTCCAACTCCCTCTTTGCTCCCTCACCACGCTCACACTAGATCCCCGCCACAATTAAGCTAATTCACGACCTCACATTGGTTTCGTTGACACCATAATGATGTGCTTAATCCCAGCATTTGAAATGTTCTAGGTTTGCACAAAAGGTTAGCTGTAAGTTAACAATATTGTCGATCAAATAGTATAGTGGCAACTCATAATGAGGAACCAGGTGAGAGAATACGAATGGCTAAGGATGCCCAGGCTAGTAATCAGTCGTATTTCATGAAACATGCACTTCAAGCTTGATTTTTCTTCCAGCCTCATTATCAAATTTTCAAGCATTTTTATGCTTTTTGATGAGTTTGACAGTCCAAAATAGAATTAGAAAAGGACAAATCCTTAAAACTTCCATCAGATATGCACTCTATGAGGTGCAACTCATAAAACTTCTTGTTAGATTTCTCTGGATCTTTCAGATGGTTGTTTGTATTGCTTGGTTCATCATTTGAATATTGATATAATATTCTGACTATAGAGCTGACATCAAGGGAGAAGTTGCAAATCAGGATGTGCACCTTCCAATTATATTACCCAAACTTCCTGGCCGTTTCTATTTCCTCTTCGGAAAGCCAATTGAAACAAAAGGTATGTGTTGACCCCCATGTTCATTTTTCTTTCCAGCACCGTAATCTTTTACTCCCTCAAATCACCATCTCCAGGGAATATTCTTACATTTTTGGTAGAATTCTTTTGAATAATGCTGTTAATCATGTCTAATTAAAGTAATTCATTGATCTAAATTGAAATAGCCCGAGTTCACCAAACTGAGAAATTATGACTGAAACTAAAACTAAAATACCTCATTCACCTCTCTTATATGACGCATAAAATAAGAGTAGTAAGTTTGTTCAGCATTTCTATTAATTTGGGTATAGGTCTGTCTAGTTAACCGCAGAGTCAAACCAAGTAAACTTATCAGTTTAAATGGTTATTGGTTCTTCGCATTGACATATGAATTGTGTGCTATGTCCATTTCATTTCTTGATTATTGATGCAGTACTTGTGGGTTCTATTATTCTCTCTCTCAGTACTGCGGGTTCTATTATTCTCTCTCTCTCTCTCTCTCTCTCTCTCTCTCTCTCTCTCTCTCTCTCTCTCTCTCATGCCCATGGGAATTAAATTTTGATGTTTCTGGGCTAATGGGAAATTGTGTCTTCCTATAGAGACACATGCTTGAACTGGTAGGACCAACTGAATCCATAGCAGCTCTCTCCTAATTTATCGTGATCTTTTGCACTCATTGCTTAGTTCTGTGTCACACTTTCAAGGAATCTGTTTGTTTAGTTGGAGTTGGGATTGCCTAAACCAACCAAATTCAAACTTGATGAGCACTATAACGAGAGATAGTAGTAGGACATAAAGTATCAAGCTAAATCACTCCACTTGTATAGTGATCGTGATGAAGCAACAGTGGTTTATGTGTTTGGCTTATTGAGTTATGCAGATATCCTGCCCATTTTCTACAGTGAGTTTGGTGATGGGGAGTGTAATTTTTACCAACAAAGAGCCAAGGCTTTAGAGCAGTTGCGAGATGCTTGTGTCCTGCTTAAACTGAAATCTAGCAAGACAATTTTGGTTCTTTCTTCCTTAACGTTTGTTAAAGCATTCTTTCTTGGCTTCTCAATTCTAACTCTTTATTTCATCTGGTGGCAAAGGGAGGAAGCATGAATTAAGGAGCAGGGACAAAGCGCATGAACTGTATTTAGAAGTCAAGTCCGAGGTTGAGAAATGCCTTGCTTTCTTGAAGGAGAAAAGAGAACACGACCCTTACAGAGAATTACTGCCTCGGTTAATATTCCAGGCCACTCATGGTTTTGATTCTGACGTCCCAACATTTGAACTGTGATTTTTTTTTTTTTTTTTCCCGTCAAAGGCGAGTCCTTTTCATATAGGAGGCAGGCAGGATATGCTCCCAGACAGATATAACGGTGTCCGGTGCCCAGAGTTGCCACCGCATAAGATATATCCATACATGATTCTTTTTCCCCAGAAAAGCAAGAAAGAAGTTGAAACAAGAAAGCGGAGGGAATGGGGAGGGAAGTGTAGCTCAGGAATACTAATATTCTTGCTATTATGGTATACTACCAACTATATACTCCGTATATGTCATTCATGCAGTGATTCATTTACCATTGTAATAATCAAAGCGGGATGATTTACGAATTCTACAGTTTGTAGGATGATGTCCCTGCCTCTACCAAAAGTTTTTCTACTTTCTTTCAATTACTGCTCTTGCATTTTGGACAGAATTTTTGTATTGAGTAATTTATTTTAGTAAAGATACAAAGTTTCTATTTTTCACCCTTTTACTCGTCTCTCAAAGCAAGATCTATAGGGATAGTCAGTATCTAGGGACATTGTTGACACGTCTTGCATCACTTACAAGAGAGATACTTATTCACGGCGGGACCTTGAATAAGTTCTTTAACTCGTCTTTGAAAAAATTTCATCAACATCCGAACCGTTTAGACAGTTGCGATTCACCTCCGTAAAATGTAATTCACAAAGATTCTCCACTTACAAAAACCATACCAGTCACAAACTTGATCGACAATGATCAGCTCATTTCCCGGCCGCGATAATTAACCTCAATATTGTAGTAGTAACAAATACCAGCGCACGAGAGCTAATAACAAATCATTTCCTCACCGACACCGTTGTCCCTTCCATTGGACATTTCTCGTTTCTTTCCTTCCTTCCTTCCTTCCTCAGCTCTTCTTCGTCGGTGGTGCTAATTGAATGGAGTAACCCACAAGTGATTGTGTTGTCTTGTCTTGTCTTATGTAAAGACAGCTTTTTAACAGTTGACGTGCATTATTATAGTACATATATATTCTATTAAAAGAAAAGAGTTTCTACTTAATATTACTCCCATTCATCGGGTCTGGTCTATGATTCTCCTCTCAACTGTCTTAATTAATATTATACAGATATTTTCATATCTTTGAGCCCACAAAAAACAAAAAACAAAATGTCAGATTACTCCATGTGGGAGGATATTATGTTCATTTAATTTAATAAACCCCGCACTGTATTATTCTTGTTTAAATTTACGACGACGACTGAGTAAAATGTTACCAACAAGACCGAGGAGGAGGAGGAGGAGGAGGAGAGTACCTTCATGGCGGCCACCGGAACGGGAGTTTTGTCGGCCGACTCCTGCTTCTCGCCGCTCCGCCACCGCCACCGCCGCCGTATTCATGCTCAATTGCAGCCGAAAGTTTCTGTTACGGCTCGAGAGTCTGTTCCGGCCACCGTACTACAAAGTTCAACCACGACTAATGGTGGCTCCCACAACGGGAGGTTAGAGAAGAGGTCTGAAGCCACGCGGGTGGGTCAAAAGTACGACTCGGTGGCCAAATCGGAGGGTGAGTCGTTGTCGTTTGGTTTGAAGGATTACTATGAGCAGTCGATTGGTATGATGAGATCCAACGACGGTGGACCGCCTCGTTGGTTTTCACCGTTGGAGTGCGGTGCTCCATCTAGCGACTCTCCTCTCTTGCTCTTTTTGCCCGGTTAGAACTCCACTCTCTCGAGAACAAGTTATTTCTTGAAAGTTGAAATAAAAGCCCTTTGGTGAGAAACGAAAGAGTCAATGGAAAATTTTCATTTTTGTATTTTCGCTCCATTTCTCACTAAAAAATACTTCTACTACTCAATTCAAATGAGTGATACGAGTTCTTTTTCGTGGTAAAGGTGTTGGTAGTTGGAGCTGTGCTAGTGAATAATTATAAAGTGAGTTGAGAATAGCATTAGTGATAAGTATGTGATCATCACAATAATGAAACCTTACTTTGCACGTTTAATTTTTGCTAGTGGTCACTTTTCTTTTCCTTTTTTTTTTTTTTTTTTAAAGCTTGCCATAAGATGAAATTCATTGCTTAACTGCTTTATGGTGTTTAAACGGATTTGACCAGGGTTTGATGGCGTTGGACTTGGACTTTTGTTGCATCATCAAAGACTTGGAGAGTACTAACTTTTCCATCTCTGCTAATTTTGTATTTCCTTCATTACTATAGCCAACGTGCATAAGCATGTTTATGCCTGTTCAAACGAATGAGAAAATGGATTTCGAAAAAAAATAAAGCCTCCAGAATATGGTATCAAACTCTATTTGAAATTTATATCCTCGTTCTATCTAATGACCTTTTTTTTTCCTAAATGAAGGATTTTTTATTTGTGGTGCCTGCACATCCCCACCACGGATCGGACACCATTTACAGGTCTCTCTCTTTCTTCCTCTCTCACTTCATGCTTGTATGTAGGCTGTACAATGTTTATACCTTGGGTTTTGCCCTGGTTTACGATATTCATTTTAAACCTCTCAGTGGAGCCTAGTGTGAACTGTAGGAAAAATAAAAGAATTTGGTACGGAATGTCCAAGCAACCAACTTCCGTAATTTCTTTTAGTCTTATGAAAGGAATGACAACTCCCATTACAAATGATTATCCTCCTTTTGATTTTTTTTACTTTTGATGCTTTAGTTCCTGCAATTCTAAAAATTAGAAGTCCTGGGGCATCTAAATGCACCTGTGATTATCTTTTGAAGATTGAACCCATGCTGAAAATCTTAGTACCGATATAAAATATCAGGTGACAATGTGCTAATTATGTGATTTCTACTTCTTACGGTTCAGAACTGGTGAAGCTGATTGAGAGAACAGTTAGGTCAGAGAATCACCGTTTACCTAGCAGACCCATATACCTTGTTGGAGAGTCTCTTGGAGGATGCCTTGCCCTAGCTGTTGCTGCCCGGAACCCTGATATTGATCTTATGTTAATTTTGGCTAACCCAGGTGAGAAGTTTGTTTCTTGCAGATCATTATGTTAAAAGGAGCTCTGACATTCACTCAACTCTCATTAATGTCTGAGCTTTGGTCATCCTCTTGGAAAATATTTTGTTTTGCAGCCACATGTTTCAGCAAGTCACAGCTGCAACCCATGCTACCTTTCCTGGAAATAATGCCCGAGCAGCTCCATTTTGGCATGCCTTATTTGCTGAGTTTATTGACAGGTTTGCTTTTCTTGCGTCATAAAATTTCTATTCAACTTCGGTAATCGCTAATTCAGTTCCAATAAAACTGCTTAACTTGCAAGCCTAGTTATGTGCAGAGGAACCTACATGTGAAAAAAGAACCTTTCATACGGAGAAAGCCTTCCCAAGGCTTGCTGCCTATGCCAAATGCTCCTTTCTTTAGAAGTACTAGTTGGTCTTGCCTATGAAAATAGAATAGTAAAACAAGGTTCCTGGAGACCACAATCAATAATTCAATTCATTTTCAATTAGGTCTTGCTCTAACTTCTTTAGGGGTTAGGGGTTGTAACTTTCTTGGTAGCTCACTTTTCAAAATAAATAAATAAATAACTTTCTTGGTAGCTCAACACATGTACTCTTTACGTGCTTATGCATAGGAATAGAGTTTTGGTTACTAGGTACACGACGACGTAGTTAAATTCACCATCTTTGAGTCCAATGCAAGTTCTTCTTACTCTTCTTATTTGTACAGTAGGAGTACAACATGCCAAGCTGAAGGTTTATTTTTCCTGTAAGCAATTTTGCATGTCTATAGGGTACTTTCTGTGTGGTACCCAACTTGAATGTGGTTGGTTTAAGAAGTGGACCAGCTAGTTTTATGTTGGTGTTCTAGCCAACAATAGTGGTCATGACAATTAGTAATTGGAGTTGGTTACCACTCGGCACTGCAATTAGGCACCCAAGAACTTTCCTACTAGCAACTGCAGACAATCCAAAACTAAATCGCTTTGACTGCTGTCGAATTATACTCTTACCGTATAGTTTTTACTCCATATTCTTTTAGCACTCAAGAAATGGCACAATGGCATGGGCATATCAATTATTTATTGACCTAGCTAAGCTGAACCTTTTGTTCCTCTGCCTTGGCTTTTTTAAGCACTATTTTCATTGGCATTCTTAAGAAGTACATAATTGCGATATGCACTGGGTAAACAGGCATACCAAACCAGCTTGCTCCCTGAAGGTCTGAACCATCAATACTTGGAATTGCAGATTGCGTTTTCTTAAGGTTGATTTCAAAGTAAATAAGCGTTTTTTTGTGACGGAAATAGGTATTGGGAAGTGATTTTAATGCATTGCATTTCCCCTTCAAAGTAGAAAACTATTTAATGCGGTCAACATAAGCATGTCTTGTTAGATATGAGATATGCGAGAGTTTTCTCCAAGGAAACTGAAATTTCAACTTGTAGGAGCACCTTTGAGGATGGTGACGGCTATAGTGGAGAAAGGGCTTCTTCCTCTGCAACAAACAGTTGGAGAGCTATCCAAGGCTATTATAGATTTGTCTTCTTACCTTTCTGTAAGATTTTCTTTTGCATGTGAATGAAAAAAATTTATTGCTGATAAATTTTCTTCTTGTTAAAGGATCTGAAGAGTTTTATTTCATTGTCAAACAAAGGACACACATTCTCCGTACCTACTCTGATGGCCTTTTGATTTTTATACATGAAAAAGATGTCCCCTCTCTCATATTTGTTTAGACTTGTACTGCTTGTTACCAACATGGATGCTATGCCCTCTTTTATGTTAATGTAAGAATTCAATAAGTAGGAATTGCATAGTGTTCCGTCATAAGTGATACTTTTTTACTTCATATTGGGTCTTGAAATTCAATTTTCATGTGGTGCCAAGTTTTGTAAAAGAGATGACTATTAAGGTCACAGGTTCTGGCTGAAGTTTTACCTGGAGACACACTTCTCTGGAAGCTGCAGATGCTCAGATCAGCTTCAGCATATGCAAATTCACGTCTACATGCTGTCAAAGCCCGGACCCTAATACTTTCCAGGTCTTCATTTCTAACTGTCATACTCAAATGATTAAGGGAAAGTTAACATTGCTCTCTCCATTCTAAAGCGATTAGCCTGTTATTCACTTTGAAGGCTAAACCTTTAAGGAAAAGTCAATACCACATATAGATCTCTTGTTTGTATTCTAGTTTTCTATTTTGGATCTTGTCTATGTCGAGTAATAGATTATGGTGTGAGAAGAATATGGAGGTGAATTTAGTAACTGCTATTCATACACCTTTTCTTTGTTCCTGGTAAGCAACAAGGAGTAATGATATGAGTACGATGAATCAATACAAGGCACACACATGGCCAATACAACTATAGTTCAACTTATGATTGTGGACATATTCTTAATATGAAATAGCAAGAGTGCCGGGGCAGAGGAAGTACTACACTTATTTTGGAGAAGATAATAACACAACATCCTGGTTTTGTGATTTTGATCAAGAATCACACAAGCAAAAATTAGTCTGGACATATATGTTACGTGAAAAGTGGCCGTAATGGCTTTATTGATCAATTGCATCTTCCTTTGGAGTGAATAATACTAGCTTCTTTGTCAGATTACACTAATATTGCATGGCATCTTGATGATATGTTGATATTGAGGTCTCTCCGTTTCCTCTGAAACTTAGAGAAGTTTCCATACGAACTTCCTGCATTGCAATAAAATGTTTATTGATTAACATATCCATGTTTGGTACTCTTATCTGTGAATTGTTTTTGCTTTATAGTGGGAAGGATCAGCTACTACCAAGTCAAGAGGAAGGGGAAAGACTTCGTCGTATTTTGCCAAAATGTGAGATTCGTAAGTTCAGTGACAGCAATCATGCCATACTCTTGGTAAATCTCTCTCTCTCTCTCTCTCTCTCTCTCTCTCTCTCTCTCTCTCAACTTTTGCTGATGTAACTATGGTGGTTCCCCACATATCTAACAGGAAGATGGGGTTGATCTGGTAACTATCATAAAGGGCTCTAGTTTCTATCGTCGTGCAAAGGTCCTTGACTATGCCTCTGATTACTTTCCACCAAGCCCTTCTGAGTTCAAGAAAATCTATGAATCGTGCAGGTATGTTAGTCTGAAGCAACCTCATAAAAATAACATAGTGTTTTGGTATGAAAATGACCAAATTGTGGCATTTTAACTTGTCTATCAGTGGCTTACAACTACAGATACATGGGAATAAGACATGTTATTTTCAGTGCAGTCTTATCAAAGTTAGAGATATGTGTTTCATGGAACCAACACATCATAATTATAAACACCATAATTATTTGTTCCCATTTAGATTTAAGGTGGTGTACGTATTAAGCTTGCTGTTATGGATGTTTTCCATAAGCAGGTGCTGATTATCTACTTGGCAGTTGCCCAAACATTTTCTTTTCTTTTCTTTTTTGTCGTATTTATGTAGTTAATTGCGTATGAACATTTAACTGTCACTTAGTATTGCTTCACACTTTTTTTGAATTCCTAGATGGATTGAGGTTGCTACTGCTCCTGTGATGCTGTCAACCCTAGAGAATGGGAACATTGTGAAGGGCCTTGCAGGGATTCCTTCCAAGGGACCTGTCTTATTTGTTGGTTATCACATGTTGTTAGGTTTAGAAGTAATTTCATTGGTATCCCGTTTCTGGGCTGAAAGAAACATTCTTGTGCGAGGGATAGCACACCCAATGTTGTTTGAGGGTTCAAATACTACAGTTGATGTATCAGCATATGACACGTTAAGAGTTATGGGGGCAGTTCCCGTATCAGGAAGTAACTTATATAAACTTCTTTCTTTGAATTCCCATGTGCTGCTTTATCCAGGAGGCGTGCGTGAGGCTCTTCATCGGAAGGTAAGAGTTTAGTGGACGCAGCATGCCTTGATCAACATGTTACCTGTTTTGGATGTTTCCTTCCATTGTTCTTCGTATTTCCATTTTAGCAAGTGCAGAATTAGACTTTTAAATGAATGTGATGCCATCAAGATGGTAAATGGTTCCTCCCTACTTGCATCATAAATAAGTTTTTCACTTTGAAAACAAAAGGTAATGAAGTGGATGATAGCATCATTTTTCTTGTTACAGGGACATATCTATGGACTGTGGTATGATAAAGTTTGATTAATCACATCTTTCCCTTCATTTCATTATATTTTTTCTTTTCTCTGTAGTTATTTAACCCGTCTGGAAAAATGTTTACCAAATCTGGTGTAATATAAATGCAAATATTTTCTACTATGCCGTTGTGTAATTAACTTGCTTACTCATAGACATGTGGTACATCGCTGTGTCTAGATGTATGTTCTAAACTCCTACTATTATGCTCAGCTGTGTCTAGATGTATGTTCCAAACTCCTTCTATTATGCTCAGCTCTTCATACTTTCCAGGGTGAGGAATACAAGTTGTTCTGGCCAGAACGGTCTGAGTTTGTCAGAATGGCAGCAAGATTTGGAGCAACAATTATACCTTTTGGTGCTGTTGGAGAAGATGATTTGGCTCAGGTAAGCCTGAAACTTAACTTCTGGAATTTTCGTCTTTGTTATGGCCTTTTGTTTTATATACACAAACAGTACGTCCTTTTGGATTTTATATTCTTATTGAGCTGGTCAATTTGACTCAATTTCCTAGATGCCATGGGTTGTCTCCAATCGTTGATCTATCTAATTCTTGGAGTCCTTTGTCACCGGTACCTGGTTAAATGTCCCATACTTCTCAGTATTGAACTTTTATTTACTAGGGCAAATAGTGGCTTCATGTAAAATGAGGCATTCATTGTGGACATTTATCTCATTTTGAAGGAACTGTGTTCTATTGCGTAAGTAACATAAGTGGCCAAGTGCGAACTTTCATCCATAGTTACATGTTTGTTGGGTGCATGTCCAGTCCAGCTATACTATTGAACCCATTACCACCAAGTGGTTAGTTCAGTGTGTCAGTACTTGGAGTTCCTCACACATTGCTTGTATTCAAGTATCTATAGCAGCTTAGTGGGGCTAACATACTCGTAAGTCTTCACATATGCTTTAGCACTCGTAGCACGTGGTGGGAACTTAGCTTCGGCCCCGACATGGGTGTGGTGGGTTCCCTGCAAATGGCTATGTGGTCCAAGGGCAATACTCTCTGGCGGATATGTGGAGTCGCCTATTGAAGTACCAAACAAACAAATACGTACTGGACCCATTAAAATGCCTTACCTAGAATTGGTGTGTCCTGATGGGGCTGCTTCAGCCATTTGAAAAGTCAATCACATGAGCTGAAAGGAATTTTGTGATAAATAATTAGTGATTTACTCATCTTCCTGCTCTTAGATTTTAGAACTCTAAATAATTCTTTGATAAACAAGTGGTTATGTTCTTCTTTAATTAGGTTGTGTTTGATTATGAGGACCAAATGAAGATTCCTTTTTTGAAGGATGAACTTGAGAAAATGAGAGAAGGGAATATCACATTGAGGTATTTAAGCTTTTTTTCTTGGTTTCATTGACCTTCATAAGATGATCTGGTTTTCATACAGTACTCGGGTTCAGAGGTTCACACTTCCCCCTCATTTCACTTATTTTTGTTTATGCTTTATTAATTCTTGAAATAGCATCCAAGATTACAGGTCTCATAGTAAAACACGAGTCTCAATATTTTTCTTGAGCCATTATGGGAAAGTAGCTGTTATATTATTACTGTATTGACTGATAAAAGGTAATGAAAAAAGGATCAATTAAACAAAAATTGATTAGATCTCATTTTTTAGATCTGACTCTGTTGAAAACTTTAAGCAGTTAAGATGAAACACTGGCGCCAACTGGTACTCAGTAAGTAACAAAAAAATAAAAATAATTGGTACTCAAAACACTGGATTCATGTTTCTTGGAGTGTGGAATATTAGGGGGGTTGGTAGACCCGCAGAAGCAAAATGAAGTGAGGAAATTGATTCTAGAGCACAAGCTTTCTTTTGTTGCGTTAATTGGAAAATCAAGTAAGTGAATAAAGACAGAGTTTTGAGAGCTATAGCCCCAGGATGGCATGCTAGTTAGCTGACACATGACGGGAGACCTAAATGCTTTTGATTGTTAATCGGGACCGAATTGGAAATGGTGGAAAAGTTACTGGACTTGAATTTAAGTTACAATTTAGTTGGGAAAGAAATTAGTTGGTAAATATGAAATTTAGCTGGAGAAGGATATTCCAAAGCCAAGTTTCCAGAACTTTATTGTTTTGAAAGGACAAGGCAGCCTAGGGACAATATATAGCGTGGTTATGTTCATCAGTAATCTTTTTCGTGTTTAGTTACATCAAGCATTCTATGTCAACTCCATAGCAATATGAGCCCTTTGGAAGTTGTGGGCACGCGCCCCGGAAATTTTACAAAAAATTTGGGTTCGGTCCCTCTTTTTTGGAAATGCGTGGCGAAACGCTTCGATTCAAAGTCGCCACTAGGTTTTAGCGGTGAAACACCCAAGGAACTGAACTCGAAACGCTCGCTACGTTGTTTGATTTTGAAAAGGCGTAGACCGGTCCGTCGTCACCTTCGATATCTGAGGTTTGGGAGCCAGGTTACGAGAGAGGAAGGGTTTTATGGCACCCCTCTCGCCCGATCCGGAGATCGGTCTCTACTCAGGCATTTTGTAAAACATTTGATTAATCATTTTTTTAGCCAGTTAGGGCGGGGGAACAGTTAAGGGGGGTTAAAACTATAACAGTTTACATTTATGTGGTAGAACTGTTTATGGATGATTTGATTAGAGCAATGACTATAGGAAATAGATTGAGAACAGGCACTTATGAGTGTTTTGAACAAGCTGAGGTATGCTAGTCAAAAGGGACGTGTACAGGCAGCAAACCGGCATTCACTGGCCAGGCCACTGCATGCTAGTGAAGACCTGCGCACGCCACCTAATAACTGGTGTACTCCAGTTATCTCAAACTCACAACTCCTGTTTTCAACCCTCTGGGCTCTGGAATGGATCAGTGCACACCCAGGACAAATCACGCAGTTTATTATCAGCACATGTACAGGTTACAGATAAATAAAATGGCTTCGAGCCATGAAAATAAACAGAATGCCCCATAAACAGTGTGGGGAGATAACATGAGACCAGGATTGAGCTACGATGCAAGGGCCAGCCACCGGACTGGATAGCACTACCATACGCCAGTCACGAGACTACGTACGCCAGTGACATCATTTGTCCAATGCTTGGCTTTGCATTTTCTGGGCTCTGGAACATGACCAGAAAGATCCCAGAGGCCTCCATAGTAAAAATAAAAGCAAGTATCGAGATGCTACAACTACGCAATTCTAAAATACAGAAAGCAGTAGACTGATTATTATCATGCAGTAAGGTGATAAAAGGAAGCATAAACAGGAAAAACAGATGACCAACGATCCCCACGCCAGTGGTGCACGTACTACCGTGACTGGCGTACGGCTCCATTACACTGGCGTGCGCCATTGTTCACTTTATACGATCTTTGTTATTTTGCCATTTTAAGGTCAGGACCGGTATTGATTACCAGTCTGAACCTTACTGGCTCCCCTCAGGGGTCAAATCAAAAATCCACACAAAGGTGGTATACCTTTGGTTTTAAGATTGATGGATGGATTTGAGCCTTGAACTTGGGAGATGGAGGCTAGGTGATGAGAGAATAGCTGTGTAAGATGTGTGGGAATGGCCCCTTTGCTCTCTCTTACAATGGAGGAGAAGAGAGAGAGCCAAAGAAGAAAAGAGGACTTGGATACTTATGGTGGTTAACCTTGGCAAATGAATGCAAGGGGGGGTATTTATAGAGTGAGAGATGACTGAAGAGGGGCCTGATCAGTTGGGTTAAAGGGTTGGTTGAGTTTAGGAGCCTCCCATGCATTAAATGCATGGGACTAGGTGATGGGGGGATGTAGGAGAGAGAGGGGGACGTCCCTGCAAAATATAATCATCAGGGGGACTGTTCACTGTATTGGGGGGCCGTAAAAGTCTCGAGCACGTGACAGAAAAGTGATGATTTGACCGACTTTGACTGGCGTAAGCCATCATTATACCTGCGTGCGCCAGTGGCAACTGAGTCAACGGTCAATGACCGACACGTGGCAGTTTATCAGCGCACGCCAGCACAGTACTAGCGTAAGCAAGTAGGGTTCTGTTGAGGCCGTTTGGTTCTGGCTTGAAAGGTTTGAAGTGGAGTTTGAAAGGATTTGAAAGAGGCTTGGAACGCTCAAAGCTCAAACATATCAACAATCTCGGAATGTTCTTGACCACATTCATCATTGGGGAATCGAAAGACCGTAAATAAACTAATCCGGACAGTCCAGAATAGGGTATCTATAGAAGTGACAATTTGATGCAGAATGAAAATTGAAAATAATTTAATAAATAGCATTATTTAGTTTTCCGTATTTTATGTTTTAGTAATTTTGTTAAGGAGTTTTAATTTTAGAATAAGTGTTCTAAAGTATTCAGTTTTCCAATTATAGTTTATTTAGTTTCCTATTTTACGTTTTCTTGTTTAACAAGAATTAGGGCTCATTTAGGATTAGGGTTTTCTGCCTATATAATAAGTTGTAAGCAGGCTAAGAGAGTTTTTGATTGAATTAATGAAAATTGAGAGTTTTCTCATATTGTGTGTTCATAGAGGTAGTACCTCTTGTTCATACCTATATGTGTTTATGTTTCAAAGAGAGAATCTTTAACATAAGCAAGTTCGTGATCTCTTTTTACAAATAGTTTCGTAAAAAGAGGTTGCGCTGCATCAATTGGTATCAGAGTGTGAGTTCCAATCCTGACTATGGCCGGAGGACGTGCTGGAGGTCGAGGGGGATGAGGCGGTTGTAAAGCTCCTCCGGTGGATGATGTCTATGAAAGGGATGACGTAGCGCAGGAGGCGCGAACAGAGGCGCGATTTCAACAATTGGAGCATCATAGGGTTGGTCTAGTGAAGGTATGGTGAATGCAGTCGGCGCCCTGACTAACCAGATTGCGGCACTAGTTGTTAAGGAAAAATCCACCGCGCCATCGCCCATATAATTGGCAACCTCAGGAGAAGGACGATGATACGGATGGTGAAGATGTTGAAAACCCTTTCGCGATAGGCGCTACTGGTGCCGGCAGGACTAATGGTGGTGGTTACTATCAACCAGGGGGGGGAGGCATGGAGGTTGCAACTGATCTTCGCGACGTTCGACAATGGGAAGCTGGTTTGAACTTTGAAGATCGATCTGCTAGAGTTCCGGGGGGTTTGACGCCAGAAAAAAAATTCCTTGATTGGGTTACAACTATTGACAAGATTATGGAGTTTAAGCAGGTTCTGGAGGATATATGGGTGTCGCTAATCGCTACCAGATTTCGGGGTAGGGCTGCGGCATGGTGGCAGCAATTAAAACTCCTCAACAAAATTACGAAAACATAAAATACGGAAAACTACATAATGCTATTTATTAAATTATTTTCAACTTCCATTCTGCATGTGTTTCGGAGAATTCAACTATGTAAACTCGAGGTCGAGTTTCTTCAAGCCGGGGAGAATGATGCAAAATGGAAATTGAAAATAATTTAATAAATTATTTAGTTTTTCAATTTTTATGTTTTAGTAATTTTATTAGGGAGTTTTAATTTTAGGAATAAGTGTTCTAAAGTATTCAGTTTGCCATTTAGTTTCCTATTTTACGTTTTTTTGTTTAACAATTAAAGCTCATTTAGGGTTAGGATTTTTTGCCTATATAATAAGTTGTAAGCCTTCAGGCTATGAGAGTTTTTGATTGAATTAATGAAAATTGAGAGTTTTCTCATATTGTGTGTTCATAGAGGAAGTACCTCTTATTCATACCTATTTGTGTTTATATTTCAAAGAGAGTGTTGATTGAGAAAGAGAAAAGTGTTTAGGGTGTTAACTAACCCTAACACAAGAGAGCTTTATTTATATTACGTGAAAGCTAATTACATAATGTAACTAACCAATGTGGGATTAAGTCTAAACTCTTATTCTAACACTCCCCCTCAAGCTGGAAAATATATATCACAAAATCTCTGCTTGTTACATAACAACTCTAAACGTGGTTTAAATAACGGTTTGGTGAAGATATCTGCCAATTGAGCTCCTATAGACACGAAAGGGGTAACCAACACGCCACTATCTATCATCTCCCGAACAATATGACAATCTACCTCGATATGTTTGGTTCTCTCATGAAATACCGAATTCGAAGCGATATGTATTGCTACTTGATTATCACAATACATAGGAATATGTAACTGTACGCCAAACCCCAACGCTTTGAGGAAAGCTCTCAACCATACAACCTCGCAAGTAGTATGAGCCATGGCACGATACTATGCTTCAACACTGGACCGAGCAACCACAATTTGTTTTCTTCCAGGTAACTAAATTTCCACCAACAAAAGTACAGTACCCAGTTGTGGACCGTCTATCAGATGGTGATCCCGCCCAATCAGCGTCGGTAAAGGCCTCAACACGCAAATGACCATTTGAACGATAAAAGAGGCCACGTCCGGGATGAGCCTTGAAATACTTCACAATACGAAGACAAGCTTCCCAATGTGGAAGACGAGGGGCTGACATGAACTGACTTACCATAATGACAGCAAATGAGATATCAGGCCGTGTATTGGTGAGAAAATTCAGATTTCCTACCAAGCGACGATAATGGTCTGAATGAGGAAATATCTCCCCCTGATCAACACACAATTTGACGTTTAGATCCATAGGGGTCTCTATAGGCTTTGCTCCCAATAAACCAGTCTCTAGAATATCTAGTGCATATTTTCTTTGGGACAAATTGTCCCTTCCTTGGATTTTGCTACCTTAATACCTAAGAAATATCGAAGCTTACCCAAATCTTTGGTGTGAAACTGATGCTGTAAAAACTGTTTTAACTCATCAATACATTTCTGATCATCTCCAGTAATAATGATATCATCCACATACACAATCAGCACTACTTTCCCCCGATCTGGCTGAGTAAAGAAGACAGAATGATCAGAATGGGAGCGACGCATACCAAATTGCAACACAGCATCACTAAACCTGTCAAACCAAGCTCGAGGAAGCTCGAGGTGACTGCTTAAGACCATAGAGGGTTTTGCAAAGGCGACACCTGAGAACGCTCCCCTGAACAACAAACCCAGGAGGTTACTCCATATACACCTCCTCGAGCAGGTCACCGTGTAGAAATGCATTCTTGACATCTAACTGAAACAAGGGCCAATCAAGATTGGCGGCCAAAGAAATAAGAATGCGAACAGAGTTAATCTTGGCCACCGGAGAGAAAGTCTTGGCATAATCAACTCCATACGTTTGGGTATAGCCTTTGGCCACAAGACGGGCCTTATACCGTTCGACGGTGCCATCCGAATGATACTTGACAGTAAATACCCAACGACATCTAACGGTATGGCGGAAAAGAAACCAACTCCCAAGTGCCATTGTCATGGAGAGCAGACATCTCAGCTGCCATAATTGTCCGCCACTCAGAAACAGACAAGGCCTCCGGAACAGTGTTAGGAATAAAAATGGACAAAACAGAAATAGTAAAAGCACGAAGTGACGGAGACAGATGATTATAGGAAACAAACTGAGCAATAGGGCGAGTAGTGCAAAACCGAATACCTTTGCGAAGTGCAATAGGAAGACCAGGTGACGAGGGAGGTGGAGGTGGAGGTGGAGGTGGAGGTGGTAGTGGTGGGGAAGCGGGATCTTGGGACAGAGGAGGCGTGGCGGCAAGCACTGGTGGGGCTATTAATCGTTTCCGTTGACGAACATATACCTGCAAGGGTAGCACAGGAACAGGAGGAACAACTATAGGAATAACATACTCAGACTCAGAAAGGACATACTTAGACTCAAGGATCCCCAAAAAGAAAGGCAATGACTTATTAAAAGTGACATCAGCACACACAAAGTGACGATGAAGAGAGGGTGAGTAATACTTATACCCTTTCTGAGTGCGCAAATAACCAAGAAAGACACACCGGATTGAGCGGGGATCAAGTTTGTCCCGGTCAGGATCTAGGTCATAAACATAACATGTGCACCCAAATACCCGAGGGGGTAATGAGTGGAGAGGACGACCAGAAAATAAAATCTTTTGAGGTATCTGACCACCAAGAAGAGTGGAGGGCATACGATTAATCAAGTAACAGACTGTAAGGACAGAATCACTCTAGTAAGACTTAGGGACCTGCATTTGGATTAACATTGCACACATAACTTTAGATAAGTGTCGGATCTTGTGTTCAGCAACCCCATTTTGTTGTGGAGTCCGAGCGCAAGAAGACTGATAAATTATCCCATGATCATCAAAAAAGCGAGAAAGAGCATTATGAAAATATTCACGTGCATTATCGGAACAAAAAATACAAATGCAAGTATCAAATTGAGTCTTTATTTCGGCATAAAAAGACTTAAAGACGGAAGACAACTCTGATCTTGTTTTCATAAGATAAAGATATGTAATTCGAGAGAAATCATCGACAAAAATAACATAATACTGAAAACCAACTAAA
Organism: Rhododendron simsii; assembly: GCA_014282245.1. NCBI lineage: Eukaryota > Viridiplantae > Streptophyta > Magnoliopsida > Ericales > Ericaceae > Rhododendron > Rhododendron simsii. The sequence continues at coordinate 343,608 of CM024962.1, forward strand.
GTGGGAACATGAATAGGACCCCAAATATCCGAATGTACTAACTGAAAAGGACACTACACACGACGCTCAACCCTAGGATAAAAAGACACTCGACGGTGTTTACTAAACTCGCAGACGTTACATTGCAGTCCTTAACATTACTACATGATGGCACCAGACGCTTCAGATTCTGAAGTGAGGGATGGCCCAAACAACAATGTTGTTGATAGGGAGAAACGGATGACTGAAGAGCAATAGACGCAGGACATATGTCATCGGTAAAGTAATATAGGCCTCCACGTTAAGTACCTCCACCAATCTTTCTCCCTGTCTTTAGATCGTGAAACACACAACCATGAGGAAAATATGTAACCGAGGACTCTGAAAGCTTACTAACAGACATAAAATTAAAGGAAAAATGAGGAACATGTAACACAGAGTCCAAAGTAAGAGATGAAGTGACAGGAACAAAATCCAAACCAGTAAGTTTTGTGGTAGAGCCATCTGCTAAGGTAACATGAGATGGTTTACCAACAGACTGGCGGCTAGAAAACAAAGTAGAAGTACCAGTCATATGATCAGAGGCACCAGAATCGATAACCCAAGGGGTAGAAGTAAGAGAAGATGCAACACAAGTAACAAATGGACCTTTTTGAGCAAGCATAGCAGTGGAAGAAGAACCCGCAACGGGAAACTGAAATGACATAAGGCGCTGGTACTCCTCTGCAGAGATAGTCACCGCAGTGTCGGCAGAAGAATGAGTAAGTTGTCCAGCATCATCAGAGATACCAACCTGATGAGCCTGAGGAAAACCATGAAGCTCATAACAGAACTCCACTGTATGATTGGTTCCCCGACATTGAGTACAAAACCTGGAATCACGGCCGTTACCACGGCTACCTCTCCCGGATATGCGACCCCCACGAGTACCAAAACCAGAGTCATGACCACCAGAACCACGACCATTATCCATGCTGAACCCAGAATCACAACCACGATCACTAAACCCAGAATCACGGCTGAAGGAAGAGCTAGAACCACCAAATGCAACGGAAGCTAATGCTGAGCGATCAGGAGGTGGCACAGGCACAGATACAGAAGACTAACGAAGTCGACTAAAAACCTCGCTGAGAGAAGGTAAATCTCGAGACCCCAAAGCTCATTACAGACAAGACCATAAGTAGTCAATGACACACCAGATATAAACTGAGTTACCTGCATACGCTCACGCTGGCGCTTCGTAACCTGAACATCAGCAGAAATAGGCTCACAGCTATTGTGCTCCTCACAGATACCACGAAACTTGGAATAATAAGACTCCAAGGCATAGTTGTCAAATCGTGAATCGAATCAAGAATCGAAATGGTCATTTTTCGAATCGTGAATCGAATCGAGAATCGAAATGGTCATTTTTCGAATCGTGAATCGAATCGAATCGCGAATCGCTCTGATTCGGTCATGACTTCTATAATGTGTAGAAACCTATGCTTATTGATTAGGGTAACAACAATATATACTACAAATGAAAGATTTAGGCCTAAATCAATAAATACTTTCTTCTAAATGATGATTTGATAATAACATGGAATATTAGGTAAGTTGCATCTATTGCAGCTTCCAAGAGATGATGATTTGTAAAGCCTACTTATTGTTCTTTTTGTACGAAAGAGTTATAAATACAAAACAAATTCTTAGAAGGTCTATAGAGTTATATTTCATTTATCTTCCTCATTCTTTATTCACTCTCGTAATAAATCTCTTTTTCTTATTATCTATCTATATAACATAGACAAAAGATGACATATAACAATACTAGACCTTAAAAAAATATTTGTACCCTTTTCAAACAACAAAACAAGCAAAACAAGAGTAAAAAATGAATTTCGAAAATTTTAAGTGAATCGAACGATTCACTTATTCACGTACGATTTTCAGCTATTTCCGATTCGGCAGCCTATTCGAATCGATTACCCACCGAATTGTATCGAATCGTACGATACGAATCGTGAATCACCGATTCACTTACGATTCTCAGCTATTTCCGATTCAGCAGCCTATTCGTATCGATTACCCACCGAATCGTATCGAATCGTACGATACGAATCGTGAATCGTACGATTCTGACAACTATGCTCCAAGGATAAATCACCCTGTGCGATAGAAAAGAAGGACTGATGAAGATCATATGTGCGACGGAGATTGTTAACAACAGAATACATCTCCTGAGCCTGTGTCCATACTTGCTTGGCTGTACATAAGAAGATCATTGTGCTAGAAATATGGTCTTCCATACTATTCCATAGCTCTGATCGAATCCGGGCATCCTCAGCCACCCATGCCCCATATGTGGTAGCAGTCACTGCGCGGGGGCGGGTCATCAGTCAAAATATGATACAGTGTCTCACCCAAATAATAGACCTCAACTGGTTTGGCCCAAACAACATAATTTTTGCCATTCAAAAGTGTAGAGGTAATAGACAGCCTCCCCTGAAACCAAGACGAACGAGCAGAACTACTAACAATAGTGGAGCTAGAAGTAGACACAGGCTTATCAGTTTCAGTCATTACACCAAATTAACAGCCACCAAGAAACAACGAAATCAACAATAGTGGAGTATTTATAACAACACCTACCAATCACCAACTGATCACCAACACCATAGAGAACGCTAGACCCAACAATAACTCCATCAACAGCCGCAAGGAACACATGTGATCAACAAAGCAGTCATCACAACAACCAATAGCATGAGAAACAATTACCAGGATACAAGAACTATCACAGGAGAGTGCGAAGAAGCCAATAAACACGACTGGAACAGATCTGAACAGAGAACTAGTAACAAATCTGAACATCTACGAGCCAGAGAGCCATAAACACGACTGGAAATCACAAAAAAGGAGGGGATTTTAATGATTTTCGAGCACCAACAGACGAGGGATTTCAAGCACTGGTACAGACGAGGGATTTTGAGCACTGGTTTAGTAATTTTGAGGTATTTCAACAGTTTTCGGAGTCATAGGACTGCAGATTTGGTACAGACGAGGGTCACCGGAGTTGGGTGAGGGTCGTCGGAGGGTAGCCGGTGATTGGCGATGGCTGGCGATGGTCGTCGTTGACTGGGCGACGTCCGGCGAGGGTCGCCTGTGAATGGGTTTGGGTTTTGAGGTATAAAGATGAGGGATTTGGGGCTAGGGTTTGCAGAAAACACTGTTCACAGCTGCGTGGTTACTGTTCACAACTGCTAGAGTGGTGGGTGGGTGATGATGTTAGGGTTAGGGTCAGGCTCTATGGTGGGTTACGCTCTGATACCATGTTGATTGAGAAAGAGAAAGTGTTTAGGGTGTTAACTAACCCTAACACAAGAGAACTTTATTTATATTACATGAGAGCTAATTACATAACGTAACTAACCAATGTGGGATTAAGTCTAAACTCTTATTCTAACAGAGAGAATCTTTAACATAAGCAAGTTTGTGATCTCTTCTTGCAAATAGTTTCGTAAAAGGAGGCTGCGCTGCATCACAATCCCAATGAGAGAAGGAATTGTCACGTTGAGGTATTTTTAGGTAGAATTCCATATAAGTTCTCCGTAACCACTTCCCAAAACTTTACCGAAGGTAACGTGTTTTTGCGCTGGCTTAGCTTTTTCAAACGAAGTGATGATGCAGTCAAAAGTTGTATGTAGAGCAGATACTTCAGGTCAAAAGACTGAATGCCGCAATGTGTACTAGATATGGCATTAGAGATCAAAACAGGCAGTGAGAAAACCAGGCTGAGGAAAGTAGAGCACTTTGGTGTTGTATAACCAGGTTGGGTTTCAATATCTGTACACCTCCAAATGTTTTCCCATTTTTTCCTTCTTTTATTTAAAAAGTATAGTATGGGAAGAACAAGATACTAAGACCTTCTGTTAGATCCTAGAGTCCTAAACAATCAGATTTGTTGTTTATTCCTTGATTGTCCATTCTGAGTATCCTAGATAAGCTTCCTACCGTGGACACGAGCCTTCACATGTTTCAAGGTGATCCGGAATGGTTCAGAAGGTGTTGTGGTTCCAAACAAGGTTTGAGAAAGCAAAACATGAGCAAAGGACAATTGAGCAAGCAAAGAAAACACATTGGAATATTCAGCCATCTTCTTGCTCTTGCAGGCTTGTTCACTGAACGAGCTTCAATATCCTGCCTGAATATTTAAGCTGTAGTCTCTCAATCCTTACCTTGTGTGAAATCCCGTATTTTTTTTAATTGTTCCATTTGTTTGGGCCTTGAGGCTCGGTGGTTTGAAGTTTAGATAGGTGTTTGGGGATTAGATTGCCATTAGCATTTAGTATTAAGGAGACTACTTTGGGGAAATTATAAGGGGGGGGGGGGGGGGGCTTTGGGGGGGGGGGGGGGGGGGGGGGTTTCCTGTGTGTTTCTTTTTGGAGACTTGTAATTCATAGGAGAATTACTTTGGTTGTTTTGGGGGTTTACAAGTTAGGGTTGTCACATAAGGAGCTTCCTTATTCTCTCCTATGGTGTGTGAACAGCCTCAGATCATCCTAGAGGGAGAATCCTCGTTCTCTTTTTCTTTTTCTTTTTCTTTTTTTGAGATTAGCTTGATCTATGAGTGCGTGAGGGTTATTGAAGATCTCCAAGGGTGATTTTGTCTTCTATCATCTAAGTTGGAGACCTTTCGTGTGAGTTCTGGATGTGATTGTTGCGGTTGAGGTTTCGAGGCGAAGTAGGTCAAGCCCTAGGTGGAGTCCGCATGCCTTAAAGGATGGGTTGTGGTGCGCGTCGATTTGGCCAGAAAGGCTCAAGTCCATGCACGTGGATTCATTTCGGGTTGTAAAATCTCCTGCAGCCGATCCCATTGCTTTTGACCCCATGGGTGGTTTTCCATATCGGATATTGCTTGTCGATCTCTTGCATGCTGCTTGATTTATTCAAGCAGTTATGATGAATCTAGTTGAACTTGTTTGAGGTAGGGTTAGTCTAGCTACAAGTGGTTTAAACTTAATAGTGAAATTGAATTGTGAATTAATTTCCTGGTGATTGTCACTTCTAACATATCAATTTCATAGCAGCAAATCAATCCTTTGAGACAAGGGTTGTCACATTCCATTAACAAAAAGAGTCTGCAAAATCGATGTTTGAGCACATCTCTTCAGCATGCCAGTCAATACTTCCTAACTACGCAAAATTGCTTCTGCTTCATGTCGTATGATAACTGTTTTGGTTTTAGTTTAAATCTTCTATATCCCATGTTCCTTTTTATTGCCCGTGTACCTAAATGTCATTGTTCTCTTGTGATTACAGGACTACCATTGATGGAGAGATTGGAAACCAAGATCCACACTTACCACTACTGCTGCCTAAACTTCCCGGACGTTTTTATTACTTGTTCGGAAGACCAATAGAAACAGAAGGTATGGTACTCAACCAAAAATGTCCATGTGCATACATACCTGGAAGATCAAATGAAATGTTTTTATAGGAGACCATTCTTCAAACCCATGTGTCCACCTTAGGATATGCAAAGAAGAATTCGTGTTTCCACAAAAAAAATGGAAGATTATAGATCAAGCAGTTGGTTTGTTTTCTATTACCCAGGATTAAATTAATAATCATGTCAGGGTTTAAACCATGCATTCTCTGTGACAAGCCAAGTATTTTTCGAATGCTAAAATCACGAACGTTATTTAAAATCTGGCAATGTAGGCCTCCCTTAAGTCTTTCTTCTTTTGGTTGGTATTGTTGGATAGTTAGATATTCATTGTTGGACCCATTTCCTAATAGACAATGGTGACTAACAGGTATATCTCTTGCAGATATAGGTGCTTCATAACTGTTGTGTGGGGTAAGATAGTTCCAAACTATTCAACATTGCCTCTAGTTTATCGTGCTGGAGCAGATATCAGTCTGGCCTATATGGATATTCACCAATCTGTCTTGTGCTCAATTGCTTACATTGACCTGTTCTGTCCTAGGATTAGTAAATTTGAAATGCAACAAGGCTTTGATTATGTATTGCTTGTTTGATGATCTGACAAAAACAAACTAATAGAAGTGCTATACTTCTTCTCCCATAAAAATAGTCGGCAATGCAACGTCTGTTGTTTTTTGTCCTTCAGGAATGAAATTTCAACCTTTCCCCGTTTAGTTTGGAAGCTGAATTCCATGTTTTTTCTTTCTTCTCTGCTCCATCATATGCCTGTTGTTACTAGTCCCACCAACACATTGCTGCATATCAGTCAAAAAGTTTGCATGTGTGAGATACTTCATCAATACATGTTTTGCAAAATTTACTGCATGCAGCAGGTATGAGTTTGAATGAGGCTGATTTTTAGAACTTGACAAATAAGGATTTGTAACTGCTTGACTATTACATTCCATTGGATGCTTAAACCATCTATATCCACTATGTTTTCTGTATATTTTATGCATTTTCTTCGTCGGGTTTGTATCTCATTTGATCTTAATGCAATAATCATTTTATGGTGAAGGGAGGAAGCTGGAATTAAGGGACAGAGAGAGAACACATGAAATGTATGTGGAAGTCAAGTCTGAGGTTGAAAGATGCATGGCTTACCTGAAGGAGAAAAGAGAAAATGATCCATACAGGAATATCTTGCCTCGGTTAATTTATCAGGCAACCCATGGATTTGATTGTGAAGTCCCATCCTTTGAACTTTAATCGGTTACCCCCATGGAAGGTTAGCTTCATGCTTTGTTTGGTAAATAGAAATGTATTCTTCAGAGGGAAACAAATCATGGGTAGGATATGGCTTACCACACGAATGCCCAACTTGTAAGCTTTTATGTACCGTGCTCGGCTCGCAGATGACTATCCTCAATCCTCAAGAGTTCTGTTTATGCTGCTTGTGAATTAGTCGAATCTTCTCAGGGAAGCCAATTTATGCAGTAGGAACTATGGCAGCCCATTCCATTCATCAGACATCAGCACAAGTGTTAAATTGCATGTTTCGGCTCCTCTTATTTAACTGTCCCTAGTTTTCCTCTTGTTTCTCCCCACTATCCAGATTGACCTTAGACATCAGGCTTAGATGGTGATTTTTGAAAATTTGTTATCTGCATTCTGCAGATTGTATACTTGGGAACAGTTTTAAGATAAGAGTGGCATTGCTTCAATCATTATTCAATTGGATGTTCAGACCATGTCCATCTAGCTAAATTTTTTTTCTATTTTTCTCCTTGGATTTATAAATTCCCTTAAGTGTTAAACACCAGCTCATTTGAGAAGGGAGGAAACTGGAAATATGGAAACAATGATAAAGCAGACAAAGTGTGTGTATTAGTCAAAGTATGGGGTTCGAGAGGCACATTACGTTTTGGGAGGAGAAAAGAGAAATTGGCTTATGCCATGATGTGATTCAACAAAAAGTAAGTCAATTTATGGTCATCTTCTTTTTTTTTTCACCCCAAAAAGTTAGTTACTTCACCACAAGCCATTTCATCAAACTAAAGTAACATCCAAAGTAGTCACATATCTTTCCGTCGGTTTTCCACACAGCCTCTGAGTCAGAGATGGTGATTTGTCACTAACTTGTCGTGTAGAATGAAGTATGAACTCAACTAACCTAAATTTACTGTGATAATAGTGTATTTGTGTCAATTTTTGAAGTTAACATAGATTAAGTAGGGACTCTTACTACAATGGCGGGTTTTTTTTTTTGCCAAAGGTTAGTTGATATTCCATTGCTAGAAAAGAACAAATACATCAGGGAAGTCGTTCATCCCCCCAAGGGAAGATGACAACCCCGGGGCCACCGAATTCTTGGCCACACAATGAGCCACAGAATTACCACTCCTCACAAAACTCACCTCCAACTCACCAAAACAACGCATAAAATGATTTTAATGTTTGAAATCAAAACACCCACACTCAAATTAACATCCATTCCTTGTTGCATCATTAAGATAACCCGCTGACAATCACCTTCAATCTGGAACCTTCGCAACCCAAGCTCATAAGCAAAAATCAGTCCTTCCCTGGCTGCCATAGCCTCCACCATCAACGGCTCCACTGCCATGCTCAAATGTATGGCTCTTGTTGCTCTAAAAACCCCGTCCGAGTCCCGAATTACATCGTCGCAAGCCCCCACATTTGTTGTGAAAGTCCAGGCCCCAATCAAAATTAATTTCCATCCATCCTTGACGAGGCTTCTTCCATCTCTCAATTGAACCTGTGGCTGCCCCATTCGAACTCGTTCCAGAAGTCTCCACTTTTTCATTGGCGTTTACTTTGGGGCAAATATGTAGACATATGAAATGAAAGAGATGAAACATGATTTGGCCTAATTATCAGTACCACCACTAGAAGATCAAAAGAATGACATAATATAAATTACTCCCAAATTATTGGTGATTGACAAAAAGTTTTTACAGGTTACAATCATAAAACAACCATGAACAACTTACAAGTATATGTACACTGCAAGTTACAAGTGTATGTACACTGACGACAGTGAACCATACACTCAGAGAAAATGCAAACTTTCAGCTGCTGATGTCAAAGTACTTTGGATCTTCCGGGAAATGGTATTCCACACTCAGCTGCAATGAATCAGCAAAACGCCTTGTTAGTCCATGCAAACAAGCTTAGATACTGGTATTAGGTTCGTAAGAGTTACCTATTGGTGGTTTCTTCATCAATACACTGATCCTACCATAAGCCCCACAATCCCCCCCCCCCCCCCCCCCCCCCCCCCCCCCCCCCCCCCCCACACACACACACACACAAATTATATTTGCCACGCTAATTCTTAGTTTTAGCATAACGTAAAATCAACACTTTTCTCTAAGTATATTTCCTTTTTCCAAGATTGCAGGCCACATCCTCTTAACTCTCACTCTCTAGCTTGGGTGCTGACAAGGCCATGCAACAAACATGTATAAATTTGCAGAATTTCAAACATATGCAATACAATTAGTATCGACACCACAAAGAATCAACAGAACTGAGAATCATGTCTAAGAGTAGTATTAAGACCGATGTGTAAAATTGAGACATCATACCTTTCCCTCATCAGCATCAGAATGGCGTTGGGGGAAGACCACCCTCAAATTGTCATATAAATAAAATCTGCGTTCCCTTTCAGCATCTGAGTTACTCTTTTCTGGCAAATATAGAGGATCCAATTTGCAACTCTGGACTGATCTCGAAGTTTTCTTAGGAAAGGGGCATTGGAAACGGAGATGAAGAGCATAACGAAGAACCCCAGCACTCGCAGCACTCTCGTTGACCTTTGGACAAGCATGTACTGACTTCTTCTCTTCGACGTCTTGGCCTAACTCTGCACACCTGAAATCTTTGTTGCCAGTTCTCTTGCATTTATTCTGAACTGTCAGGGTAGGGGAGCCTATATTTCCCAAATGATATCCATCGTTTGAAAGATTTTTCATATCATCAATTGGACACATCGGATTAGAGCCCTCCATTTCTTTGATACCTTGATAAGTAGAACTTCTATCCGAGGTAGTCATCTTACCAACAGAATTGATGTTTACATTTTTCTGCCCCTCACTGACCTGTGGAGAAGCTGGTCCAGAAGCGGCTAGGGTGACCTTTTGACGCAAGAATGTCTACTTCAATTTAAGCAAAGATGAAAATAATTACCAGCTGAATTCAAGTCAACAGTCATATTACTAGGAGTACTCAAAAGTTAAAACAAAAGTGGATTACGAAAGCAGCAGGATATGCAGTAACATGTATCCACGTGAAGTGGACATCACAGCTTAAAAGATCATGCAGTGTCTTTTAATCTTTTTCTGTTATCCAGACTATTTCTTTCTTCAGATGTGTTCCCTCCATTTTACTCCCATCTCCCTCCTTCACTGGGCAAGATTAAGTCAGTGTCATCCCGATCAGCTTAAAAACCAAAATGGTAAATAGTCCCACCAGGAACCTATTTCCTTTCTTCCCTTCTCCAAGAGGGTTGCAAGGGTGGACTTATTTAATACTACCAACCCAAATCATAGTCAAGTAGTACCACGGTAAGGGTCTCGAGGAGCCCATGCACAGGCAAGGCCCTAGGCACCTACTTCTTTTAGTCCAACCTCCTACCTTACTACCCAATGAAATCCTAGTTAAGGCGCAACAAGAAAAGGATTGCTTTCAGTGAATATTACTACACTAGAACTAGAGTAGCATATATGTGTGTCAGAAGAGGAAAACAAGTGATTCCAGGCTGTTGTTTGACTTTGTTTTTTATTTGCCTGAGATGGAAGTTGAGGAGGAAAGGTCAATCACTGAGACTGGCAGTGAGAAGCATAATTCCCAATCAAAGGCCACATGACCATTTCAAGGGACTTCTCCCACCAGATGTTGTGTTTTATTATTTTCCACCACCTTGGCTAGATGATTTATAATCTGCCATTCCACCATAGAACATTAATCATCTTTTGAAATATCCTTTTGCAGCATCTAGGTAAGTTGATACCATGAATTTAACTTTCGAGTCTAAACTCTTACGCTCAAAGTTAAGATCATTAGCCATTCATAGTTCGTGCATGAATCTCAACCATGCCCTAAGTTTCCACACTGCCTCTACTCTCTAAGTTAGTCTGTGGATCATCACTTGTCAGTCATTCCTGACCTTTGCAATTATCTTGATGAACATTTTCACCTCACCCGCTTAAACTATTTTCTTGAGTGGCCAAACGACTAAACGAAAACGTCCAAACAGAACTTGAAGAACAACAGCTAACATGTACTGCCCCAATATCTTCCCCATTCGATATATAAATTGATTCGCATATGGTCAAACAATTCAACAAAAGACTACATCAGCAACATCAATCTAGCCTTAAGAGTAGACATTCCCTCATGTCTCCCATACACAAGTAGCAGATTCTCTAATAACTAAGAAAAAGAGACAGAAAAATGCACCTGAATCTTCATCATGTGCACTGATGTAGTATGTAGTAAGGGTATTTATGTCTTTTTGTATTGAGTCTATATATAGGTGTTGGAGTCCTTTCTTTTGGCAGCTTTTATCATTTTGAACAAATATTATTAAGAGCTAGTCTCTTTTGTATCCCATTTGAGAGTTTCTCTCTCTACATTATCTATGGGTATCTTTGGTTGCATCATTTGGTATCAAAGCCTCTAGGCTCGATACCAAATGAAGAAGAAAATGAAGAAGAAACTCAATGAACAAATATTATCAAGAGCTAGTCTCTTTTGTATCCCATTTGGGAGTTTCTCTCTCCACATTATCTATGGGTATCTTTGGTTGCATCATTTGGTATCAGAGTTTCTAGGCTCGATCCCTACCGTTCATCTCGCCGGAAACCTGAACCTTGCAGGAAAATCTCACCGGAACCCTAAACCGGCGCCAGAAAACTTCGCCGGAGACACCATTTCATTCTAAATCTCCAGATCTGCTCAACCCAACCCTTTAAACTTCGATTTCGACCCTCAAAACTCTCTAATCCACCATTTCGGAGCTGATACTTGCTGTTTTTCAGACATAAATACCCTTACTACATACTACATCATGCACTTCATCCAAGGTTAGCAATTGAGAGGAATTCATGTTAGAGTATATAGTAGACTCTGACCAATGACATTTTGCCCAATGGCAGCCATGCTCAAGCATGGTGAGGTAGCAGCAGGGAAGACTACTTACAGCTCTAGTCTTTGCCATGTTAGTAAAAAGTGTGTTCATATCAATTTTTCCAAGAACAGCCATAACATTTGTAGACTACTTCAAGGGACTGGGGAGACTAAATAGCACAACTTTCACATAAAGTATAAAACCAGAAAAGAAAAGCCTGCATGATTCATGCTACTTCGAAATTGCATACACGCATTGTTTATTGTAAGAATTACCTTGGAACCAGCGGGCATGTCACTCAGATCATAGTTACAAAAGAAGGTGTGCAGAGGTGTTTTTTCCGGGTTGCTTAGAACCTGGGTAAATGAAGCCACAGTGAGAGCTAAGTCCTTGAACACAAATATGCAAGTGTTTCGATTAAAATATGGTATGGTGCGATATAACCTCATGATACTTCTGACGCATAGGCGTCCAATGCTACTTCTACGGACATACAAGAACATACGAACTACGAAGGTTTCATCAGCAACTAAAGAAGCACTTCAACGAAATAAATTAGTCCCAATAATAGTTTCTCCATGCATAACGAATGTCATATATAAGGGTATCCAAGTGGATATATTTTAGGTGCTCAAATAATGAAAATTCGAAAAGCAGGCATACATGCACTCTACTAGCCCATACAAAGACTAAGGCAACATATGATGTCTATAACAACTGTGAAGCAAAAAGAATTTCTGTATAGACACTGAAACTGAATGGAGGAGGGAGAAAAACGATAACCAGCTGTATACGCCCTTTCATAGGAATACGAAGACGAGTTGTAGCAATTTGTGAATCCTCGTTACTAAGGCCTCTTTTAAAATTTTGGCCACTGTAGTCATGTGATGCAATTCTGCAGAGATCTATAGATGCGTAGTACAGTAAGTAGTTATCTCCATCAACACTGGTTACTGCAAAAGGAAGTTTCTGTGATCTTGGTGAGAAGCTACCTCCAGTGATGCTTAGTACAGCTAGAAAACCATCAATTCTCTGTTGAATAAAGATCCCAAGATGAGTATTTGCGAGTAACATAGAAGATAGAACACATCAGCAGCAAATTTGTAATGTATACTAATTGGCACGCATCAAAGTTTAGGAAGGATATGGAAGTACGTATAACCTGACTGAGTTTTCCAGATGACAATCGACCAGATAGCAGAGATTCCTCAAATGAACCCACCAATGACCTCCTAACAGCAAGAGCCCTCAAACTTCTACCCACATGAGGGCAGTGGGGTTTGGCTTCATGAGTTGAAGCCCAGCTTTTTCCACTGTCACTTTCCAGGGAAGATAAGTGCAACTCTTTGCGCAAATGACTAATTTCTTCAAATGATTTGCTTGCCCTCCAAAATTTGTCCTCTTCAGGGGCATAGATAATGCCTGAGATATTTGTGCCAAATAACTGTTCCACATTTTTAAAGGTTAAAGAATCACCTACATATTTACTGCCACAGCTACATCGTCCAGCAGTTTTCAGAGTTTCAGAGGATTTTGGACCAAGAGGAGACAAACAGAAGGGGGATGGGATACCCTTTTCTGGGAATATTGACATCTCTGCTGTTCGGGTTCTTACCTTGCTTGATTCTCTTAAAGGATTTAACCCAGATGATGAAAAACAAGTATGAGGTAGTACCTCTTTTTCCTCCAGTAAAGGGCCATCAATGGAAAAAAATGAGCCCATTCTACTGTAATTAAGTAACATATCCTCCCTTTCTGACCAATTTGAGGCAGACCAGGTTGGTGTCGTGAGATGGTTTCTATTTCCCATGTTTGCTTTCTTATAATCTTGCATCATAGAAACACTATGACCATTAGGGTATTTCGCATGAGAGTCACGGCAGCCAATATCTAGAGGATCACCATTGAATTGATCTGCATGAACCATACCACACAATGGAGACAACAATCGCTTCCTCACTAGCAACCCACTGGTGTCACTTTCATCAACTGCCATATCCACCACAGAAGAATGGTGAACACCATCAGTTGAAACCTTATCCAATCGATCAAAGAAAGAATCCTTCTTCCCACACTCAAAACCCACAATCCTTGAAGCAGGACTCTGAATATTTTGACCAGTTTTAGATGTAAACAAACCAAGTTCGTCATATGAACCAATCTTCCATCCATGAACATTGGATGTTGCATCTATGGTTCCTTTACACTTGACTGAATCCTCTGGAATCTTTGATTGCTCCAAGGAGGTTTTCTTCTTAAAATCATCTAAAGAATAGCACGAGGGATCTCCAACCGATCGGCTTATACTTCCCAGATGCATTCCATCCAAATCACAAGTGCTCACACCAGCAAAATGAGGCGGGCTGGACATTAACGTACTCGAAGACCCTGCAGCCTCCTCAGCAGTTTCACTTAAAGAAAATTGTGGCAAGCCCATCTCTAAGTTTTGCAGGACCAGATCAGCAACTAACTTACGAAAAGGCCCAAAAAAGTATCTTTGGTAGCATTCTACGAGTACACTGCTCTGCTAAGTTTTTTGCCACATCAACCTACCATAGTTGCAAACTTTCTTCATGTACAAAACCCAAGTTACGCCACTCCTACCAGCTACTCAATGAATGCAGAAAGACTTCAGCTAACAGTTCAATGAAAAGTAATTCCCAAATCCAAGGAGTTAGAGCTATGTATCTATGTAATTCATCAACCTTTCAGCTACTACCTCTCGCATAGAAGAATACAGGGACAAACCCAAGCACATACTGAAACCCCGAAAATGGCGGATAGGGCAAACCTTCTGACCTCCATACCGGCAAGTAATGAAGCATATAAAATTCATGGTTGCAAACGAAAACAATTTATTGGCCTGAAATCAGATTGAAAACAAAAAATGAGCTACTCCATTTCATGGCAGTACTTCTAATATAATGCAACTAATTTGAGAGTGTAAGTACTTGCACTTTCATTTTCCTGCGACTGAACTGATTACACCACAGAATCAATTGGACTTTACATCACTTACATCATACACCATACCATAAATTCCTCAAATCAGATGGTATGCTTGCTTCTCAATTTTTGAGGTAAATACAAACACAAAGAACTGAAAAACCAAAACAAAGACCAAAAAAAAAAACTACTTTCATGAAGGAAAGATTAAATACCAAAACCCACCACAAACAATGATGAGACAAATGTGACTTTACTTATTTTAGCCTTTCGATCACAATGTCAATCTAAAGTGCAAACGCTCTAATATTTCGAGATACAAAGCAAACAAACTACCTCATAACTTAAAACAAGCTTCAATCAACTAAAATTGATCTAAAATCTCAATCATAATAAAGAAGGGGCATTTTTAACAGCAAACCAGAACGATTCTTCAGATCGATCACTTTAACTAGAAGAATACGGCAAAAGGGTAACTTGTACGGCACACATTCACAAACAAGTACCCTTTCCTCTTTCGGAAAACATTTTAAAAAAAAAAAAAAGCATAATAAACAATCAAGAGAATAACACCAAACAGTTGAAATCAAAGCACAGCAAAAACCGAAGCTTTTGTAATTTAGACACCAGACGCACCACACGAAAACAGAGGTTGCGATTGGGAAACAAGAATTCATGTTCGGCGATGATCTTCTTCCATGAAAATGTACAATCAGTCAATCTTCAAATATATATATATATATATAGATGCAGATATGCAGGTTTTGTGTTTCCTAACTGATTATATTTCCAGATCAATTCTGAAAACCGGAAATTTAATTGATGGGAGTGAAATTGAGAGAGATTTTTCTTCGTCTGGGGAAATGGAGGTTGTTGCGTTGTCTTTGCGGTTCGCCAGAAGCCGCCCTTCTCTATCCTCTCCTCTCCTCTCTCTCTCTATGTATATATTTCCGGACAGAAACTTGTTCATGCTCGGCCATGAAATTCTTTACCGCATCAATTAATTGATTAATCGCAATTGTTCAAAAGTGTTTTTACATTTCGAATGTTAATGAAATTTTTTAAAACAATTTTTATTAAAATTTAAACTGTTCAAAAATACTTTTAAACGGTAACAATTAACGCTGCAAACAACCATTCACGGCAGAGTCATGAAAAAATAATTTCTCATATTTCCGTCCACTTATCTAAGCTGTCTTTGTTTATTGTGTTTTTTTTTTTTCCTTTTCTTCGCTTGGCAGTAATTAAATGCCTCGTCACCTCTTTTCTAATCTCTTCCAAGTCTATGAGATCTAATTTCACTGTGTACCGACATCGAAATACACAAGACACCATGCACTCTCTCGTGTATTTAGACATTGATTCAGTTGAGAAAAAAGGTTACTCCTATTGAAACAAATACTTGGACGAAACGACTCCACTAAGGGAAGAAATATTGAAACAAATAAAATAACAATAAAAACCTCTAAAAGGACGAGGGCCACGGCACGGCGAAGACATGGACCTAACAAAGAAAAGCAAGTGTCCCTTCCCTATCTTTAATTACTTCTGAAGCCGGCCATCCTAGTTTTACCAATCGGCCTTCCTTTATTTATAGGCTTTGGAGGCTGTAATTTTCTATAGGCTTTTTCTCTCTGCAAACTAGTGTATAAACTTACCAAAGAAAACATGGGACCCGCAAGTTGTGACGTTCTTTACTCTATGGAAATACACTGATTTTTTCCACAACTCCATATAGAAACAGTTTTTCTGTATGGTTATCTCCCATTTTACTCAAATGTAAGCAAAAGCTTCATTTAATATGAAGTGCTGCACTGGATAAACCCGAATGCAAACACAAATTTTGAGTAAAAGTTTCATTAATTGCACAGTTTAAAATTGTGAAAATCAAAAGAAGCCTTCGAAGATTGAGTCTCCCTTGATCTGGTAAAATTTTTGGAGGAAAACTCAATCTGGTGGAAGGTTTAAGTAAAGGAAAAGCACGAGTATAGGAGTTTTACAACCTCAACGGTATGGGTGGATGCAAAAAACTAGTACAAGCATCCCGCGATGCTTAAACATCGCTGTGAATAGCCGTCGATGAGAACCATGTGGCACCCACCGTGATTAAGCAATTCACCCGAGTGCTTACTGCTTAATACGAGGACATTCGAAGGAACTACAATCCTATATGATAAACCAAAACTACTATCCTATAATCACCTCCACCTTGGGTTTTCCTGTCTCATGTTATAGATTAATAGTAGTACAATTATTTTGGTACACAAATTAATAAACACAGACTTCCGAAGTAACCCACCACTAGAATCCCATGTAATTTGATCAGCACTCCTTTTTGGGTTCTCACTGTCGTTGGCAAGAACTGATTGTACCTTAGCATCCAATTAATTACCAAGGACACAGAAAAGCAATGGAACATAGCTAATGTCTCATGCAAACAAATACTCCTGGGTTTCATACTTCAGTTGGCTCACATTAAGGGTACAAAATTTGTCTTCCATTCATCTAGTCTCTTCTGATTAAATCGAGTTCTAGTCTATTCCAATGCTAAAATGGCCTAGCAGCCTCCTCCTTCATCTTCCTTACTCTTGTTGATTTCTCAAGCTCCTTCAGAATCTGCAATTATATTAAGACGAGGGATAATCCCAAACTAAGTTTACCCCTCCTTTATGAATCTGATTGGTGTCATAGAACATGCATAATGTGTGTGTGTGGGCATGCGCTCGCGCACGCGCTTGTGTGTGTGGTATGCTATGTCTCTTCACCTGCAAAGACATGTCTTCTTTGCTTACTGCAGCCAAGTCATCATAACCTAACTGGGTAGCCACCTCTGCAAAAGATAAAGAAGCTGTTACAAACTGGGGAAGAAATACAATCCAACATCCTGAGAATCAGAAGAAGTCGTTAGTAATACTGAGGAGTGAAACAGCCACATCTGCTTCAGCATATCCATCTTTATTCTCTTCATACAACACAGTAAGCTGATTCAACACCTGTACAACACAATTTAGTTAAGATCTCTATCAATCAGGAGCACTCAACAATGTCGAATGCAGTGTTTGGAATGAAGCTGGAATGGTATGGTCATTCCCTAGGAAAGCCGGTTCAAACTTTTGGTTCACTGAAAATTTTGGTGAATGGCATTTCCTTGGGAAGGCTAAGGAATGACCATCCATTCCTTCCCATAATGAGTAAACTAACCAAACATTAGGAAAAATGATTTGGAGTTTGAGTGGGGAAAATTGACCTCAGAATAAGATCCAGAACTAGTTATTTCTGAAGAAGAAAACTGGCTCTCATGTTCTATAACATCCCTGGCTACCATGTCTAGAGGGACATCAATCCACACAGTAATCCCATATTTCAATAATGCCCTGGAATTTTAATCAACAGATCAGGTTTTGAACACCAAGAATATCTCTTTTTGATCATGGCAGCAACAGGCTAGTGCTGCAGACCAAGATTAGTAGGACAAGAGGGAAAAAAAAAAAAAGCAAAAGGAAATCCCAAGACATACAGATTAGTGATACTCTGAACTGCACCATTTCCTGCACAAACAACAAGGCGACCCATGGCTGATAGCTGCTTCAATACTTCAGTCTGATATAATAGCACTCTCCAATTAGCCAGCTTATCTGGATCTGATTAGCTAAAGAAGCTTTCCTACTTGATTTTACTGAATTTTTTCTGTTTCATGTAAACGTTTTGGGCCTTTTGGGCAAGCTTCGATAGCAAGATTGTTACTTGTTCATTCCTTGAAACACCTCTTTTCATGGAACATACTTGAAGAAACCAACTAACAAACTCAACCACATAAAGCGACAAAACAAATAGAAGTCAACAAAAGTCACCTCCGATTCACGAAATCCTTCCTCATCCCTCTCTCTAAAAGATTTGCCAGCAGATTCGCTGGCAGCTGCTTCCTCAACCACATCATCACTGCATGCAGAGTAGATAAATAATTAACTGAGCTAGCTGAAAGTGCTTCTCCTGATTTTGCAAGAAGTTTTGATGGTACCTGTCAAAGTAGTAGTACCCCAGTACCTCGGCCAGAAGTTCCCCCACACCAGTTTTCATTGTACTGTGTATCCCTTACAGTTACAAGAATCATCACATCATAAATGTAAGTTCCAACCCTATCTTTATGGTAAATACACATCTAGAAATAAAATCAGGATAAGGGTGAAAGGACACGGTTTCATCACTAAATTCATCTTAGGGAAGAAGAAGGGGAGAGACAAAACAAAAAAAGGTCGAGTGTAACTATCGCTTACCAACAAGAAATATTGAAGCTCCTTTAAGTTCATGAACTACATCTACTGCCTTCTTCTGAATTAAAACTGAACAGTTAAAAATCAGCTCTTTAAACCATAAACCATATGAAACCATGTTTCACTTCCTATTTAATTTGACAAAATCAAATATGAATAATCAAAACTAGCATAAGTTTTCACTTTTCAGTTCCATAGTCAATGAAAAAGAAATAAACCTCAGTAAAGATACTGGTGTTTCTTTTCGGCCTAATTTTCACAAACAAGTAACATTAAGATTATGGGGGATTAAGATGTCACCATGACTGGAAAAGCAGGATCTTTGGCCGCATCCTTCGTCACAAAACCTTTCAAAGAACAGAATAAAACTTCAACAGGAAGCAGATAGAGTTGTAAGGAACAATAACTGAAAATGCTTAGAAATTGAACTGAGATTAGCTATCACCCTATTGGACTACACCCAACACAAGTTCATACTGTAAGACTTTATCCTACATCGCTCACCTAAGCCAAGGATACTCCACCTAATGCCAATTGGTTTTAGGTTGCAACTCTCCGAGAAATCAAACAAATACAATGCTTACGTGAAATTAAATATTCACAGTCCCTTTGGGTTGAAGGATTTGATAGGAAAAGAAATGAAATGACTAGAGTTTCTTGCAATATCACTCATTTGTATTGAGTAATTTGGTGAGAAATGGATGGAAAACGCACAAAAATTAAATTTTTTACTGGCCCCTTCCCCTTTCTCACAAAATCCCCCAAAATGGTGAGATTTGGCTAGAAAGGACTTTCATTTCTTATCCCGCCCTTTCTCACAATCCAAAAGGCTGTCAATCAAATACACCAAGTAAATTTTGGGGAAGTCAAGACTAGAACTTGAAAACAAAACAAGAAAGATTAAAATAGAATTAGACGATAATTAATCAATTATCTCATAAAAATACAAGTATATCGGTGCTTCCGAAGCGTTACAGTGCGTATGAGTACGCGAGCGTATTTTGTATCTAGGTAGCGTATTAATGAAAAGCTACTATTGAAGGGAACTGACTAACCGGAAAAGTCGTCGTCTGGGAGTGAGTAGGGGGTGGTGGTTGTGAGGGTTTTGGAAGACGAAACAAGGGGACGGAGATTGTTGAGGAGGGGTAGAGAGACAAGTGAAGTTGGAAGAGATTTCTCAAATCGGCGGTGGTGATAACAAGTGATGGAAGAGGAGAAGCGGCGGAAACTGGGAATGGAATGGAGAAATGGCGGTGACGACGGTGGTGGCTGGTGGAGGAATCGGGTTCTTAGGTCGCTGCAACTTGGCTGGATTATCTCCATTATCTGCTGCTGCTGCTAAAGTTTTGTGACTCTGGCTGGCTGGGCTTCCGCTGGGCGTTTAAGGGGGGAAGCCAGTTGGAGTAATTAATGATTGTTTTTCTTTTCTTTGGTAAAAGAAAATGGCCAATGAAATTCCGACGTACCCAAAAAAACAAAAGGCCAATAATCACACCCCATTTTATGTAGAGATATTTCCTTTTCAATCTTTTAAATGGAATAAAAAAGCTTGTTTTCAATATTTGCAAGATAAAAACAAGACATGGGTAAATTTGTTTCCAAATTGTCATGTAAAATACTCCACTATAAAATAGAAAAGAAAACTCGAATGTACTCTCGGGTTGCTCTTTTGAGCTTTGATTCAATTTATCCCAATTCTTTTAGTCTTAAGTTGTTCTGGTTGTTTGAGTTGTTTCAGCACATATTTCGGTTCTCTTTTTCTCTGTGGTGTTTTGGTTGACCCATTGCCTTCCTTTGGATTTGGTTCTCAGGTAGCATACGCCGGTATGATCATGATTCGTTAAATCTTTTTGATCTTCAAAAAAATTTATAAAATATATTTTGCTGATAAAAAAAATAGGAAACTAAAATAAGTTAATACGAATATCAGTTTGTGTTAGAAAAGTTGTACAAATAACTTTACTTTGGACAAATTCTTTTATATTTCTTACCCGTTAATAGTCACTTCTTAAATTTTGGGTACTTTTCCTGTTTCCCTCCCTCAAAACAAAAGACCAAAACAGAGCCAAATTGAAAATGGCTCAACAACTTCCTTTCTGGGAAAACTTGTTTTGGCCAGGCTAACGTGGTCTGGTGCATTTTTCCGAACCTCTAATTTTATTTTTCGCATGATCCCTTTCTTTTTGAAAAACCACAATCATGATTGACAAACTCGAGTAGAACACTGCAACATAAAAAAGCGCCTAGGCTATGGGGACAATGAGTAACTCAAGAAACTGAACGGAAAATGGAAAATATGTACAGTTTCCTAGACTACAGGAAAATGGAGAATCCAACATCCGTTAGAATTACTAGCTGATGAAAAATCTAACAAGTTCTCTCTAAATTACATGCTATAAGGATCGTACTAATATAACAAAATCGCAAAGAGCTGACTTCACATTGTGTTCCTCAACAACATGGAAATAAACTTCCATAAAACAATTGAAAGCATACAAGAAACATCATATCCACAGACCCTTACTGGTCAGAAGGCCAATGAATCAGGTCTCACCTGCACCCATTGAAGTACAGAGTTTGACCCATGAACACAAATATTTTCTTTGACATTCGCTTCAACTCATTATAGCAAAACCTGCTCCCCAATTGCCCGCTAATCTTGTGCTTTATGTAGATGATCCACACTAGCATCGAAGTCATGCAGTATGCCGGAACAAACATTTAGCATCCATTTTCAGGATGAAGGGTTGGCCGTGCTTCTCTCAATTGCGGCACCATCCTCTCAACTCGGAAAAATGCCAAAGCCAGCACCCATTCGATAACATTGTAAGGTTTGGATTGAAGAGAGAGAGAGAGAGAGAGAGGTGGTTAATGACTACATTTCATTGGGCAGAACTGAAGCACCAGAGGGAACCATGGACTTGGGCGGAACCATGGACTTGGGCAGAACCATGGACTTGGGAGTCAAAAGCCGTTACCACTTACGGGATTCTACTTCATCCCACTTCCGAACACAACTATGAAGGATGGGATCATTCAAAATCCAACCACTATCACACAAGGAACAGTTTTACGAAATCACAAGGGATAACAACTTCCAGTTACCTTGGAATTTTCCCAGAGTGAGAGGCTACTGCTGAAACAGTTGATAATGGCTTCATGTGTGACAGAGCAATAGGCGTGAGTGGAGGAGAAGATACTTCTTCAGCCTTCCCTGGGGCTACATGTAATGCTGCTGCTCTCTGATTAGTAGAGGGTATCGAGAAAGAGCGAGGAATGGTTAGCGGAGGAGTTGGAAGGGGAGATGCAGAACTAAATGCCCCAGTAGGACCTTTATTTTTTGGAGAAAGCTCTTGATTCCTGAAGGCCAAAGGGGCAGAGTGCCCACTTGAAGAACTTACAGGCTTGGAGGCAAAAGCAGATGGGGGCCTTGGAAGCTCGTGAAGCTCACTTATTTTGGGAGAAGATGCAATTGGGGGTGAAGCACTGGGAGATACCTTTGGAGGTGAAGAAGGCGGCTGAGGAATTTGAACTCGGGTAAGCAATCCAGAAACGAGTTGGGGAAGTTCAGAGGAGGTAATGGGGCCACTGGAAGATAAAACAGGCTTAGCCGACAATGGCTTACTTGTAAGAGGACCGGAGAAAGCTTGTCTTTTAAATTTCTTAGCATCATATGCATTACGTGCATCACCATGCGGAAGCGAAAGTCCCTGAGCCAAAGCGGGGGGCAATTGCACTGACAATTTGTCATCTGTGAATTCTTTCCCACGCTTGTCAGGCTCCAGTGGGGATGAATGCCACAAACTTTGGGAGCCTCCGCTGTGGCTTGTTGGCCTCGACTGCAGAGCTGAACTACTTGTTCTTGAAGATATTGAACTCTTTGCATCACCTGGAGTGGGTAAAACATAACTGTGAGCCTTGCGAGCAGATGATGGCTGCATTTCTCTAAACCTTTCAGCTGGATCAAACTTCTTCTCTGGAAATATTGGGGCAGAATGGGCTATTCGATGGTCCCGACCGAAAATCTGCTCCCCCGGGTTTTTATTGAGAAATACCTGTACGGAGTAACCAAATCATACAAATAGACTATTGATGAAAAACAGAACATTGAAAGATCGCTGATGGTTCCACTCCTACTGCAAGCAGTTCCAACAGTATTCTGAAAGGCCTATAAAAATAATAATAGTAAATAAATAAATAAAACAGTATTCTGAAAGACCTTATGTCTATCCAGAGGAGTGGAAAAAAAAAATGAACTTCTTGAAGTTGGAACATAGCTGGATTCTTTCAAAGGGGCAACTTCATAACAGAGTAGTCCATCCAGATGGCCTACAGAAAATATCCTGTTTTGCTTTATTATCCAAAGGCAATGCTAATTTCGTTTACCTCTGCATTTTCAACAGTTGAAACTTGAGGTCGTGGAAGGTCCACCTGATCTACCTGAAAAATCCATCGCATCAGATCCAAAAGTAAAAGTACAACATATAGTACACTACTACGAAAATGGAAAGACACCCTAATATATCAATCACGTGCTTCCAAGGCCTGAAAAGTCCTTAGACTAAGCTACTAGTATTTCATATATACAAACAAATATTTAAAAACATTGCTGTCATTTTTATGGTGTTGCAACTTGCAAGTTGTTACCAGAGAAAACTGTGAAATCATTATCTTGTGGAAGACCTTTCAAGTCAGTGAAACTTCTATCGAACAGTTGCAAGGCAAACTATACTCCATGTCTCCACCTTAGTAGCACAAAGCGGGGGCGGGGAAGTGGAGGCACCTAGAAGCTCCTAAAGTTCGTATATAGAATATATAGAATATCTTTAAATACTTAACCATTGAAGAAAAAGTGATACTTATTGAGAATTTTTCCAATCTTAAAGAGTAATTATTTGTAGTTAGATATTTTCAATTTGCAAAACTTCTTGACTAGCATGATTTTCATATTCTTATTTTCACAATGGCATAAACTCACTTAGAAGTATGAGAATAACTGCCTAATCAGACCCGATAAACTCCCATCGTAGTTACAAGCAAGCTCCTGTCTTGAGGGGAGCAAGGTCCCGCCAAGAGCGTCGATTCGAGCTCCCGTCTTGGGAGCGTACCCATTTTAGAAGGATACTAAGGTCTCCACTGTATCATATTGATAGTACAACTTGAAGCCAGCTGACGTGAAAACTTTCGCAAACAATGAATAGACATACTTTGCATAGGCTTATGTTGTGACAAGGAATACAAATTTAGCACATCTCTAATGAGCAAATTTACCTCCATCGAATTCCTCGAGGTAGAAACGGCATCAAGACCCGGCTTATTTGATCTATAGTCAAAACTCAATTCCCCTTCATCATTAGTCTCAAGGCTATTGACACCTTCATCCTCCCCATCTTCTCCATCATCGAATCCACTGACCTGGTAGTCAATGCCTTGCTTTTCTGTGACCACTCTTATATGTGGCTCAAGTGCTTCAAGAGATTTAAGACCCTTGCGAAAGAAATTTAACTGCTTTCATGGCAGCGCAAAAGGGAAAAACCGAATCCATTAGTTGTGAACTAAGGAGAAATGGAGAACTAAAGACAACAAATTAATAAAAAATTGCAAGACACAAAAACACCTGAGCCGCATGATGACGAGCTGCCTGAGTTAAAAGACTACGGCATTGCCCTTGCTTCATAGATTTTAATCTGAAGACGCACAGGGTTGCCTCCTCGTCATATTCATCACGAGTTGCTTGTATTTCCTGGGAAGTAAAAACTTCTACTTTTCCACTTTTTGACTTTCCTTTTTCTCTCTGTTGTGCCACCATGTATTCATATAAATGTCTGAAGATTTTGCAACTGATCAATAAGAAATTCACCAAAAGCAAGGATAATTAGACTAACCGAATGACTAGTACCTTTTTTCATCGCACTGCCGTTTCATCTCCTGTGCCGAAAAAGCAAAAGAAAAGCCTATTGAATACAAATTCATAACAGTAGCAACATAATAAACAACACAACAATATAGTAACCGCAGGGGGCTGTTACAGACAAAAACAGTTTCGATGAATATAAGTATATAACGAACACCCCACAGTAATAGTCACACAAAAGTAAAGACAAAGGAAGAAACCATCTGTCAAGCCATGGCAGTACTAGTGATGCAGGGTGAATTCTAGAAAATATCGTAGTAAAATTTTATTCAGTTAGATTTAGTCCCTTATTTCATCTGTTTTCATTTAGCAAGAATTTTCTAGAAGTATTTCGTTTCCTAGTTTGATTTGATCTAGTATTCCTATTATTTAGGAAGCTTGGTCATGAAGAATTAGGTTTGATTTTATTTCCTAAAGTTTATTTTTAGTATTTTAGAAAGGCTAGCCAGGTTTAGGAATTCTACCATTATAAATAATGATGTAAGCCTCTTGCCTAGGGGAGTTGATTAATATATTGAGTGTTTTCATAAGAGAGAGTATCTCGTTTTTCCTATAAATCTATTCATCTGCGGGTTATTTGATTGTGGAAGAGTTGTTCTTTACTCATGGGGGTGATTCTGTTCTTGTTCACGTTTCTAGCTGCGTCAACTAGTTGAGCGAGTTTCTCCACAGCTTATGATCATCAGTCCCAATGAGGAATGAAAGGGGCTAAACTGCTAAAGGCTCCACTAGATCAAGTGCTGCCTTAGGTACTCAATACTGGACTGAGGGCAAGGTTGGCTAATTTCGAGAACAAGCTCAAATTCAAAACTGAAATGCGTGCATTTTGATTAGTGAAAACAGTTGTAGATTCTTAACCAACTAAGGTAAGCAGTTCAAAAGAAAATAGGTTTCTAGTAGGTCATAGGCATGGATATCAGCAACCACAATTAAAATGAAGTATGGACCAACCTCCACTGACCGAAGGTCATTCAGAAGAGATTCCGATGGGCTTGTAATTGTTGTAACTACATGCGAACGCTGACGGAAAAAACAAGAAGTCATTATGAGGTCAAAACTCATGCTCTAAAGTGATATCAAACAGTAACTTTAAATAAGAACTCACATAGCTATCAACAAGTTTCTGAAGTTCAAACTGCACATTACCCAACATTGACAGTACTTTGGCTGCACAAAAATGAGGAGTGCTCAGCACCATTCCTACGTATCTTACACTATCTTGAAATAAAGAGAGGGAAACCATATAACAAACACTGACTTCTCATAAGTCATATCTAAGGACTAAGCAGGAGTTGTAGAAGGTGAATAATCGAGTAACAACAAAAGGGGATGAGAAAACAAGAGCATAGTGATGACTACAATAACACGTACAGTCTTTTGTGCTTATGTGCTAACAGATAAATTTTTACCTTAACTCACACCTAACATTATAATAGCATCTTGCCCATACAGAGAGAAAAAACACTAGGTCAAAGAACTGTAAAATGGAATACAACCAAAAAAAAAAAAAGACGCAGCGAAAAGCCTGCATTATTATTTAAATTTAATATTCTGGATTAATGACTATGAATCAAGAGTGGGGGAAAAGAAGAGAGAACTTGGAATACATACAGAATAATGTGCACTGTTTCTCATTAACCTAGATGACAAAACATGTTTTTAGATAACAAACAGCTGTGTAATGAGGGAAAAATCAACAATATGACTATAGACTGGAGAAATAACAGCAAGTTGGATAATTTGTATGTTTTCCAACTTCCTATATTTGAGTTCCATCTAGGGTAGAGAGTACACAAAGTATGCAACACCAAGATCCGCTGTCCCAAAAATAATCTAAGCAACTCCCAAGCTAATACACATGATGCACTTACAGCTTTCGTCATCCTCATTTAACGCAGTTTTCTCCAGTAGACAGTTACCCATATCTCGCAGTGACTCTGAAAATTCTGCAATTTCAGAGATAATCAAATGGGAGACTAACTGTCACATGAATATAAACAGTATTATGTAACTGATGTGGTATGAATAAGATTTCAAATGAAAATTTTCTTGAGAGACTAATTGTCACATTAAGAAAAACAGAAATCAAATTGACAGGTGGTATGAGTATGATTTCATACGGAAAAAAATCTTGAAACAACTCTTAGATGTTCAAAAGCATAGATAAGAGCAAAAGTTCATCACTAAAAATTATGGAAGAGTTACTCAGAATTACCAGTTGAATAAGAAAACCCGGCTATGTTTTCTAATACTAGCATTTAGGAAAATTCATCTCGAAGAACAAGGCCGTTAAAGAAAATTGGGAGAGCTGAGAACATAACTACACAAAACCAAGTTTCATTTCATTTTCTTGGGAGATGATAAAGTTGTGACATGATTTCATAAATTAGTATTCCTACACATAGTTTTTAGTTAGTAGACTCAATACCATAGCCCATAGAAATGAACTAATCCCACTGAAAGCTTTTGAAGGGCCAGACACACCTAGGCATTCGTTGAAAAGTTTACATGTGACGCTACGAGGACAGGGAAAAAGCTTGACTGCTTATAAAGTACAGCAGGGCTTTTTAGTTTCTATAAAGTCACGGTCCTGTGTATCATAGTCAAATGGCCTTTTTCTAACAAGAGCATAAGACATATACAGGAAGTGAGATCAAATACGCACCATACGCACTATTTGCTGTTGCAGCAGCAGCAGAAAGTAAGCTATCATAGCAATTTCTCATATCCTGTATATCCTTGGAAAAAAAAAAAAAACCAAAACTATCAGTTTTATGAGAAGGGAGAGTAATTGCAGGTAAGGATATGAAGTTACATCTTCAAATACCACCAATTGACAGAGGACATAGGCACCTGCCTGAATAGAACCAAAATCAAGTGATGCAGAGATGAGCATGATTGCATAGCCAGTAATATCAATGAGATGCAGCAGAATTAGAATTCTAAAGATGCAGGAATCCTATTGGATAAATTGGAACGGTATTTTGAGTCAATTTTACACTTCACAAGTTCTAATTGAACGAGATGCAGTATCAAAACAATACTCTTTCACAGGAGGTGGGGCACTAATTCAAAATTCAAATCAGATGCACTATCAAAGAACATTTACTTATCATCAATTATACTCATGATTTCCCAATTCATTATGCTTCCTACTCACAAAACTCGGCAAGAAAGTTCAATAAGCAGAATAAAGCCATAAGACATTCCTTCAATAACATTGAAATGGTGTGCACTCTGCACACAGACTTGTTATTTCAAGTAATCAGACCTCCATTAACATGATTATATGAATAGATCATTGAGTTAAGCTGTAATCAGACTTCTAAATACTCCTATGCATTATTCCATAATTACTCTACACGAAAACCTAATCTGGAAAAGCTCCTGTTGATCCACTCAAAAAATTGACATTACTCATCTCTGATTCTCTAGCAATTTGACTGAATCTATGTACTTGAGAAGAAAATCCATTAATAGTACAAAATTACGACAAAAATTGAACAATAACTGCACGATCCGTTATTGTTGCCACTGCAAAAGTAACCTATATGATCACAGGGATCACTACATTAAAAGATGCAAGCAACTTCAATTCAATTCTGATGCGACTATGCCACCAGCGATCTCAAGCTACGATTTTTTTTGAAGAGGGAATTTCTCGAACAAGAGAAGTTTGAGGAACAGACAGCTTAAACCCTAAACTAAGTCAATTAACATGCCCAAAGTGAAGATCCAGTTAACACAATTAGAGCGCAGCAATTACAGTAACATAAACGCTGAATAACAGTAAGAGTTCACCTGTGATGCTTGAGCGAGATCATTCAAAGGCGCCGAAAGTTTATTCTCCCTCCTCTCTTTCCCATCGCCTTTTTGAACAAATTTCCTCAGCTTCCCTATAGGATTCATTTCAACCCAATATATGTAGAAAAATATATACAGCTAGCTCTCTCTCTCTCTCTCTCTCTCTCTCTATATATATATATATATATATATCTGTGTGAGTAAGAAGGTGAAACAGAGAGAAATTTCGATTCTCTGTAGTCCTCTCTCTCTGCAAATCCAAGGAGAGAGAGAGAGAGTGTTGAAGGAAAGGAAGAAGGGAAAGGGCAAAGGAGGAGAAAAAATGGAGCGGAAGGGGGAAAATTCTCTGTTCATTTATAATTTACTTTACTCGCGTAAGTGAAAAGATAGTGATAATAAGGCGACACGTGTCCACGAAGACCAAAAATTTCAGTTTCACATTACAAAAGGGCAAAGTACCAATGTTCGAGGGGGTACAACTGTGGGCAGCACGTCTCGGACAGTTTTGTACATTTCAGTACTCGTGAGTGGAAATTTTTTATGTTTTGATAGAATAGGAAAAATTACCACTCTCGCTATCGGAGCACCGCCTAGGGGTGCTTTCAGAATTTCTACTTTCGCGTTTTCACGCTGAGCGTAGAGACTAATTGTATGAATCCGGTATGAATGTCGGGGTGGTGGAGCCCCATGGAGCAATGCTAGCTCCAAGAGCACTATCATTCCATGAGTAGGACTAGTAAACAACAAATATCACTCGCGTTTTGAACTCATATTCGCTCATTAAATCTTCACTTCGGAGTATCATGTGGCATAAACAAATTAAGTTTAAACATCCTCTGAAGCTCGTTAAGATTTTAATCCAAGCTTAAAAAAATTATTGTTCAGTTCATTTGACTTACGATATTAACAAAATTCAAGCTACTCGAGATTGAACCATAATTGGCTCGATTAAAAATCGTTTGAGATAAATTTGTCTCCTAAACAATTGAAGATCAAATATATTATTGAAGTTCGTTAATTTGAAGTTTGGGTCGACTCTTGTTCGATGTTTGGTTCTTCCATTGCCCTCATACACCCCTTAAACCTCTCTAAACACTTTTTAATTATACTCCCATTATAAGGGGCAACTAAGTAAACTTTCATATTATTTTTCTATCCACCCATTCTTATTCATTCATTTCAACAACTACACCAAACAAACTCATTCTTAGTTAATCCATCCCTATAACAAAACCACTACTCTGCCTTATGCCAAACAAAAATGATATACACACCTGTTGTGTATTGTGTAATTAATTTCAGTCGTCTAGATGTGTTTGAATGGTTCAAATTTTAAGTAATTTATTCACGTGAATAGTTTATTTATTACCTGAACAAATTCTGATCATTAATTACAACAATGAACAGATAACGATCAGATGTATTCGTCAGGGAGATGAGCCATTAGCTAATGGGATGCTGGTAATTGCAAGGCCATATCGTCAAAGCTATCTGACGTTGGCACAATTCCATATGCTAGAAGCTATCTCATTTGTCAAACTTCTTTTGGTTTGGAAAAGGAGCTCATTGGTCAAGTTGTACGGCCGAAGGAGAGAGAGAGAGAGAAGAAGCAAGAGAAGTCAGATTTTGCGGACAAGAAACAACCAAATATTAGTACAATTCTTCTAAATACTAGTAGACAGATTGATTACGTTGTTTGACCATGGTCAAGGATTCCCATCATTTTCACCTTCAACTAAATACTTCTACACTAGTCAATTTTCACAAATAATACTACAAGCAACTATCGTCAAATAATACTACAAGATGAACAAATCTAAAAGCAATGACATGTCAGCAAGGAAAGAACACTGGTAGAGAAATAAAGCACATTGGAATTTGGATCCCATAAATAAGCAATGAGTTGTTCTTTTAAGATTAGTTGAAATGTGCATAAATTCGTTCGAAAATCTGATTTAACAAAAGAAGAGAGAGACAGAGAAAGAGAGCGCATTTTGAACATCAACTAGCCCATTTTATACACTTAGTCTTTCGACTTCTAATAAAATGCAAGTTGCAACCATCTTATACACGTCAAACAATGAATACTCCATTACCCAAAATCAGCTCAAGAAATTCAAAAGATTTTTCTTTCAGCAGTTATTGCACTAGTTGGCCTCAAAATATAGTCAAAATATGTTTTAATATACGGTCCACATTTCAATATTCGATCTAGTTGTACGTGTGTTCCTAATAATTCTAGCCCAATTTGAATGATGTTTAATTGTAAATGATACTAACAAATTGTAGGTTTTCATTTTTTCCCACGCAAGATATTTTGATCTACAAGTTACATTTCCTTTTCGACTTCAAATTTGATTCGTTAATTGTTCTTCCTTTTTTTCCATTTCATTTTTCTCTTCCAAAAATGGGACTAGAAAACATGTGTTCTACCTTTCAGTACTAGAAGATATAATGTAACGACCCAAATTTTTTACCCTTTTTTAAATAATAATAATAGCAGCATTAATATTATTCATATTAATTCTTAATTATATATATATATATATATGAATTAAACATTCATCTCTATCTCTTCCCCTCTTTCTTCCCCCCTACTCCATCCTCATTCAACCTTATCTCTTCCTTACTTGTTCCCCGCACCAAGCCAAACCATCCCCCTTATCCTCCTCCTTGAACCCCACTCCACCCAATCTCTATAAATACCTATATCCCTCTCCAAAATTTGCGACACAAAAACACCGCACAGCACATCACACACACCCTCTACTACAACAAAAGCAATAAAAGAAAGAGAAGGCTTGGAGCTCCAATTATGGAGGTCTATAAAGAGAAACTTGAGGGTTTCGGCTCCACATTAGCCGAACGCCAATTCGGGTTACCCATCTACAGCCTAGTCCTCGAGCATTTGAAAATTGTACCCCACTCACCCCGAGCCATCCCCGAGGTCCCACGCTCCGTTGTCTTCTCCTACTGTCCGAAAATCATCCGAAACCATTGCCCGCTTTTCGGCGGGAACCAAGGTTTTATAGTCTTATCCATCTCTTCTCTAAATATATCAAGTGTTTAAAAGTTGAATTTTATGTTCCGAAATGAAAATTAATCAAATTGGTTGTCGCACAGTCGAAAAAGGCCAAAAAAAAATTAATGTGGTACAGTGTAACCGCCCCTTGGGTTTCATTTTTTTGGTAAAAACTACACTTTAACCCTTCTAATTTTATTAGTATATTATATCGGCTCAACTAATAGTAGGGAGGCTTAAATAATTATCCTTAAAACTCTTTCTTTAAGTTTTCATCCCGGTCAATTCGAACACTTATGATTTCATCCTCACTTTTTTATAATTCCAATAGTGCCCTTATATATATATATATATATATATATATATATAAATCTAGGATGAAAACTTAATAAATCTGGTCCCAACCTTTATGGAGGCAATTAGTCCCGTAGATTTCGTCAATCCATCCCAAAAATCACGGCCCCCATTCAAATTCTCATCCACTTTTCCTAATCTGCAAAATATGGTCGGTTACAAAATCACCATTATCCCCTTTCTATCACAAGAGAAAAAAAAATCCACCATTATCCCACTAGGCACCATTATCATTTTTTCCTCATTTGATGCTACACCAAGGAACCATGGAGGCGTAGCCCAAGAGCATGGGGACGAGGAAGTGGGCATTAGAGGAGAAGGTGAAGGAGAGGTAGCTAGGACAGGGCGGCGCCGGTGGCGGCAGTGTGAGGTGCTTATCGGGGGGGGTCGCCGGGGACGTGGCGCCAGAGGAAGTTGATGGGAATCGTGGTCAGGAAGCACAGCAGAGGACGGGGACTAAGACACCAATGGCCAACGTCGTGGAATCCACGTCCAGTACCATATATTGTGGTGATTCGGCTTACGTCTCTCTCTCTCTCTCTCTCTCTCTCTCTCTCTCTCTCTCGACCGTCGGCGATAACCAAGTGTTTCAGGAGGGTTTGGTTGCTTTAATATTCCATGTGTCTAAATTATGTAATGGTTACGTAGTAAAGCAGAAATTGGATTTTTTGGTTGTTTTGTCATATTTCATGAATTCATGATTTTATGTTCTAAAAAATACTCGTATTTCATGTTCTAAATTGTTTCTTTTTGCCATTT
Source organism: Rhododendron simsii (assembly GCA_014282245.1). Classification (NCBI taxonomy): domain Eukaryota; kingdom Viridiplantae; phylum Streptophyta; class Magnoliopsida; order Ericales; family Ericaceae; genus Rhododendron; species Rhododendron simsii. The sequence continues at coordinate 376,224 of CM024962.1, forward strand.
GACTCCGCTACGTTGGCGATTCGGTTTCCTTTAGTTTTATTCTATTTCATGGTAAATTATTTACTTCATTTAGCATGAAATATGTTTGTGTGTATTTCTATCATTTCATGGTTAATTATTTGGACCGTTTACCATGAAACTATTTCATGGTTAATTATTTATCGTGTCCACGTTGTAATCCTCATGGGATATTTATCATGTCCACATTATAATCGTCATGGTAATTTAACCATGCAATGTCATGGTAATTTAACCATTTAACCATGTAACGGTTTGAGTATGTCATGTTATTTCTTTTTTTGATATTAATTTAGCCATGTTCCGTATAATAAGATCAATGGAAAATATGACTTTTTATTGTCTGGTTGGCCAACTCGAAGATTGAAGAAAACATGCAAAAATATTGTCAACTTATCATGTTATATTCCTAAAAAAAAATCAATCACAAATACATTCCACGATAAAAAAAGAAGTAATCAATCATATTTATATTTACCAAATCCCACTGAATTAGGAAAATAATCCAATTCAATCCCATTAAATTGAAAAAACAATCCAATCCCACTAAATTAGGAAAACAATATAACATAATATATTTATATTATAGTGAAAAGGGTAAGAAATGTAATTCACACACTAAGAGGATGAAAACATAAGTATGAAAAAGGGCGGGATGAATTCTTACATGGCATGGATAAAGATGATGAATATTTAAATATTTCCTAATAGTAAGTTCCTCGCTTAAAACCTTTTTACTTTCTAATGTATAATTTTGGCCTAAATAATGTTAACAAAATTACGATTTAGTCTTATAATTAAATAAGGTTAATGTACCGGCCCGACAACGCATTTTTCAGTTACTAGCATAACCTCGGTTTTAAATTGATACTTGTTAACAAAATAAAATAAACTATTATAAGCCTAGACTTTCTGGTAGTTGAACAAAATTATTATTTTTTATATAAACTTTCGGTAATAAAATTTACTTCTTGGCCATACAAGACTAAGGCCAACGGCCAATTCATAAAAAGTACGTAATTTCTACACTCATTGTTTATTTTGATTATCATTGCGATGATGATGATGATGATTGTTATTATTATTATTATTTACTCTTGATTGATATGCTAGATTGGACCCGAAAGACATTGGGTGGTACACGAATAGAATTCACCTAGACAGTGCTGGATAATGTATAAATTGAAAAGTGTTGAGATGTTAGAGATTGCCTGCAGGCGGATTGTGTGAAGTGATTTGAAAATGGTGGGTAGTCCAGTGATATGATTTGAAACTGGTGAAATGTCTAGTGATGAATTTAAAACCTAGTGGGTAGTCTAGAGATGTTTTGTGTTGATAAAACTTGACATTTAGTCCAGTAATGTTTTGTGATGATAAAACATAGCGGGTAGTCCAAAGATGTTTTGTGTTGATAAAACTTGGCGAGCGGTCCAATGATATTTTGTGATAATAAAACCTGGCGAGCGGTCCAATGATATTTTGTGGCGATAGAACTGACAGGAGTCCAGTGGTGATTTTGATGTGGTGATTAAGGTAAGCGAACCCTAGTTATGGTTCGGGCATGACGAGCTTCCCCTTGTTGTTAGGCTCTTGAACAGTAATGAATAGGTTTATGTGTGCTACTTATGTTTTTACTTTTCTACATTGATAATATATTGTTACCTGCTAGCTGTAAAGTAAGAGGGATGGTTGTGTTGAATTATTTTTCTGGGTGATTTATCACTCACGGATATGTCTGTATCCTGGTAAATCGCGATTGCTTAGGCGATCAATTTGTTAGAGGGGTGCAGGAATCCTGGTAAATCGCGGTTGCTTAGGCAATCAATTTGGTAGAGGGTGCAAGAATCGATGAAGGAGCAGTTGGACACAAGAGGAATACCAAAGGCAGAGATCAGGTATGCTTGGAATATATATTAAGACTAGAGTCGCTCTGGAATTATTTCAATAAAATTTTATTACTCCCTCCGTCTCTTTTTAAGTGTCCTGCTTCGTAATTTTAATTATTAAAAAAATATCATCATTATACCTTTCACATCAACTTTTTCCTCTACTTTCTCTACTTACCTATCATCATTACACTTTTACTCACTATATTTTCAAAATGGAATCTACTTTTAGGGGCAAAATAGACAATGCACCAACTTTTAGCCACTAACTTTACAAAATAGACACTTATTAAGGGACAGCCCAAAATGGAATCCCGGATTCTAAAAAAGGGACGGAGGGAGTATTTAACACCTTCAAAAATTATTTGAAAAATCGAAGCGTTTCATATATTGCCTTTTGTGATGAACCTATATTTAGGAGGAGTAGTCAGACTTTAAGCATCTTTAAGGGAGGTATCAAAATCAAGAGCTAGCATACCAAATTTGACAATTAAAGTATTTATGATTGGTGAATTAAACTAATTATTTGACAAAATGGATCCCATAAAGTCAAAGGATCAATTAAAAAAATTAAAGTTTGATGACTCTCTTGGAGCGCATTTGTCAAATCGTTCTTCAACTTGCCACATTTATTATGAACATTCTTTAGACACGAATATATTGGAAGATATTTTTAGATTAATATCGTATTTTTTCTCCAATTAAGGTTTAGAGAGAAATGAACAAAAAAGAAAAAAATCCATGAAGAAAAATATACGGTATGTCCAAAGAACGTCACGACTTACGGGTCACAAGTTTTCTTCGGTTATACTAGTTTGCAGAGAGAAAAAGCCTTTAGAAAATTACAGCCTCCAAAGTGTCTTCTACAAATAAAGGAAGGCCTACTGGTAAAACTAGGTTGGCCGGCTTGAGAAGTAACTAAAGATAGGGGGACACTTGTAGTATGGCATTTCTAATCGAATCGAGGTATTCGAATTGCTAATCGAAATTATTTTCGAACCATAACTGAAATTTTTTCCGTGGATACGGATATGGTTAGCATGGAGGATACCCGGACGGGTTTCAGTTCGGCTTCTGATTCAGCTGATACCCGACCCGAACCCCAAACTGAAGTAGTAGTAAATTACAAAAATACCCCTGCCTAAATATATGCCCATACGTTTTCGGGTTTTCCAAACTCCAGTCATTTTTCACTTCTCACCCCCTCCTCAGACCTCGGTGAGGGAGGCGGCGATTTTTCCGTTTCGGATCTGATCTCTCTCTCTCACTTGTTATTCTTTGCGTCGAACAGGTTTCCCGTCGCCGTCGGCCGTCTTTGATGCGTCGAACAGTTGATTCAAGAAACCCATATCAGTTGATTCAGATCGGTTCAAGACCCTCCATTTCTCCAAGGTAATCTTTCTCTCCCTCTCTCTCATCAGTTTACCGTTCCGATCCAAGACTGGAACGACCGGAACTCTTACCTCGAGCCCACACGGCCACACCCAGCCGGGAATAAAAACTCGCCCACTTGTGACGAACTAAGTGTTTTTTTCTTCCTTGTCTGACGAACTAAGTATTTCCGGCCACACCCAGCCGGAAATAAAAATCCATTTCATGTTTGATCTGTTTGAATACCAATCAATCATACGCAGTTTGATCTGTTTGAATACCAAAAGTAAATACGTGAAATAGTAACAAGACTATGTGTCTGCTTGTGTTGATGAAAGGGTATGGCCTTCTTCTAACTGTGCATGTTGCAACTTGTGGATAAAGTCATGTTTTTTCGCAAATCTGTTTATTTCCATTGAGTCCCTCAAAACTAGGGGATTCTGGTGACCCTCTGAGATCTATATTAGCAGAACAGTTTACACTAGAGAAATATGCAAACCCATCACTTAATTAATTGTTTCTATGAACCATGTAATATGAAATTTTTTGGACGGATAATTACGACATCAAAAGATTCATAACACGTGGATGCGTGACAGAAGAGAGAAGCTTTACAAAACAATCTTAAATCATAATCCCTCCCAAATGAAGTACAAGACCTCAACAAACTGTGATATCCACATTAGTCAGGAATAGTAACTGCTCATTCTAACTTTTAACACCAATGGAGAGTTACCTAATCTTCATATGAAGTTTATATTTCTTTAAACATTCTATGCCTAGCATTTTAATGTTGTTTTTTTTTTTTTTTTTTTGTAGTAATGATATTGTAGAATAACTTGTCTGTTTGTGTATCATGTCTGTGATGAAAAATTTTCATAATCCCTTATTCAATCCAAGCTTTAGATAGTTGAATTTTCATGCAGCATCACTCATTCTTTTTTCTGTCAAGTTTCCAAGACATTTCTGGAATTAAAAATCTTGATGATCCCATATTCAATCCAAGCATTAGATGTTCCAAAACAAAACTCAAATGTTTACGCACTTACTCATTTTACACTCAAATGTTTACGCACTTACTCATTTTACACTCAAATGTGGTAGCTATTTTCGATCCAGCCAGTGCCCTTCCAACATTCCAGAATCCATTCTCTCTCTCGCTCTCGGAAGGTGAACAGTGAGTCATTGACTACCCAATCTCAAGTAGTTTATGTGTTAGTAGCTTGTATTTAGCTTGGTGGATACCTCTAACCTGGTTTTATGCCAAACCTGAGGTGTAACGAAGTCAGGCTAAATATTGAGTTTGTTTTTAGTTAGTATAGTTACTTTTATTTGATTGCATTGCTTAGCCGAGGTGGTGGCATAACCCGTCGCATATTCTATTTGCTGAGTTGAGGTGGCCAGTTTTTTTATAAGCCAATATTGATAATATTTCGGTTGAAAGCTGATAATATTGATAATAGTTGCCAGTTTTTTATAATGCTTGAAAACTGATAATATTTTGGTTTGGCTCTGTTCAGGTGAACATATTATTCTAATTCCATTCGGTTACCCATTCGGTTTGGGGATTACCCGATAACCGAATGGCTCGGAAATGGTTTCATTCTTCCCTTCCCGTTCGAGGATCGGGGCGGATATGGAACAAACTTTGGGTTCGGGGATCGGGTACGAAATACCCATTTTCTGCCCCGAATGCCATCCCTAGAAAGAGACTAAATTACAGATTGCTGTTTTTCTCATTCCTTAAATTAAAGCAACTTAATGTCACATTGAAGAGTTTGATTTGGGCCTCGCTTATCTTTTAACTAGTGTCTTTATATGGACTGCTTAGTTATAAACAAAAAAATTACTCACTGCACATTAGGCCCTGCAGTGACAGTATGAAATAGAAACTGTTATTTACAAGCTTAAAACAAGTTGAACAAATCCATATCCCTATCCCTAGAATAGCAGAAGCGAATCCCAACTCCACTTCGATGGTCAAAAAATATTGACAATATGCAAGCATTTCCTCCAAGCAATTAAAAGTTCCAAAGTTGGAGTTTGATCTTGTATTTATTCTGTATCTAATTAAGTTCTGTTGGAAAACTTGATCAGTGAAGAGAGATGTCTACTTCAGACGAAGAAATCACAAAGCTATACAGAATTCGGCAAACAGTGATGTGAATGCTGTGCGACAGGGGATATTTGGTGGGAGATTTCGAGTTGGAGATGACAAAACATCAGTTCATTCAGAAATATGGTGAAAACATGAAAAGGGAAGACCTTGTTATCAATAAAGCCAAGCGCAATGACAGCTCTGACCAGGTGTGTTTCCAGCTACTTTTTATGGCTCTTCAACCCGTGCGTTTCTAGTGAAATTTTTATGGTTCTTCAAGTTCTAAGGAGCTTCAAATCTATCTTTAATTGTTTTCCAGATCACGCCTTATGGCACTGGGGTTGTTGCTTAACATGTTAAGGTTTGCCGAACTGAAATTGAAGGGTCTAATTTTTGTAACTTTATAAGACCTTGGAACTAGTTATTCTTTTCATATTGTGCATTTTGGCTAGTCATCTTTTTTGGGTTTCTATCTTTGATTTGTGGCGCAAAGATGTTATGAAAAGATAATGCACTTACCAGTTAAGTAGCCCCGTCAAATGGAACATTGTGGAGAAAAAAATTGGTGAACCTTGTGGTTATTCACATCAATGGTGGCCACACTATTCCTCATCTATTGGCTTATCAAGGTCTTCCTTATTTTGATTCCTGCTTTGAAGTTTCACATCAAAGGTGGCCACACTAGTCCTCATCTATTGGCTTATCAAGGTCTTCTTTATTTTGATTCCTGCTTTGAAGTTTTGAAACTAGCCTGGATTATGGTTCACTCTAATCCATGTAGTAATTAATCTGTCTACACTCAAGGCTAGTTGGGGTGTTAATGATTTTTTTTCACGTTAGGGAGAAGTCGAGCGTGAGGCTTTTCATGTCATCTAGTTGTAATGACTCCCTTTAAGTTTTTGGATGTGAACTGTGTTAAAAAGGGTAGGGTGTCCATTTTAAAAAATTAGTGTACCAAAAGACTCTTCTTCTTTGATTCATCTTGAGATTGAAGAATGAGTCAGAAAGATCTAGAAATTTTTTCCTAGATATGTTGGGTGTTGGAAGTTATACATTGCGTTCCTTCGGAACTATTGGATCCTTTTCTCCTTTTCTGATCCCACACCCGCCATTCCGCCATGTAGGGGGGAATGTGTGTGTTGATGATCTCCTTCCTAGGGGGAAGAGAAACTGATGTGAGACACAGAAACAGAAGATGAATCATTCCTCAATAAAGAAGTGGAATATGGTTAATCTATGAAACTAATTGAGGCATGACTACTGCTTAATATTCCAGTGAGTGGCGCCTCTTGGTAAACCTGCTAAGAACCATCCAGGTTTTAAAACAATGAATAGCCCCTTTTTTTTCATGGCACTAGAATTGTATTTCGGGCTACTTAAGTACGCTAATGTGATATGAAGACGACAGGACGTAAAAGAAGTCTTTAATCTTGGAGCTGCAATTGGGTTGCTGTACTTTAAAAAAGGATAAATAAGGTAGGAAGCATGTTTGCTTCATAATCCTCGTTTGGTAATTCTGGTGATATTTCTTTCTTTTCCTTTTGGAGTGTCGGTGCTTCATAGCTGATAATAGTAGGTCATTGAAATATACTCTGATAGTCTGATTGTCTACGAAACCGAAATCACACTATCAATGATGGTTCACGTTACATTCTCGTTAATTAGTGTCTATTTCATATTTTATTGGTGTCCTTTGTGGTTTTCTTTGGACCAGATTTATGTTTTCTTTCCAGAGGAGCCGAAGGTTGGTGTCAAAACAATGAAGACTTATACTAATCGCATGAAATCAGAGAACGTTTTCCGAGCAATCTTGGTTGTTCAACAAAACCTAACTCCCTTTGCTAGGGCATGCATAAGCGAAATATCTGCAAAATTCCATTTGGAGGTTTTCCAGGTGATTGTTGTTGCTTTTCGAATTCCTCACTCTCCGCATGTGGATCAGTTTGTTTGATGATGTCTTGTTAAAGTTGGTGCTACCACTATCTCTCTCTCCCGCTGATTGGTTAGGCAATACATGAAGTTCTTGAATACTTTTCGGTTGATCTTGTGTGATGTCCTTTGGCTCTACTTTTGGAGGCAGTTCTTATTCACACGTTTGATACCCAAGTAAAGTCTGTGACTGTGTACTTTGGCAGCCTCAATTTGTTTTTTTATCATGAGTTTCCAGTTATTTATAGCTTTCACTTTAGCTTGTTCATTGTCATGATAAACCAACAATCTCCAATAACATACCCAAGCAACCACATCAAAGGGAATTCTCTGTGAGACCTTGAAGTCTCTATATGAGACGAAGGTTTTAATGTTTGAAGGGAGCAAGTATAGATCTACCAAAGAGGTGAAACACAAAAATGAGAAACAACTTGCCTTATGAATAGTTATGATGAAGTGTAGGACAAGAATTTCTGTGGAGAATGATTGACCCTCCAGTGGAAGAGAGGTAAACCTCACTTTCTCCCTCAATGTGGAATCGCCCTAGAAGAGATAGATGATAAGAGTATAAAATGTATGGAGTCTCAAGAGCTTCAGTCTTAATCTATCTTGATTCTTGCCCTCAGAAGAGTGTGGACTGCAGAAATATAGCCTTTGTTCTCCACCAAAGGATATGCATCAAAGTCATGAAATTGCGAACTTACTATGGTATGACATTAACAATACAATGGTAAGTTGTCATGAATGCGGTATGTCTCTTCCATGTGAGTGTCATTTAGCAGATCCTTCCAAGAGTTTCACAGAAAGGGAGAGCTGATATCATATTGTAGAGAGTTGTTATTCATATTTAAGCTAACTAGGATGCTTTAATAGCTAGCATCCATTTATTTTAGTTAATGTTCTTTTGGTTGTGATGCTATTTGTATGTTTGAAAAATATGCCTGAGTTGGGTTTTGTGGTGTTACATTTTCCGTATCTGTAATAACTTTTTCGTTAAAAGGTTTTGCTGATTTAATCTCTTCGTCTGGCAGACTGTCATGTTACAAAATTAGTAGTTTCCGTTAAGTTTTTCTGTATCATTGAAGTTAAATTCTGTGTTTTGGAGGATGTTGCGGACAGTGATGCCATGGCTATCCACTTTATTGATACAGGAGCCAGAGTTGTTGGTCAACATCAAAGAACATGTTCTTGTTCCTGAACACCAGCTCCTTACAAATGAGGAAAAGAAGACTTTGCTGGATAGGTATACAGTCAAAGAAACACAGGTCAGTTACGTGAACTTTCAGCTATTAGCTTGCTTACGTTATAGTTATAGAAGTTCAATGAGTAGTGTTAGTATAACTCTTAACTTGCTAAACTTGGTGTTGCCATTCCCTCTCTAACAAATGATTCATTGTAACCATAATGTATTTATTGCTATGCTATCTACAAAATAGTCGTACTTTTTCTTTTTGGTTACTGAAATGAAATGATGACAGATGGAACATATAGCTACACATCTGCTGGAATTGTTGCTGTTTTAGTAGTCATGACGATAGTTTCCTTCTTCATATTTGAATGCAAGAATGGGCCTCAGTTGGCAACTTTGTCAGGGACAAATGTTACTACTACTTACATTGCAATGCCCCGATGATTTAATTCAAGAGAGTGATTGAACTTTTGGAGGAAATGCTTGCATATTGTTAATATTTTTTGACCATCGAAGTGGAGTTGGGATTCGCTTCTGCTATTCTAGGGATAGGGATAGGGATTTGTTCAGCTTGTTTTAAGCTCGTAAATAACAGTTTCTATTTCATACTGTCGCTGCAGGGCCTAATGTGCAGTGAGTAATTTTTTTTGTTTCATAACTAAGCAGTCCATATAAAGACACTAGTTAAAAGATAAGCGAGGCCCAAATCAAACTCTGCAATGTGACGTTAAGTTGCTTTAATTTAAGGAATGAGAAAAACCGCAATCTATAATTTATGCTTTGTTTGGTTTGTGTTTTGAAATTTTTTTTGAAAAATAGTAGGGGTAATAAGTAGAGAGATAGAGGGAAATGTCGGAAGTAGGGGGAATCTTGGTGGAATTTTTTGAAAAATTCTTTTTGAAAATGTTAGAGAACAAGGCATTAGTCTGTTTCGACTTGGACATCCGTCTTAGTCGTAGATTCTTATTTATGTTTTCTGCATTGTCCCCTTGTATCTTGTTTTATTTCTTTTTCTCATTCCACCTGATGTTAAATTTTTTGTTTGTGCTTTTGGTTTTGGTTTCATATGATGGCTGGGTTCCAGCTACCTCGAATTCAGGTGACAGATCCAGTTGCTAGATACTATGGGCTGAAGCGAGGGCAAGTTGTAAAAATCATTCGACCAAGTGAGACTGCAGGCCGTTACGTAACATACCGTTATGTTGTCTAGATTTCTCAATCAACCTAGGTTATGTAGTGGAGTGGACTTCTAAAAACCTTGTTCTAGTTTTTTTTTTTTGGAACTAGAAAACGTTGTTCTAGTTTAAAGCACATCCTTGTTGTGTTGCAACTAGAGGCCAAGTTGAAGGGAAACACTTCCGAATATCGAATCTTGAAGCTTGCTTTGGGGACATCTATGAACACTTCAGTTTTGTACTTCTGTAAACATTGTAGTTGTTTCTAATCTCTAGTAATAATCAACCTATCTGTGATACTATATGCGTCGAGTGAATACTGCATTTGCAGATGATTTTTTTTCTTTGACAAGGCATTTGCAGATGATTACAGCTTCCATTTTCATTCTATTTGCCCTTCACTTGTGTAATATATCTTTCTTCCTTTAGATTGATAATGAAGAATTATTGGACAATTAGCATCGAACTGAGTATTGCACTAGATTCTCCATATTTTGCTTAGTTTTATGCATTGTACATGGCTTTGAGATGTTGGGTGGATGTAAAAGATTTCTTGAAGGGAAGGAAACAGAAAATCTTGTAAACTGGCTTATAATGTTTTGGAGTTGAACTGAATAGATACTATTGTCTTGTTGTCTTAAAACGAATCATGCAAAAATGGTCCTTTAGGCCCCGTTCAGTTGTAAGGAAAGAACAAGAAAGTATGAAAAAATCAATTTTTCCATAACTTTCCTAGTGTTCAGTTGGCAGAAAATTATAGGATTTACCAATTTAAGTTTTCCTGCAGGAATTACTTGCAAAACTGATCGTGCAAAAAACACAGGATTTTGCGTCGCGGGAAAAGGAAAATGAGTGAACACTTACAAAATTTTCCCGAAAGTTTCTTTTTCCTGACAAATGAACAACTAAATCTTAATTTTTCTTGCAAAATTTTTTTGTCAAATGAACACTCACAGGAAAATAATTTCTTTTTTCTTTTACTTCACCTCACTTCACTTTTTCTGGGAACTAATTTTTCACACAACTTTCTCGACAACCGAATGGAGCCTTAGAGAATAGATTGTGTGGCAACAGCTCTGGAGAAGCGAAAATGTAAATTCGGATTGAAGAAGAAATCACGAATTAATTCCCCATTCCAAGTCGTTCGAAATGAGTTTTCAAAATCGCATTTACATTCTCCCTATAAATATTTAAGCACATTTGGAGCCAAAAGTGAATTTGTTCTTAGGCTTCGGCAATAGAATAATGGAACCACAATCACGAATTGATTGAGCTGCACGTAGTCTCTTGCTCAGAAGTGTGTGCAGACCACATTCGAGAAATGAACCAGAATTTGTGTTACTCCATCCGTCTCATTTTGTTTGTTCAATAGATTAAAAGCATCAATTCAATACAATAACCCAATGAGCAATGTGCACGAATCGACACCTTTTAATTACTAGCTAGTGCTAAGCAAAAGAATATTCATCCTCAAAAGACGTACACAAAATAAACCAGCAATTTGTCCAAGGTGAAATAACATTGAATTCACATCCTAATTAATTACGCTAATATGTTTAGAGTCCCCAATGTTGATGCTTAATCAATGGAGCATATGATCACTTTGCTTGCCCAAAATGTCTCCGCCATATATGGATTGAATCATCCTTACAAGGAGAGGAAACTGCAAAGCTTCGAACAAGGCTATGGAAATGCTAGCCAATGTGATGACTGGGATGAAAATCCATGCCTTATTGTCTCCGAACACTAGATAGAGGATGGCACCAAAGGCTACCATGGAGGCACCAAAGGATGGCACCAAAGGCTAAAATGGATACAAATAGGGTTATGAGACCGATAACTAACCTTTTGGGTAAGGTATAGAGGAAATCTTTCACTCCGTACCGAGAAGTCAAGATAAGCAAGAACATCAACACAGACTTCATTGATGAGAATAGAGGAAGTGCATCAGATATGCCAAAGATTAAGAAGGCCTTTTGTTTCAAAAATATTGGGCGACCATTTTCGTTGTCATTTCCACCCGGTACGGTTATCACAGCCGCAAAAACCCTGGCGGCGATAAGAGCAGCAACTATGGTGCATGATGTGGCCGTCTGTTGCATCCACCTCTTGCCTTCCTTTACCAATTCTTGGTGAGTTTCAGTAAATACTTCTACTGGTGTCAATCTATCATTATTCCTTTTCTCTTTGTCTCCAGGCGATGAAAAATTTTCCACTACCTAAATCAATCAGGTTGCTTTAGAATGTTGAAAGCCATTCAAAGAAAAAGCAAAAAAAAAAAAACATTCATACAAGACTAGTATACTTTTAGAGACGTCAAGAACAACATTCATGTTGATGGTTTACTCATCAATACAAGATCACAACACATCTGCTTGAAGATAGATAATTGAGTTTTGATCTGGTGTGTCAATCTATTTTTTTTTTTATAAAGAGAATGCTATACAATGATGCTTTTATTGACATCCATGAACATGATCTTTGAAGTGATTAACGTCGTAAAACTAACGTGTATCTTTCATGTTAGTTGAAATGAAATATTCATCATATCTTTTCATTTTACAGAAGTCCAAACTGTAGGAAAATGGAAGCGACACAAATTCATGAACTAAACAAACTCATATCTATTGATTTACAACAAAGCACAAATACATAACTGTGGGGGGCTGATTTCTTCCTCTCTATTCTGGTCCTTCTGAATCGAGTGATGTGGCGCCGTACGTCGTGTACCTGCAGAACCGGAGGAGGATGTTCCTCCGGGAAGAAGCTCCGACGATCTTGTCAGAAAGAGGAGCCGGGAAGAAGTTTTGGGTAAGAAATATATGCTAGGAGGGAGAAGAGTTTAGAAAAGCTGAACCTTTTACTTGGGGGAGGAAGTCGTCTATTTATAGGCAAAGAGGGAAAGAGTGTAGATTGGGCCATTTCTGTCACCCACGTGCTCGGTGACGCTCGGATGACATCACGAGTCAGGAGCATTAAATGAATGCCGCCTGTTGGGGAAAGGGGAGCCGCCCAGTCAGAAAGGAGAGGTCACATCAATCAGAGACGTCCCATCCTTTATCAGAGAGGCCTTCCCACGTTTCTTTAGAAGCTTCTAGAAGGTTCTGGAGTGGCTGTCCCCGAGCGAAGTCATCATGTCCGAGGAAACGAAAAGTAACAGGCGACGTGCTTTACCGAACAAACCGAGCTTTATGGTTCTTTTATCCGAACAAACGAATACGCCTTCCTTCGGAGTGGGATCGAAGCTCGGCTAGGCCCCTTGGATCGTTTTATCCTTCGGATAATTGGCACGACTGACATATCAGGGTCCCTCGTGGGGCAGATGAACTGAGACAACTAATTGATCAGGAATAATTCATCAAATCCCTTGGATCTTCCTAACCTTTTGAACCTTCGGATATTTCGCTCCACTACAATAGCCCCTCAACTCCTGTTTCCATGGCTGCAAAGCTTCGGAGAGGAAGGAGGAGTTGATAAATCAGTAGTGGCCGAAGAACAACTGACCACCGAAGCGGGATCATTGTCAGGCTATTCCGAACATCAATCCAAGGATAAACGTCAAAGAGGTGTTGAATCGTCAGGTATCTTTCATTTAATGCCTCTGCAACCGCCAGCTTTAGACGACGCCACACGTCCTATTGTCATTGGATATCGATACGGCGCACCCCGCGTGTTTCCACGTGTCACCCATCGACGGTCATGTCAATCTCCCGCTCAAATCCTACGGTTGGGGGCTCGGCGACGCTTCGGGTTTCGCTCCTAGGTATAAGAGAAGACGTGAGGAGAGAGAAAATCACTTTTTCTCTCTCTCTCAAACGTTTGAACAGTTCAGTTCGTCCCCATCCCCAGAAAATCAAGCCATCTGCAGGTTCTTGACGATCTTGAAGCTTTCGACCCAGATTTTTCTTCGATTCCCAGGTACATCTCTATTTCCCTGCACCATTTCTGCATTTTAAGTTCCGTTACACGCTTTCTGGGCTGTTTTTCTTTCCTTGTCGCCTGGTTTTTCTGCCTGTGCACTGTAGATTGGGTTGAAGGTGTTCATGTGTTCTTCCGAACATAGATGCATCTTCAACTCGTGTTCTTCCGAGCACGAATAGGAGTAGTCTTCACACTTGGAATTTTCACTCGAACTTTCCCTTTGACTGGTCGTCTCTCGGAAGAGTCAGTTCGCTAGGGCATGCCTCATCACCGAACGTAGGCACACTAGGATTTGACCATGCAACTCGCTGACGGTCTTTCCCCTTGCACTTTTGTTTTTAGGTATGGAGACTTCTGCTTCAGCTTCGTCTGGGGAGTCGTTTCGTTCGGTAGACAGCGCAGCTCTAGGCGCTGGGGGCTCGAACCTCGCGATATCCGATGCGATCTCCAATCTAGCTCGGAATTACCGCGTTCGGGAAAGTAGCGAGGATTCCGCCGGAATTGATCTTCCTGCAAGCGTCACTCCGCTCCGAACAATGCCTCCAGAGAGTCAAATCATCGACTTAAAAGGTAACCCTTCGGAGGAGAGAGTGCAAGATAATCCGACGGAAGAGGTGGAAGGAGACGACGAGGCCGAAGAAACGGTATCTGACAGAGACTTCGCCGAAGGAGGAGCGGCCACGGCTTCCTCGAGCCAAGCCGAGGGTACAGAAGGGGCTGCCGGTTCTTCCAACCCCCAAAAGAAAAGAAAGATAGTCCCTCAAGATCCGGACGTCATCCCTGACCGAACAGGAAAGGACCCATGTCCCTACTGGAAATCCTTCGAGAGCGAAGAAGGTATGAGGGCTTTCCGACGGGATTACAAAGTCCCTGACGACGTCATTATTACCCCAGTCCCTGGTCCCAGGATAAAGTTCAGCGATGAACACATTACCGTTCCTCTGATGGCCATAACCGAGGGTGGTCTCAGATTTCCAATGCATAGGATCCTTAGGGAAATCCTTTATCTCTTCACCTTGACCCCCTGCCAATTAAGCGTCAACTCATACCGCATCATCCATTCCATCATAAAGCTGGCCCAGCTGATGATGTACCCACTCGAAGCCCATCACATTTTTGAAAACTACACAATGTCACGGAACATCAGGTATTCCCGATACTACCTGTGTTCCCGAAGAAAGATGGCCAAGATAATCCCCGAAGGGATGTATGATTCTGAAAAATGGGCCTCGGACTACGTCGAAGTTCGGGGCAATTATCAATACCCTCCGGGGGAATACGGGCAATTCGAGGTTGCCACACGCAGGGGTGGACCCCGTAAGAAATCAATCACCTGGCTTTTTACTTTTACCTGCTTCATTTCTTGCACTTGCATAGTATTACTTAGTGTTCTTCCGACTGATTGTTCCCTTGTCTTATGTTCTACAGATACAACACAAATCAACAAGGAGTTACTACGAGCTTCGAGGAACTGTAAGCTCGCGTCCACTCTCCTTACCATTCCATCAGAAGAAAGAGACGCCCCCACCATTTTACAATACAAACCCACCTACGGTGGACGTATCCGAAAGAAAGAGGCGGATAAGGAGGAAGCTTCAGCCGAAGACCTTCCCGCGGAACTTCTACCGAGCGTGAGCAGGCCTTTGCGAGGGATCATTCGCGAACCCACCGAAGGATCCTCTCCCGAAGAAGAAGCAAATATGCCTCCCCGAAGCATGAAGGACGTTCTTCAACAGAAGATGGAGGCAAGGGAGAAAGACAAGGCCAAGGGCCTGGCCAAGAAAACAGGGGCTTCAGGGGCCTCAGGCTCGGCCCCAAGCAAGAAAATACCTCCCCCACCAACTCAAAAACGTCCTCCTCCCGCCCCTCCGTCGCCGAAGGAAGCCCAAGCTGGCAAGAAACAAAAGACGACGGCGCGCTCGGAGGCTGGCGACGGAGCGAGTGTGGCCGCCAAGGGGAAGGAAACGAGCGAAGAAAACGTCCCTTGGGCGCCGAGCTTCGTTACTGCTGACAAGAAACAAATTTTGAAGTCCAACAGCTTGAGGGACGACCCTTCTCTCGCTCTGACGCTCCTGTCCGGGGTGGGGTTGCCGAAGGACATTCAATCCCCACCTTCGCTGAAAGCTGCCCTCACCGAGTACTATTATCACGCTGCCAGAGTAAGTTTTGCTTCACAGTTGACTGTTTCCTCTGCTCGTTTGTCTTTAAGTAACATTTGTTCCCCCTCAGGCCTCCCAGTCCATCATGAGTGTGAATCTTCACCTCTCCGAGCATGAAAAGAAGAAGAAGCTGCTGTTGCAGTCTCTGCAAATAAACAAAGACTCGGCCGAGGAATACAAGAAGAGCTGGGAGGAATCCGAGGCAGCTCGCCAGTCTTTGGAGGCTCAGGTATTCAACCTCAACGAGCTAGTCAAAGGCTTGCAAGAGGCTGCCGGGAAGTCCAGGGCGGAGGGGAAGGACGAGGGTCTTGCCGAGGGAAGAGCTCTCGGTCGTGAGGAGATGAAGGTTGAGCTGGAGAAAGAATACAACCGGGGATACTACGAGGCCCAAGATGCTGCTGCTGAAGAGCTTGTCGAGGCCCAGGCAGAAATGCTTGAAGAACAGCATAAAGCTAGCTTTATGCTGGGCTACAACACAGGCTTGGATGATCTCGGCGCGGAAGCTGATGATGAGAGGAGAATGCTTGTAGAGGTTCCCCCTCGAAGTCTGGCCGAAGCTCAGCAGGCCGAGAATGAGCAGCTCGAAAGCGAGCAACAGCCTGACCCCGCGGTGGTACTCCCAGGTGCAACAACCGAAGCTGACACCACTCCAGCTCCTCCTTCAGAGGATCCTACACTGCCTCTTTTCCCGACAGTGGACCCTTGATGTTTATTATATTTTTTTTTTTTATTGTTGTTTTTGTTTGACACATTGTACTGCTGCACGTTTTGGAATGTAAAGAAACTGTTTCAAGTATTTTTTTTCGGTGCATTAATACTTTGTGCATTAATTTTTCCGTTCGGAAAGGTTTTGGAATATAAAAATGCAAATCTGACTTGCAAATTTCGTTGTTCCCGTTCCGTCGTGTTACAGTTAGTATCTCGACTTACTAACCTTCTCATAATAGCCCCCTATATGCTCGGATTGCCGAAGGATAGAGGCGGGAATCCAAGCAGATAGTAAAAGAAAAATATCCGAGGGAATAAAAATGAAAGATTATCCGAGGAGAACATGTTCGTGATTCTGAGTGAACATGATGGCAATGGCTAAGAGGATTTCGCCCGAACGCATTTGCCGAGGGCTAAGTGGATTTCGCCCAGATCAGTACGAGTGTGAGCCCAACGGCTTAAAACTGGGCTAGGTGAGATACCCAAGACTTAAAGAAAACAAACAAGATAAGAAATGGTACTTTCTATTATAATGGCCCAAAGGCTTACAAAAGTTAACAGGAATAAAAATTGAATAAAAGCAAAACGTGAAATATCAGCTAGCCATGGAACTTCCGAAGCTTCTGAGCGTTCCAAGGGTTCGGTATGGGAGTTCCATCCATCTCGGCAAGCTTGTACACCCCATGACCAATTTTCTCGATCACTCGGTAAGGACCTTCGTATGGATCCTTAAGCTTCGTCAACTTGCTTGCTTCAACGACCATCCGAAGAACGAGGTCCCCCACATTAAATGGTCGAGACCGAACGTTCTTGTTGTAGCCCCTAGCCACTTCTTGTTGGTACGCGGCATGCCGAAGGTTAGCGTTGTCACGGAGTTCTTCGGCAAAGTCCAATTCAGAACCCACCAATGCATTGTTATCCACAGGATTGAAATTCTCCGTACGAGCGGTTGGGATCAATGAGGAGAGAGGGAGAACGGCCTCCATGCCGTAGGCCATTGAGAACGGGGTACGACCCGTGGAACGCCGAGGCGTGGTTCGGTAGGCCCACAAGACATGAGGGAGTTCATCAACCCACAATCCGAGCTTCCGCTCCAAACGACGCTTAAGCCCCCGAGTGATGGTCTTGTTGGATGCCTCGGCCTGACCATTGCCCTGTGGATACGCAACCGAAGAATTCTGGATCGTAATCTTCCGTTGTTTGTAGAATGCTTTAAGGGCAGCGGCCACGAACTGGGATCCGTTGTCCGAAAGAATAGCATACGGCACACCGAACCTCGAGATGATATGCTTCCAAATGAACCGTTCTACGTCGCCTGCAGTCGTCTTCACCATTGGCTTGGCTTCGACCCACTTAGTGAACAGGTCCGTGGCTGTTATCAAATACTCAAAACCCCCAGGTGCCTTGGGCAGTTTTCCCACAATGTCAAAGCCCCATACTGCAAAAGGCCAAGGACTGGTGATCATTTTGAGCGGGAAAGCTGGTTGGTGAATAAGGGAAGCTTGCTTTTGGCACCGAACACAGCGTTTCACATACTCCTCGGATTGTTTCACCATCTTCGGCCACCAGTACCCTTGAGTTAACGCCCGCTGCGCCATGCTTCGTCCTCCTGAATGAGCCCCACAACTACCCGAATGAAGCTCGTCCAGGATGCCTTCTACTTGAATCTCATACACCACTTTCAAATCCGGGCCTGTTAACGTTCTTCGGTAAAGATGTCCATTAGGATCCAAAAAGTAATTGGCGGCACGGCAACGTATCTTGTGAGCTTCCTTCCTGTCTAAAGGAAGCGCTCGATCCCGAAGGTACAACACTATGGGATCAAGCTGGCTTGAGCCGAACGATATTGCTGCGATGGGAGGGTCCGAGGGTTCAAAGCTCGGAGTGTCGATTTCGTCAAACACTATCGTGCGACTGCCCGAGGCTCGGTACGCCGATCCGAGGCCTGCCAGGGCGTCAGCATGAGCATTATGCTCCCGAGCAATCCACTCGATTTCCACTCGTCCAAACTGTTTAAGAAGTTCCAAAACATGGCTTACGTAAGCGTTCATTCGTTCATCCCTAGCTTGATAGTCATCATTCAGGTGTCCCACGATGAGCTGAGAGTCACAGAACACGTGAACGGAATCCGCACCGAGTCGAAGGGCAAGTCGCAACCCAGCAATTAAGGCTTCGTATTCAGCTTCGTTGTTGGTCGCTCGGTAACCGATGGAGACAACACTTTCGTGCACCGTTCCCTCGGGCGACACAAGAACAATTCCAGCACCAGCCCCATTGATGTTCGAGGCCCCATCCACAGTCATCCTCCAAGCATCCCCAGAGAATAAGTTCCACTCATGAACAGGCCGTTTTGTGCCGAGCGTGAATCTTGAGCGACGTGCGTCGGCTGGCTGTTGGATCCATTCCATATGGGCCTCGGTCGCAGCTATCCGAGCTTCGGTCTCCGCAAGAGCCAAGGCGTTAGCTTCATCCTTCAAGCCTGGTGTAAGCTCGGCGAAGAAGTCGGCCAACGCTTGGCCTTTGATAGCCGTCCGAGGTTCGAACTGGATGTCGTAGTTTGCCAAGTCTTGAGAGAACTTGAGTATCCGACTAGAGGAATCCGTCTTCCGAAGAACCGCTTTGAGAGGAAACTCAGTAAGGACCACGATCCTATGGCATTGGAAGTAAGGCAAAAGGCTCGTTTTAGACGAAACGAGGGCCAATGCTAACTTCTCCATAGGCAGATACCTAGTCTGAGAATCCGTCATCGTCTTGCTCGAGTAAAAAATTGGTTGGTGCTCCATCCCTTCTTTCCTAACAAGCACTGAACTGGTGGCATGATCCGAGACTGCGAGGTAAAGATACAAATCTTCATCTGGTTGTGGTTTGACCAGGAGGGGAGCATGTGACAAGTAATCTTTCAGTGACTGCAGAGCCTGCTCACATTCCTCGGTCCATATAAATCTTCGGCGGCTTGTCTTGATAGCTTGAAAGAACGGTCGACAGAGGTCTCCCGAACGTCGTATAAACCGATTCAATGCCGCAACCATTCCTGTAAGACGCTGCACTTCCCTAACAGTCGTTGGAGCTCGGAGGTTTTGCACGGCAGTCAGTTGCGTCGGATCCGCTTCTATGCCTCGGTGGCTAACCATGTATCCCAGGAATTTGCCGGAGCTGACACCAAACGCACACTTCTCCGCATTCAGTCGTAGCTTTCGTTTCTTCAGGACGGCAAAAACTTCTCCAAGATCCCGAAGATGATCCCGAGCGAACTTGCTCTTGCATACTAAATCGTCGATGTAAGCTTCCAGAATCCTTCCGAGCATACCAGGGAACATGGACGTTATTGCTCGTTGGAAGGTAGCCCCAGCGTTCTTCAATCCGAACGGGACAACATTGTAGCAATAGACGCCCCGAGGCGAGATAAAAGCTGTCTTTTCCTGATCGTCTTCAGCGAGGGCGATCTGGTGGTATCCTCGGTATGCGTCCATAAAGCTTAGCCGTTCACACCCTGCAGTTGCGTCTACCATTTGTTCTATCCGAGGGAGAGGGAACCTATCCATTGGACAAGCATCATTGAGATTCGTGTAGTCCACACAAACCCTCAACTTTCCATTTTTCTTCGGAACCACCACGGGGTTAGCCAACCAAGTGGGGTAAAGTATTTCTCGTATCGCCCCTGCCT
Organism: Rhododendron simsii; assembly: GCA_014282245.1. Lineage (NCBI taxonomy): Eukaryota > Viridiplantae > Streptophyta > Magnoliopsida > Ericales > Ericaceae > Rhododendron > Rhododendron simsii. The sequence continues at coordinate 396,342 of CM024962.1, forward strand.
CTAGCAATTGATCCACCTCTGCCATTACAGCTTCAACATGAAGGGCAGAAGAACGCCGAAGCTTCTGCACCACTGGCTTTCTGTTCGGATCAACGTTCAGATAATGGGTTGCAAACGAGGGATCTACGCCCGGCATTTCCTGCGGGGTCCAAGCAAATACTTCAATGTGTCGTATGAGGAAGTCAAACATCTCATTCCTCTCCTCCTCGGTCAAAGAGCTTCCGATAAGAAAATACCGAGTGCCATCTTCCGAGATAGGCATGCGAACAAGTTCCTCGGCGGACCTTTGCTCGGCTGGAAGTCCCACATCTTCAAGCACATCAATTTCCCCACTCTCCACACACTGCACCTCCAGGCAGCTTTGTTTCGTTGTGACGGTGCTGATATAGCATTTCTTGGACTGTACTTGATCCCCTCGGAGGCTTTCTTGTCTTCCATTCCATCCGACGAACTTCACGACTTGATGGTATGTTGAGGCCACGGCTTGCATCCCGTGTAGCCAGGCTCGACCGAGGATGACGTTATAAGGGCTAGGAGAGCTAACCACTATGAATTCGACGTCAATCACTCGGGAACCGGCTCTCACAAGGAGATTGATCGCACCCAATGGCCAAACCGGCGCACCTGTAAACCCAACGAGTGGTGTTGTCGCTGGCCGAAGTTGATTCGGGGATAGACCAAGGCTCTTGAAAGTAGAATAAAACATCACATCCGCCGAGCTTCCCTGGTCAATCAACACCCGTTGGACAGTGGATTTGTCAATGATCACTGTAACGACAAGAGCGTCGGTATGTGGCACTTGAACTCCTTTCAAGTCTTCAGATGTAAAAGTTATTGGACCGTCATGATTCGGATCTTCAAATTTCCTTTTAACCGAAGTACCGACGTTGCAAACCAGCAATGCAGCGACGGCCGTGTTGATTTCCGTTTGTAGTTCGGATATTCGTACCTCCGAAGCGACACCCTGAATGACACTGACATGGCCACCGAGCAATGGAGGTGGGGGCGGAAGTGGACTCTTCCGAGCGTCGATCCAAGGATTGAGGTGTCCAGCCGCGGCAAGCTCCTCCAAGTACCTTTTGAAAGGTTGGCACTTGGTCGTATAATGCCCCCGCTCCTTATGGTAGGAACACATCCCAGGTCCCTGGCCAGCTGTGCCGAGAAATCCTGTGGGCCAAGAGAAGAATGGGAACGTGCCGATGATGGATAAAAGCTTGTAAATGGGCTCCGTGAATGTAGTTTGCTCGGCAACATATTCGTCCGGCCTTGGTTCCCGTTTTTGTTGAATAACTTGTTGCGCTTGATGCTGCGGAGGTCGATTCCTATTGTTCGGGTGGTTCACTTTGGATGTCTGGCCGACATTGGCCACCTGCTTCCGAGCCACAGGATGAGCCTTAGATGGTTCAGCGACCTTCGGAACATGACGCTCGGCCATTGCTTCCTCATGTACACAATCCTTCTCGATAATAGTCATCAATTCCCCCATGCTTTTTGGTGGATTCCTTGAGAGATCCCGAAACATTGCCGAGTTTGGGTCCAGGCCGTTCATAAACGATTTAGCAGCTACTCCCTGATCGCAATCAGGAATAAGATTGTATACCTCCCAGTATCGCTCGGTGTACAGCCGGAGGGTTTCACCCGAGGTCCTTCTCATATTCACCAGCATTGAGAGAGTCTTCGGTTGAACGTTGCTGGTCACAAACCTCTTCGTGAATTCCAACTCCAGCTCGTTGAAACAGGCGATAGACTTCGGTTTCAACTGATTGTACCAGAGCATGATTGGCTCACTCAACGAGAGGGGAAAGATTTTGCACATAAGTGCATCAGAAAAATTGTGGAGGCTCATCATTTGGCGAAAGCGACAGACGAACGCGACTGCGTCTTCCTTTGCTTCGTAACGCTTGAGCTTCGGCATGACGAACCGATCCGGTGGTCGCTCTTGCTGAATTGCCTCTACGAAGGGGGAAGCCTTTGCCTTTCCGAGCTTCGAATTATCCTCTGGGACGAGATTTGGTTGAACTGCTGTCGGCGGCACTGTCAAGCGAAGCTCGGGACTGCGCCGACGCTCGCGATGATGTTGCCGAGGACGCTCGGCTTGGTACCCCCGTCTCTCTCTTCGTTCCCCTGTTAGCTCCTGAGCCTGTTTGGATCTTTCTGGCCGAGCTTTCTCTTGTTGCCTAGGATCAGTCACCGGTTGGTACACTGTTGGGAGTCCCGTAAGCGGATCGTAAAGGGTGACGGTGTTATTCCCTTCCGAGCGTCCTTCCTTGCTTGGAGCTCTTCGGCTTCGTGATCCTTCGGTATACCGTCCGTCCTGGCGATACCCGGAATCCGGATTCGGCGGTACTGATCGTTCGGGATATTCGCCGTGATAGCTTAGCCGAAGTTCATTGAGATCCACAGGCTGTTTTTCCTTTCTCGGATCCGAGTAACGTCTGTACGAGCGGCGTTCTTGGCCCGATGTCGCCTCTCGATGTGTTCCGGCGGTGGATTGGGTTGCCGAAGATCGTGTGCTTTCCGCTCGGACAAGACTCTCTAGCCGAGGACGCGAACCTGTTTGCTCTGGCCGAGCGTTCTGTTCAAGACGCTCGAAAACGTTTCGTCTTTCGGAATCTGCCAGGCCTGTGGTGCGGTTATGGCGGGACCGTCTGCTCCTCTTTCGGTGTCTCGTCGGTTGGCTAGGTCCAGCTGGATGGGTGTTGATAGGAGTGACAAGCTGGTTTCCGTCGCGCTCCTCTAATCGTTGTTGGAGCATGGCTATCACCGCTGCTTGGCGTTTTTGCTCCGCCAGGGCAATATCCAGCTCTGTTGGGGGAAATGAGAGCCGTCGAGTGACTGACTGGTGTGGGAGTGTAGTGTTCCCTTGTTCGTGATTGAGGGATCCATACCCGGACAACCCCAAGGTGAAGTTTTCCGGGCCAGGAGGAGGGATGTGTTGAGCCATGAGGTGAGGAGAGAGAAGGACAGAAGTGAGATCGAGCTTGTGATAGAAATCAGGTCCACGTTGCTAGGTTAATGAGTTTCCCCAGCAGAGTCGCCAATTGTGGGGGGCTGATTTCTTCCTCTCTATTCTGGTCCTTCTGAATCGAGTGATGTGGCGCCGTACGTCGTGTACCTGCAGAACCGGAGGAGGATGTTCCTCCGGGAAGAAGCTCCGACGATCTTGTCAGAAAGAGGAGCCGGGAAGAAGTTTTGGGTAAGAAATATATGCTAGGAGGGAGAAGAGTTTAGAAAAGCTGAACCTTTTACTTGGGGGAGGAAGTCGTCTATTTATAGGCAAAGAGGGAAAGAGTGTAGATTGGGCCATTTCTGTCACCCACGTGCTCGGTGACGCTCGGATGACATCACGAGTCAGGAGCATTAAATGAATGCCGCCTGTTGGGGAAAGGGGAGCCGCCCAGTCAGAAAGGAGAGGTCACATCAATCAGAGACGTCCCATCCTTTATCAGAGAGGCCTTCCCACGTTTCTTTAGAAGCTTCTAGAAGCTTCTGGAGTGGCTGTCCCCGAGCGAAGTCATCATGTCCGAGGAAACGAAAAGTAACAGGCGACGTGCTTTACCGAACAAACCGAGCTTTATGGTTCTTTTATCCGAACAAACGAATACGCCTTCCTTCGGAGTGGGATCGAAGCTCGGCTAGGCCCCTTGGATCATTTTATCCTTCGGATAATTGGCACGACTGACATATCAGGGTCCCTCGTGGGGCAGATGAACTGAGACAACTAATTGATCAGGAATAATTCATCAAATCCCTTGGATCTTCCTAACCTTTTGAACCTTCGGATATTTCGCTCCACTACAATAACTTATCGGGGAGAACCCTCGTCTAGGGTTGCTCCCACGCCCTCACTCTTTCTGTTTATTTTCTCCTCATTCTTCCTCACACACAAATTCACTACATCGGTGGGGGAAACCCCCTGTGGAGGGCCCTGTTCTTCTCCTCTCTCTCTCTCTCTCTCTCTCACTTGCTACTCTTTTTCTCTCTTTCTCTACCCTTAGCAAATTAAAACATCCAATTTATAGGCCAAAGAGAGCACTATTCTAAACTCATGCTTGAAGGCTTTTTCTCCCAACATTTAACTCCACCCATGCCTTGACTATCAAAGTCAATCTTGACAACACCTATTGAATTCAAGCCAATCTCATTCTGATTTCTTTGGCAGCCACCAAGCCTTCAAACTAATACTTCCTTCGTCCCATAATGTTTGTCCGATCTGCAAAACGAGAACGTAAAAATAATACAATTTTTGGAAGAAAATTTAAAATTTTTTTCAATAATTCACTAGATATTGATGAACTTTTTTAATTTATGTAAAAGGTTTGAATTTTTTCTTGAAAGAAATGCATTATTTTTTAGTAATCGTTTTACAGATCGGACAAATAATTTGGAACAGAGGTAGTAGTACCAAACACATATTTTTCATTTACAATCAAGCTTACTTTTAAACACAAACACCTTTTCATTAGAGCCATACATTTTCAACCCAAAATAATGACTTTTCATTCAAAAATTGCTAGGCCAGATCGTCAAAGCTATCTGACGTTGGCACAATTCCATATCTTACTTTTAAACACAAACACCTTTTCATTAGAGCCATACATTTTCAACCCAAAATAATGACTTTTCATTCAAAAATTGCAAGGCCAGATCGTCAAAGCTATCTGACGTTGGCACAATTCCATATGCTAGAAGCTATCTCATTTGTCAAACATTTTTTGTTTGGAAAAGGAGCTCATTGGTCAAGGTTTACGGCCGAGGGAAAGAGAGAGAGAAAAAAAAAAGGGTCAGATTTTGCGGACAAGAAACAGCCAAACTCTTATAAATAGTACTCCTTGATTACGTTGTTTGACCTTGGTCAAGGATTACCTATCATTTTCACCTTCAATTAACTATATACTCCTACAGTTGTCAATTTTCACAAATACTGTAATAGTACTACAAGCAACTATCGTCAAATGTTATCGCGTTTATCTCTCTCTTTCTACAAGAAGAACAGATCTAAAGACATGTCAGCAAGGAAACAACACTGGTAGAGAAATAAAGCGCATTGGAATTTGGAACCCACAAATAAGCAATGAGATTGTTCTTTCAAATTAGTTGAACTGTGCATAAGTTTGTTCGAAAATCTGATTTAACAAAAGAAGAGAGAGACAGAGAAAGAGAGCGCATTTTGAACATCAACTAGTCCATTTTATACACTATTCAACAATTAATCTTCCGAGTTCTAAGAAAATACACATTGCAACCATCTTATACACGTCAAACAAGGAATACTCCATTACCCAAAATTAGCTCAAGAAATTCAAAAGATTTTTTTGTCTTTCAACAGTTATTGCACTAGTTGGCCTCAAAATATAGTCAAAATATGTTATAATATATGGTCCACATTTTAGTATTCGATCTAGCTGTACGTGTGTTCCTAATAATTCTAACCCAATTTGAATGATGTTTAATACTTAAATGATACTAACAAATTGTAGGTCTTCTTTTTTTCCCCACGCACGATATTTTGATCTACAAATTACATTTCCTTTTCGACTTCAAATTTGATTTGTTAATTGTTCTTCATTTTTTTTCCATTTCATTTTTCTCTTCCGAAAATGGGACTAGAAAATATATGTTCTACCTTTCTTTACTAGAAGATATAATGCCTTTTGCGACGGGCCTATATTTAGGAGGAGTAGTCGGACTTAAAGCATCTTCAAAGGAGGAATCACAATCAAGAGCTACCTACCAAATTTCACAATTAAAGTATTTATGATTGGTGAATTAAACTAATTATTCGACAAAATGGATCCCATAAAGTCAAAGGATCAATAAAAAAAAAATAAAGTTTGACGACTCTCTTGGAGCGCATGTTTCAAGTCGTTCTTCAACTTGCCACATTTATCGTGAACATTCCTTAAATATCAATATATTGGAGGGTTTTGTTAATATGTGCCCCATGAGCATATAATAATAGTCATTAATGTATTTTTAAGGCATATGATAAAAACACATTAATTCTCCAAAATTATCAACTTTCATTGGGAAAGTAATGACACAGCGAGAGTATTAAATTGTGCTTTTGGATAATGTTTTGGTTTTGTTTTTGTTTTGTTTTCCAATCATTACTCTACTTTTTTTTTCAATCATTACTCTATTTTTTCAATTATTACTTTCTCATATCTTTCTATCTCTCTCCAATCATTATCCCTATTTCCAATTATTACCCTATTTCTCTCTCCATTCATTACCAAAACTAAACTAAACTAAACTCTCAATCAAACAAAGCCTTTTTCTGGTACTAGACAGAAATGCCCTCTACCTTTAACATCCAGGCGTAGGCAAATGTTTTAAGAGAAATAAATTCTTGACGGAAAACAAATGTAATACTCCTAAAGTTTTTTTTTTTTTGGGAGCATGTAATAGAAAAGTTGACCACGCACGAAGCCTATTTGAGATAATAGTTTGCGGGGGGGTTTTTCCATGAGTTTTTGAAAAAAAAAATCAGCAAATTACTTATCTAAATATAAACCCATGATAAAAAGGAGTGACTATTGAGTGAGACCTAACAACTTCTCCTTATCAGTAGAAAATTTATCTGTTCAAACTTTATTATAGGCTAAAGAGTGAGTTTTGATTGTCTTAACTAATTAATTGATCTACGTTTTGCCTTTTTTGTTTTTTTTTAAACTTTCGGTTATGATTATATTTTTTTTATTAGGAAAGAAAGTAACGTTTGATTGATTCAGTCAAAAAAATTTACATAACTAATTTGTTTGATGGGAGAAAACACAACAGAAAAAGAATAACGACTAAAACACTGTTGAACTACGTAAATAATAAGTCAATTTATTAGGTATAAATCTTCTGCTTGGGGACTTTTTATAAAATTGGTCTATTAGAATAATCAATACTTTTTGGAGCATATGTATTATATTGGGTTTTCTCTTCTTGCTTATAATTAAACTGACTAAACAATTACTTATTGCTCTTTGGAATACCCTTGTTTGTTTCTCAAATATATATATACATGAGGGAGTCGAAAGGGCTATAAAATGGAAGGCAAGTGAAAGGATAGCACGGAGGGGAAAATAAAAGGGTAATTTGGTCTCTCTAACGTATTTATACTTTCACGACAATCTATACAAGTGAGTTTAGTTAGCAATCATTTAATGACTATTATCATACTTCCTCAAGGCACATATTAACAAAACCCTATATTGAAAGATACTATTGATATCTTAATTTCTCACCAACTAAGGTTCTCAAAGAAATGAACAAAAAAAAATCCATGAAGAAAAATATACGGTATATGTTGGAATTGCCTCATATCAGTTAATTATCTCCTCGAAAACTAGTGTATGAGCATATGTAACCTCTCTTCTCATTGCTAATTAGCTTTGAGTTGGATACTCCCCTTTCCCGTGTTCTATTCTTTTGAGAGTCCATCTATGGTACACAAAAATAATTTTGGACATGGTAACCAAAAAGTCATTTTAGTGGTAAATATTTTATATTGAGTAGTAAACATTTAATAAGAAGTGGTAAGTATTCCACATTAAATGGTAAGTATTATACATCTGAAATACTTACCATTCAATGTAAAATGCTTATCATTCTTTATGAAATACTTATCACTAAAATTATTTTTTAGGTACCATACACCAAAACATAATTTGTGTACCTTAGAAAAATTCTTCTTCTGTTTTTTTTTTATAATCACGTGCACAGCGCATGTGCAGAGAGTCATATACGTGTGTATGCACAGTTGCATATACGGGTGATACACCAAACATGAGAGAGAGAGAGAGAGATGGTGGGAGGTGGAGCGTTCTGGCCCTTTTGGGGGACAGGACTAGAGTGATGGAAATAGTGAAGAAGCACGACTCGGGTGGACTCGTATGGAAGCGGATTAAGCTCACTTCACTACTACCAGAAAAAGCTACGACTTCTAAGGGTTTGGCAGGTCTCTTTCTCTCTCTCTCTGACTCTCTCTCCCTCCCCAACTCCTGTATACGAAAAACAAAACTAAAATGACTGCTCTAGCTTTGAACTGTGCTTCTTTTCAGTTCGTTTTGTGAAATTACTGTTAGTCATTAATTATTTTTATGGAAATGGAAGTATGATTCAGTCCCAACTGATAGATTGCGCATTTATTTATGTCCAACTTACAATTATGCCAAGCAAAAGTTTCTGTTGTCCCTTCAGTTATATGTTTCGGCAAAAAAGATCCTTTTTTTTCCCTCTGCAAAGGAGATGTAATTGGATTTCATCAAAGTATGTAGAGCCTGATAAAAAGTCGTATATGCTTAGTTAGGTTCGATCACAATTCAAAAGGAGTGTCAAAGGAATGGGTTAAAGTTTGAGTACCGATTCAAGTGCATCAATTTAAGGTTGCATTTCGATTTGTGGATTTCATAAAGCTTCATACAGCCATGTAGAGACAGAGTATTGGAATCTATACTTCATCAACACATCTAAGCCTCATATGTATGGATTGGAAATAACACGTAGAACTCGCTATTTGAAGCCTTTACCAAAAAGGGTTCTTCGTAACACAAAGATCATTATTTAAATTTCTCCCCAAGGACCCCAACCCCTCTACCCGATCCTCCCCTTGCATACTTTAATTATCACAAATAGCTAAACCTCCTTTTGTTTTCATCTTGACCTCAAAACTCAGATTTCAATCTATCGAAATGCAAAACGGTAGTACTTGTGGAACCTTTTGAAGCTGCCATTTCCTCATTATAGCTCAAGCAATCCAAGCCACAACTAATAAAGTGCATTCATATTTCCATTGGGCTTATGCCATGGGTGTATCTCCTAATATAAACCAAACCAAACAGAGCATTAATTTCAAGTCAATTAGGATCGACCACAAGAAGCCTTTGTTTCCATGGAGTTCTGTCAAGGGCATCGTGTTCCATGAAATACAAAAAACCTAAATCCAATCGAACTACCGCCTCTAATGTTAATTTTGGTCTATCCCTCCCCTTAGTGTTACCCTCAACCATAATTATATCACTTCTCCTAACTACCGCAATGGTCGATCTGTGATAGGATGGGCGAATCCCCTAATGTGTAACAGTAAATAGTGGTAAATTGGAAGGCAATGCAACAGAACAAGGTTTGCATCATTTATGGTTTATTTGGTTTTCCGTTCTTTTCTTTACGCTGTTTCTCTGGAATAATTTTGGGTAAAGGTACGATCTCATTTGATTGAATTATAACTCTTAATTTGTGGTCAGGACCTGCAAGTGAGAACCTTGGCTGATAACTAAGGATGCAGGATTGAGAGAGCAGCAGCTAAATGGGGTCTTAGTGTTTGTTCTTCCTGTCTTTCCGAGTGAATGTTAGATGTCACCAAACCCATTGTATAAAACATTCAAAGTTACTTAATGGGATTCTGGCTCCATGTAAAATCGTGTAAACATGCATTTTCTTTGTTCTGCATTAGCTGTAGACCAAACAGAACTATGCATCTCTTTTTGTGTTTCCAGGAAAATGAAACTTTACAAAGTAACCAAATACCCACCTAATTATTTTGTTAGTACTTAGTAGTTGTGTGAAATGATTGTCATTTGTCACAGAAATTGCAAGCCCAGTGACGGAAATTTATCTATCCTCTTCCACTCTAAATGGAGTGTCTGATTGATATATCAAATTCTTCCGTAATTTTGCTGGCCTGTAGTTGATCTACATGCTATGAACTTTATGAGTACCTCAGTTAATTATCTTGTGTGCAGCTTATTGACTTCTTTATAGGATAGGCATGGTATTTGCCGATCAATATTTGAGGTGGATCAACATTTTATTAAGCCAAGTTTGGAGCATATTCAATAAGATACGATGTCCTTTCCTTTGCATTTTTCATGGTGCTTATCAGTTTTTATTTAGTTCTTGGTATGTTAAGTTGTTAACCTTGTAAAAGTCTTGTTTCAGGTGTTTCCATCTGGCACCAGAAGGTGACAAATACCGAGTTGCTCTACATGGAATTAACAGACATGATTCTTTAGACTTTTGTAGAAGGCCAGTGTGTAAATCTTTGAAAACGGTCTTGCAGAATGAAGCAGTGTTGAAAGCATGCACAGAACTACTACCTCAGAAAACTTCAGTTGCTGGTGGTATTGAAGCTATGTAGGAAGACAGCAACAGCAGACTGTTGTAATGAACAACATGGGTAAGAGCTATAATGCCTGAAATGCCCTATCGTTGAAGTAGCTTGCAGCTGAACTTCTGTTTTTTGTCCTCTGGCACGTGATTGAGAAATCTTGCTGTGCATTAGTTCTTCTAGCATAATAATTTGAGTAGATGATTGGTGTGGATTCTGTGAAAGCAATTTTTACCCCTACATGGTGTATGAACCTTTTGCTTATGGGAAGGGAATTGTTTCGTCTTTGTATATGGAAATAGAATTTGGGTTTACTTAGTAAGTTGTTGCTTTAGCATAGCATAATATTGAGAACCAATCTAACACAAGTTCCAACTACGGCATCTATTCTATAGAATAGTATGTAGCACTCGAGTAGTGAGTTCTTTTCTTTTCTGTTTTTTGAAGGAATTTGGTATTGTCTCAATGTGACTATTGTTTATTTTTTGAAATAGGATTGTTTGGCTTAAGGTGAGCCATGTTGATTAAAGCTCATCCCAAATAATGAGTTGCAACATGGTGGTTCTGGTTAACTCATCGGTCTCAAGAACAGGCTTTTGCGACTTTATCTTGACTTTCGAGTTCAATCAACATTGTTTTCAATAGGTTCGGAGTGCTTACAAGCTTAGCAGCTTAGTTGTGAATAAGAATACTCCATCAAGAATCTCCTGAGATACAATTATAAATATGCGGAAATGATATTTAGATTCTGGGCAGAGCAAATGAAATGAACTTTTGGAGATCAAGCTTTTGCACGGGATCTTCAAAAACGGAGAACTCATTTTGCCAAAAGTCATTCTCCCCACAACCAGCCAAACACCCAAAACTCTAAATGAGAAGTTGAAAAGTTAAAAAAAGAGGCGCCCAAACAGGCACTTCATCCGGAGCAAATTACCAAATTTGTAAGACATTTGGGCCGGCCATCATTCGAAGTCACTCGGGTTGAAAGCCAAGACCAAAAGGGGTCATAGAAGCAGACCTTCTAGCATCTAAGTAAACATTGTCCTCCATTCGCCTTTTTTGTGACTTCGCTAGTATCCTGTATCCTAGAGCAAATGCCTCGGTTAGTAGGAAAATGTCCACAGGGCAAGCTCCCAACGAAAGGCCGGCCCAACTCCTCCTCCCCCAGAACAAACCCCCCCCCCCCAAAAAAAAAAAAACGAAATAAAAAAATTAGAATCTGTTGGAAGGTATCCAGTTCCAGTTACGCAAGTGCATGGAGGTATCCAGTTCCTTTTATTTGGCCTTATCTGTCCTTTTTTGGCCTTTTTCCTGTTTGCGTCCCCCTCATGGTTCAAAACCACAGGTAGGTTATGTGCTTAGTTTTGAACCATGAGGGGATATCCGCACATGACGATAACCACAGGGGATCAAAGTGGAGTTTGCTCTTTGTATTTCCTCTTATATGGGTTCTTTTCCCTCTTCGTTCTAGAACTTCTAAAGATGCACTATGAAAACTTGTGCAAAAAAAATAAAGAGAGAGATTAATGAAATAGAGTAATTGGTCGGGCAAACCGATTTTTATTTTGTTTCGGTGGAGTCGAACAATTCAAAGGCTTCGTCTGAGTAATGCTTACGAAGTTACAATTAGCACTTCTGCTATGTAAAGATTCAGTTTCTGCTTCCTATGCTACCCTTCCCACATATACTTACGGTGACATGCAAGTCATCATTTTCTTACGATGGTGTATAGTGTAGAAACTATTCCTCGTATGATTGGAGGGACCAGGGTGATGTCTATCTTAGTCTATGATGCTATATTCGTTACGCTGCACTGCACGCATTTTATGCGGAAGAATATCATTAGTCTTTTTTTTATGGCGTATGAAGTAGGAATTATGCCTTGCATCAACAGAGTGCATAATGATGAATCTCAAGTCTGTACGTGATGCAATATCTAGAACGTTTAGTGGATCTACGGTTTATACGCGTAAATTCGTCTATCTTTGGGAATTAATCTGCTTGGAGTGCACGCATGACGCACCCGTGACCCATCAATGTAATTGTACCCCTCTGGGCCTGTCTTTTATTTGAAGGTGCTTTAGAATTCTTCCCACTCATTTAGAACAAGCTTATTTCGTCCCCACACCATGTTAGTGTGTTTCTGTTCTTTTTTTAGTATGTTTTGAGTTTTCGTGTTTAAATCGGTCCCACACCTGGTTTATTCACATGCTCTGTAGGTGGTTAACATGATTAAGTTAAGACATTTTGTTTGTTGCTTTCTTGCGAAAATCCAACAAATGTTTGTGGTTGGATAGTTCATAAGCAACCCCTCAAAAAAGATATCCACTTTTAATCCTCTTAAAACTCAGATTTCCTGCCTTGGGAGACAAAACATTAATCCATAAAAGCAATAGTACTCCAATGCAATTTGGGTTCATGAAAACTACTCCATCATGATAAATTATGGGTTATGGTCCATTGTCTCTCTCTCTCTCTCTCTCTCTCTCTCTCTCTCCAAAGTAGTGGAGTAGTAAGCTTTTTTCTGCAAATTCTAGAGTCAATAGGGCTTTGATGTGATTGAGCCCCATTCTGAGAATGGTCCAGAAGATGGTACTCTGTTTTGGTTTACTCCTACTACTTCGTTAAAAGCCCTGCCGTAAATGGCAGAGTAAAAAGCAGTACTCCCAATACCAATTGTCAACATCTGGCTCCCATATAAAGTCATCCCAATTGGTGAACTGTTTGGTTACTTCTGGATTCTGATAGCTTTTCTTTATTACACAAAAATCAGAAGAAGATGGGATGATTGGATTCCAAAACCACTGCCGCAAGGAACTCTCTTTGTCTGTGGTTTTGACCACGACTTGTCTTTTGATAATAGGGGTAGTATTTCCTATCTCCTACTACTAAAAAATTAAACCAAACTACAAATAAATTATTATAGGAAAGGAAATGATCTCATATTTGTGCCATCCTGCATGTGCTTGTCCATAACAGGCCTCTGAGGTTAGATCGATGTCCGTGAACCGACAGTGGGATTCTTCCCACTTCTATTTTTTCTTTTGTTTTCTACCCATTTGGCTAGTCTTGGGCCGTACAAGTTGTATTTTCTTGCATTTTTTTCTACCCAGTTTGGCTTCCTGTTACACCTTCAGTCATTTTTAGCTTGGAGCTCCCGTCCCGATGACAAATGGGTCACTATTAGTTGTCCAATTCTTTCCCAAAAAATGGCTGTAGCATTTCTTCAAGTTCAGTAGTATTACTCTGCGATTAATAAATTTTCAAACAGCTACTCAAATTGACTCAACCATTGTGATGGATTAGAAAAAGAAAATGATGGTGGCACTGCCAAAAGCCACTTTGTCAAAACCTAGACAAATTCAGACCATAATAATAACAAAGCAAAACATGACTTTGATTCTGATAAAAATGGTTTCGAACAAGTCTTACTTTTATTAGTCTACTATTACAGATGCCCTAAGGGTTTATACACTAATTTACAAAACTCTTGCGTGTTGGGTGAAGAAATGTGGAAGGGATCGCAATAAGCTCATAGGGGTAAGTGGTGGACAATTGAATTGGTTACTGGAATAATAAATACTATAGTAATACTCTATTTTCTTTTGGGAACTGGGAAACAATGGATTGTGATGCATGAGAGAGATAAATTAATAATTAAGCATTGGGATGTCTGCTCCCACTTGTCTCCATTGGCTGACACAAGGAATCTTGTTTTTCAACTCTCCCCTCTTAGATGCCCTGAGGAAGGGGTTAAATGCGCACAACCATTTATTATACTAATCCAAGTCTGCAAGTTTTCTTGGAAGAACCTCCCTCCCTTGTTCTTTGTACCAACAATACCAGCGCCATTCTTTAGGAGCCCATTCATGTCTCCTTTTTTGGCTTTTTATACGTAACCGGATCATATGTCGAGTATACACACATCTCGACTAATTTTAATACTTTAAAATTAACAACCGTGACTTCAAAATTTTTTTTACCGGCAGTGAGCCAAATCTCTAAACTTTAGGATGCAATAAGTTATTTACTTGCAGTTATGTTCTCACTCGACCAACCCGATAGGAATGACCATTAACAGAGCACCATACCACCAAGAATCCCTTAAGCGTGCATTAAGCAACTAAAAAAAGTTTAGACAAACTGGAGAAGGGAATCTCTCTCGACTTGGTACATCTGCGGTTCAAACAACTAATAATTGGACTAAACAAGTGAGAGGAAAGTCATATTTGATTCGATGTGGAAGCATTGATTGAGGGGTATGAAGTTCTTTCACCAAATATTTTGAAAGAAAAAGATGCCAATGAGGAATCCCCCCCACCCCCATGTGCAGATGCTTAGTAATTCAGGCCACCCACCCATGCATCGTCGTCTTCCTTTTTTTTGTCCAATATTCTTGTGCTCACTCTTTTAATAGTAGGTCTCTGTATCTTCTTTTGCGTAAAATTCTAATCAGATAATGTATTATGGGCCCTTGTTTTTTTGCCTTTTCTTTGGATGCTTCTCCTTACCTATCTTTGCATCTCCTTTCCCTATCAAAAAAATCATTCGCCTTTTAACTCCAAAAGCTTCAGATACTGGTAACTGGGCCAACAATCAGGGCTACCATTTCTTCACTTACTTTGGGGGAAAAAAAAATAGTTAAATCAACTTTTTAAAGTTATTTCGCTCAAACAAAACACTTAAGAGGCTGCACAGGACAAATGGTTAGGGTTGAATAAATGTACTGATAACCTACTTCAAACTCACAAGTCATACAAACAGTATGTCCGGAGCCTCGTTCGATGCATGTAGACTCATGTGTACCGCACGGGCTCTAAATCATTATTATAATAGGTGAATTCTATCCCGAGTGTTTATGTCAGACCTGTACTCTATGTGAGTGTCAAGCACATTTTCCAACTGGTCCACATCAAATTTAGAAATTACAACTAGTATTACGAAATGGGTTTGATGCCAAAGCATGAATTCATGAAACTTCTAGAAATTAATCAACGAACCATGACATACTATGGTTTGTGACCGCAAGATTGAAGTAGAGAACACGTAGGGAAAATGGGGAAAGAAAATGCGACATCACATTTCCATCGACATTCTCGTTAATTTCTGACAGAACAAAAGACCCTCAAAGAAAGATATGTGTTAATGTTCAGCTCTTCTCATACAACCAAGTAATTACATTACGCAAAGAAACTGCTAAAAATGTTGTAGGCACTAGTAATTTCTTCTTCTGGTTCTCCTCTGCAAGAAGAGACCCCGCTTGAACATGATGAAGACGACGGTTGAGGAGGCCCCAAGTCATTATTGCTCCCTACCATCACCACATCCATAACAATAGGACTAATCTCCCTTGCGCTCCAAATCTTGTTGCTTTTACAAGAATTCATATTATCAGTTTCGACAACAACAATATTCTTTTTGGATGTCCTTTTCTTTTGATAAATCTTGCAAACAACCCAATCTTCCATTTCCCTCACAAATTTCTCAAGACCAGAATTGGGTCTTGTTTGAGATCCCAATAGCCGATACTCGCGCATTACCCATTGAGTTCTCAACCCACGGGGACGCTTCCCGCCTTCGTAGAAGACATATGATTTCTTTACCCCAATTGCTCGATTGCTTTCATAACTCACAACATGTTTTTCTTTACCTATAGGCTTCCAATAACCTGACTCTGTCATTCCCCTAGTTTTTTTCCATTTCCCGTTCCTTTTCCAGAAGAAAAACCTCTTCTCCGTCGAATCACCTGAATATAAAAAAACCCAAGAGAGAACGGTAAATTAAAAAACCGTTTGTAACAGGAAAGAAAACAAAAAAGAGAAGGGGAAAATAATTCTAACAAACCAGGTAAGTGGAGGGGATTGGTTTGGAAAACGTTGAGTTCGGGGATGACTTGGGCGGGAAATGGAATAGATTGGACCTTTCGGGTGAGGTAGTGAACGATGAGCTCTTCATCGGTGGGGCGGAATCGATACCCGATGGGCAGTTTAATTCCTCCATTTCTAACAATGCTTGGGTTCTCCATTTTTCCCAAATCTTTGAAATTGAGCAAAAGCTTATATCTTGTCTTAAGCCAAGACCTGAGCTAATGTATAGGCATTCATGGAGGAATGGAAAATTTAGTTGTCCATTTTTAGATAAGAGGAGAAAATGGTGGCTCAGAGATTTCTGTTGTGGGTTTGTGGGATGACTTGAGGAAGGTAATGGGGTTCCATTTTTATAGTACTACTGTGGGGGGGGGGGGGGGGGGGGGGGGGGAGGGAGGGAGAGAGAGAGAGAGAGAGAGAATTCTACTCCTAATTGGATTGGGACTCCACTTAAATAGAGGGAAGGTGAAGGGAAGTCCAAATCCTAATCGAACTCGAACTCCTCCTTTGACGGTTCCACAAAACGAGCAAAGGGAAATCCGACGGTCAGAGAACGTTGCGAGGTTCTAGCTGCGCGATGCCAAAACCATGCCACGTGGTATTCTGTTTTCCAAGTGACAGAATAGGTTTTTTTTTTCAGAATTTCGGAAAATTATTCAATACTCCCATGTCCAAACCATAATCCTCCTAGTATTAGTGTTCCACATTCACTTCTTAAAATATAAGTAGTACTTATTTTACATTTTCAAATTCAAATATAATGAAATTAAAAAATATTTTTTGATTTTTTTTGCATCGTTTAAAAGATTTCAAGAAGATCTATGAAACAATATCCATACTGTTAGAATTTTTTTTGCGTAAATATATAATTTTTGAGTTTAAAATTACTTTCTTAAAAAATAAGTACTTATTTCCGAATTAGGAATGGGGGCCGTTCCAAAACAGAAAATAAATCATTTTTTAAGAAGGCAATTTCAAATTCAAAAATAATGGGCTTACTAAAATATAAAAATATGCAATATAAATCTTGTTTTCAAAGATCTCAATGAGATCTTTTATACGGTTCCAAAATTTTTTTTATTTACATTATTTTTGAGTTTGAAAATGTGAAATAAGTACTTATATTTTAAGAAGGTGTTCTGGAATGGGGTCGAATCCAGAACCAATTTTAAGTACTTACAGAGTATTTTTTTAAGAAGCTAATTTCAAACTAAAAAATAATGTGTTTACGCAAAAAAAATTTCTAGCAATATGAATGTTGTTTAATAGATCTCATTGAAATCTTTTGAACGGTGCAAAAAAAAAATCAAAAAATTATTTTTCATTTACATCATTTTAGTTTGAAAATGTAAAATAAGTATTTATTTTTTAAAAAGGTGTTGTAGAACAGGACAAAGTCGGACATTTACTTTAAAACCCGTATTAAAACTGAGTTTCCACTATACATATTTTTGTCTTAGGATAATGACAATAGACGTGTTTCTAAAAAAAATATCATCTAGTCTGTTTAGTTAGAGGAAATGACTTGGTCTAAATATTGAAAAACAAGTGCAAAATACCGAAAAATATCGTTTAGTCAATAGAAAAAGTTTGGGGTGAGCAAAAAAATCATGAAATCGTGAATTCAGTCCAAATCAATCCAAACCGAATAGTTTGGTTTGATTTTTTAATGATGTGGTTAGGTCTCGGTTTAAAAAAAATAGAAACCGTATTAAATGGTTTGGTTTATGGATTTACGTTAATAGTTTTGGTTCCAAACTAATCCGAGCTGTGTGATATATACACATATATATATATATAATTTGTTTAGACAGTCCAGTTCTAGTCCAAACCTCTACCCGTCCACACCCGTCCGCACCTCCCCTTTTCCGATCGAATTTTGATGATCTGAGCTGCTCAATGTGTTCATAACGTGATTTCAAGAGAACCCGCGAGAAATCAGCAAAAAAAAAAAAAAGTATCAGGAAGGGCTTGATTTGAACAGTTTTTTATTGAACCGTTCAATAAAATACAAACAAAAACTGTTTGAATGAAGCCCTTCCCGATTTTATTTTTTATTTTTTGCTGATTTCTCGCGGGTACCCTTAAAATCACTTTCTGATCACATTGAGCGACTCGTATCATCAAATTCGATTGGGAAAGGGGAGGTGCGGACGGTGTGGACGAGAAGAGGTTTGGACTTGTTCCAGACTGTTTGTTTAGATATACTTAATAAACTTAATTTCCTTATCTAATACTCTAATCCACCACCCTCTTATTTTCTTCCACTTTCAATATTAATTTCCTAAAGTTCCTATTCCTACAATTTCATTACGCTATACATACACACCCTATTCTTTTCCTTCACTTCCAATATTAATTTCCTAAACTTCCTATTCCTACAATTTCATTACGCTAAACATACATAGTTTGGGCTTAGTCAAGTGATTTCCTACTCTTTTTTCTCGGTAACTTATTTTCTAATGTATTCTATTCTTATTTAGTTAGTTAATGTTAGTGAGTTTTGATGATTTTAATATACTAATTTCAATATAACTTTTAGTTTAAGTTATTTGTGCAATTTTAAGTACTTAAAATAGTTTATAGTGATGGTATCTCAATTTTAAGCAAACTGTGGTTCAAAACAGAAACCAAACCGCCTTTGAATGGTTTGGATTGAGTTGGTTTTATGAATTTTATGGATTGGTTTGGTTCTTTAAATTCATAATCCGTGAGTAGTGGTTTGGTTATTGAATTACCATAAAATTAGATCAATTCGGTCCATGTTCATCCCTAGAAAAGCTCTCAATTTGAATTGTTAAAAATGATTCCTAAGTTAGAATGTCCTTATCAATGCATCAAATGAAGTAAGCTAAAACCAACCAACCGAATAACTCTTGTATGACTATTTACTTTGCGAAGAGACGAGGAGGTGACGCAAAGTTAGGGAGGTGACAGGGCCAGCCACATTTACAAAGTTGCTAATGTTTGTCACAATCAGCCCTTTCTATTGGAGCAAAAAACGAAATTAAAAGAGAGGTTGTCAACTTTCGAATCATATGACACTAACACCATGTACCTATGTTTGATACTAGGATTAGATGCGGTGAAACCGTATAACTGGGAAACGGTAACAACTAGCTCAGTGTTTGAAGTGGAATCCCAGTATGAATTTTGATCTACGTTCCAATCAGCTTTCTAATTCTCCGATAAAAATAAATAAATTCAACTTTCTAGTAAATTCACAGGCTTGCGGAATTATTTATCATAATGGGAATTGGTTGACTAATTGTAAAAGTAATACTCCGTAGTAGACTAATTGTAAAAGTAAAATAACGAGAAAGGAAAGGCTGCGGTGCAGGGAGAAAGAAAGAGCAGACCTTCAAACCTTGGCCTCTCTCAAGACTTTTTTCATTAATTAATTAATAATAATGCTCCGATCCAAAGAAGAAAGGTTTTATTACTACTTACGTACCGTGTGAAATGGGGCCGGGTAAACATGAACCACGTACAATCTCACGTTTCATGTTCATTCATCATTTTTTCATTTACTATTACGACTGCCGATCGATTGGTACGTACTAAAAGTTGGAGCTTTTGAACAACCACCTCTAGAAACGTGTTTGACCGACGGCGCGCATTTGATGATTCATAAATAAATACAACTCCTAGGGCTAGGGCTAGGGCTAGGAGTACGTACTACTGTATTATTACTAAAACCAAAAAGCTACAGGCACAGCAGCAGTGCACAGACCATTTTTGCATCCGTATTGGGTCTCACAAAAATGATCGGAGCCGTTCATTTTGTTTAAAATACTTCTTTTAGAGTCTCTGTAAAAAATCAACTCAATCCGATACCGGAAAGGGTGTTTATGAATCATCCAATTTTACTAAAAAGCTTTTTATGCATGTGTTGGTTTCCAAATTCGAATCTCAAATAACAAACAAAAACTACGTACTTCTTGTCTTGGGAGAAGAAGATCTGTGCAATGTCGTGCTTGCTTCTGTTCTGTACTGTACTGCATCATTGAAATTGACAGTACTGCTGCCTTGGCTTGGTTGTTAGAAAACACGAGCGAGCTCAATGCAGCCACCACTACCGTTCCTCTTTCATTTCTTTACCTTATGAGATATGATGATGAGATCACCTCTTCACTCTTATACTAATATTAATAAGTAGCTTCTTTTCTTTTCTTTTCTTTTCTCTTCTCTTGTTCTCCTCTCTCTTTTTTTTAATAATGCATGATGTTCCAGGCAGTTTGTCCACACCTCAAACTAATTTTTGCTGTCTCTATTCTATAACCGCTTTAGATGTGTACTTGCGGGGTGAGATGAGTAATGAGTTTGCCCCAAGAATTGGAGCCATCTGAGAATCAAAACCTATATTCTAAGAAAGGAACAAATTCCTAAATCTCAGGCTAATACCACTAGGCCATCCCTTATGGATCTGTCTGTGCTTCAATTCGTGTGAAATTAACAAGGCCTAGCCAGTAGCTAACCAGGTTCAGTACCACTTCTCATTTTCCTCCTCTTTGTTGGAATAACAAAAAACAATACAGTAGTATCTTCAGATGTGGATTTAAATAAAAGGCCTGGTACAATCCAGGAAACTGGATCCATGAAGAAAATTAGAAGGTCCAGATTCACTTCTAACTTCTAAGTGCATCTGAACGATCCAGTTTTCTTTCTGGACGGTTTCCTGGATCCTATCATTTTTGTTTAAAAATAAAAAATTGTTCAACACTTGCTTCAATATTAGTTGTTTCGTTTTCAACAACGTGCAACTTTTGTCATTTCTGCACCATCATATTTTTGTCAAAGACCTGAACCAGGAAGAGAAGGCCCTTACCAAAGTAGTCAATATCCTTTGTGATTAATGAAATCTTTCTTCGCCATTAAAAAAACCAAAGTAGTCAAATATGGATTTGATTTAGGAAAGGTAGATGTTTCCCTAGTGCATATTATCTAGATTTCTCAAAATTAATAGACTATAATTCTACCAACATAATGAGCTACCTCTAAAGATCTCCAAGTTGCTATAATAATTACTTTACTCACATAATCCTTCAATATAGCTTTCACTCGCGCTCTCAATCTTCATTGTGCACTCGCACTTTCAAATTTTGCTCTTGTGAAATGTGTGCGAGAGTGCGATTGTGAAAACCTAGTTCAAGAATTATCCGTGACTTGGGTAATTACTTACCCAAATTGGTTTGTGTTTGGTGAGGAAGGGTAATGCTTCCGTATAATCATAAAACATGCAACATCATATCATCTTTAAAAGCCCATTACGTTATTTTCCGCGTTGAAATTATTCGGCCCACTTCACTGAAGCCCGTAAAAAGTTGTACAGGCTAGAGCAGGGCACCAATCCAGAAAATTGGCCGTTTCAGAGTTTTACCCGTCAATCATTTTATTCGAAAAAAATAGATCAATTAAATAACTGTTAAAAAAAGAAAAGAAAAGAGAAGGCGAATTGATCCGTTAGTTTTTCAACAATGCTACTTAGGGCATCTGTATCAGTGTCGCTTCTTCTTCCCTTAGGTTAAACAAGAGAGGAAATCCTCCATTTTTGAGCTGCATCAGCCTCGTTTCTTGGTGGCTTCAAAATAAAATTGGTACAGTAACTCGTCAACAAAAACGAGCCACTGTTCATTCGTTTCTGAATTTTATATTATTTCCCAATTTACTCCATCAAAAATCAACCAATAATCCTTCCCTCAAGTCTTCTTCTCGGCAAAACTGTGACAGTTTGTGGTGTGTGTATGTGTTTGGGAGAGAGAGAGGTCAACCCACAGTTACCGTCGCCGGAGCCGGAATAAATCTGGACTGAAATCAATTGGGTTTTGGACTGAAATCAATACGAACTGAATTTGGACTGAATCGATCTGGACTGAACATTACCGTCACTGAAGCAGTTGGGTTTTGGACTGAAATTGATTTGTTGATTTGTGGGTTTTGTTGATTCTTTGATTTTTCGTTTTCTGGTTTTTTGGGGTCGTGGGTTGAGAGGAAGAAAGAGTAAAGTTAGAGAGAGAGAGAGAGAGAGAGAGAGAGAGAGAGAGAGAGGGAGAGGGAGAGGGAGAGGGAGAGGGAGAGGGGGAGGGGGGGGGGGGGGGGGAATAGCTTTGCTGGGAGTAAAAATGGTTTTGCTTTGAATTTTTTTTTTTTTAGAATAAGGAAATTATATTTCTAATGGGATAATTTAATATGGAGAGGCTGATGCAGTAGACATTTTAAAAGTGAGTAGCTAAAGTAATAAAGTGACTTTTTAAGGTGTAATTTGGTCTAAAATTTGAAGAGGCTAGTGTGGATGTTCTTACACAACAAATCAAACACAATAACTCACATCATGTGGGGCTCGCACATAGGGGCTCGCACATAATAGTGTGTGTGGAGCCCACATATATATGAGATCGAAATTGTGTTTGAATTTTTGTGTGAGTATCACTTTTGTTAGTTTTTTTTTTCCCATCAACATTCGCAATTTTATGTGACAATCTCCACATCCTTCGGATATTTAAGTGGTTAAATTTGCAACGTAACTATGTTATGCTCAGGCCAACATTGGTCTTTCAGTCGACATAAAGAGTCGAACGAGGCCCTTAAACTCAAATCTACATACGTACCGTACGTATGCGATGCAGAAAGCTAATCGTACCAACGGTTGAAGAAGAGTGTGCTGTCAAAATAAATTAATTGTCGACATATATAGAACTTGCAGCTGAGTGTATCCTCAAAGTGTATTTACTAGTATTAACAATGAACTTGCAAAAGCAAAATCGTGCAAGACAATCTCTAAATTAAGTCTATGTTTGGTGGATCCGTTCTGCTAAGGTCGAGTAATTGAGCAGTCGATTATGTGGACAGATGAAAATCGGCAGCGTGAGTGAAGTGGAATAAAGACAAATAGAGTATGTTACAACTTGACCAGTGGCTAAGCTATAATTTAACACTAAAGATAGGTACACTACCTTTTTACACTACATAGTTACACTACATCTTATGTGGAGTCTATTTCGGGTCTCAGAAAAATCCAAAAAAATACTGATAAATTTTAAAATATTATTTTATGGGGTCCTATAAAAAATCAGCTCTAACGGATATCGGTAAGTATCATTTCTAGATTTGTAGTGACGAAAATGCGCAGATGAACAGTTTCATCCCTACGAATCAAGAAGTAATACTTACCGATATCCATTGGAACTGATTTTTTACAAGACCTCATAAAATAATATTTTAAAATTTATGGATATTTTTCTGAATTTTGATGAGACCCGAAATAGGCTCCATATGAAGTGTAGTGTAACGTATAGAGTATGTAGCATCTCTCATAATTTAAGTTTAAATTTGGGAGTAACATTGTTCAAGTGGAGTTTACTTTTTCTTGTTGAGTGTTGTCCGTAAAAATATGAAGAGGAAGGTTACATGGATACTCATATATTGTGGACCTTTCTTTGTGTTATAGAATAAAAGTTTGATTCAAAACTCTTGTTCTCTTCAAATGAAAACCATTGAGATTAATTTGAAAGAGATCTTTTAAGTTGGTAAAATAATTCAATTTTTTTTTTCTCCTCAAAACTATTTTTTTAAAATTCCAAAATGCAGCTTTTGTAGTGGACTCTTTTTGAACTAAACGTGCAAGTAAGATGACCCAAATGGGTCGTAAAAAAATGTGTTGAGTTCTAAAGTACCATAAATATAAGGGAATGACTTCGGTGTCCCCGGTCATTTTGGGGACACCGTAACTTTTGGCATAACAAAACCATTAGAAGCATAACCAAATTCATTACAAGCATAACCAAAACCATTATAAGTATAACCAAAACCATAACAAGGCTTAACTTGGTTGGTTATGCCTTGGTTGATTTTTGGTTATACCTTGATTGGTTTTTGGTTATGCCTTGGTTATGCCATGTTATGGTTCTATTATACTTCTAATGATTTTTGTTATGCTTGTAAGGGTTTTGTTATGCCAAAAATTACGGTGTCCCCAAAATGATCGAGGACACCATAGCATATATATCCTTCGATCTTGTTGGCGAATTCCGACCAAAGAACTTTTTGCAAATGACAATCTCTTTTATGTCGGAATCTTCTCTCGTCTTATTTGAACATTTAAATTTGTCATTGGAATTTTTTACGTTCTAATTTGTCTTCATGACAGTGATTGGTGAAGTGGAAAACAAATGATCAATACGAGAAAAAAAACTAGTCCAACATTTTTGTAATTTTATAGTGAATACCAATCAATAATTCTTAAAATATTAATCAATTGCTAAAAATAATCCCAAGTTCAAAGACAATAAAAACCAAAATTTGGAGTAATTTTCGATGAAAATCTTGTATTGAATATTTTACTAGCTAATAAAAACAATATCCAGTTGCTCAAAAGAAGTGCTTTTGGTAAAGGTGGAGAGAGAGAGAGAGAGAGAGAGAGAGAGAGAGAGAGAGCGTGTTGGGAACAACCCAATCTACAGCTGCATTCCGTTACAAAAGACGTTTTAATGGGCCGACTAACTTTGCTAGACCATAAAAAGTGGATCCATGTTTGGTGGGATGAAGAAAAGAAGTGAATATTTTGACGTGGAATTCTTCAAATTTGATCTCCTTTAGATTACATTGCATTTACCTTTTCCGTTTTCTTTTCGATCAACCAAATAATGTTCATTCATGAAAACTCAAATGATAATTACGAAGAACTCCGATCAAAAATACAAAGCAAAAAGTAGAAAACACTCCATAAGTGAGTGAGAAAGAAACAACAACCAATCAAAACATAAGAGAACTTATGCAATGTTAGACAATCTCAACTTTTCCATTCGCTACTCGTTTTTTCTAGTGCCTTTGATCACCATAACATTATTATTGCCTTTTCCATTCTCATGTCAATTTTTCTTATTCCTAATTTGATCACCATCAGGGAAGAGCTAAGAGAGCCGTAGAGAGAGAAAGAGGCCCCTTATTTTTTCCTCTCTTAGAGTATCCGCACCAGTCTTTTCAAATTTTGGATTAAATTACCCTTTAAAAAACCATTTTATTATGCCACTCTTACAAAGCAAGAAACAAGTGGGTGATAAGGGATCACATATGGGAAAATGTAAGAAAAAAGTAATATTTTATAGGTAAGTGTGTGAATAGTGAGTCGCTTCTAAAAGCAAGGAACGGTAGCAAACTTTATTTTGACCGAACAAGTGGCAAGGTTGATGCAAAGTGATTTTTCTCCTTTTCACTCATTATTATAACGCCATATGAAAAGTGAAGAGTGTGATGTCGATGCTATCATACGAGAAGGGAGAAACACAAGCATTTTGTTCAGTAAGCTATCACACACGTGGAAGTAATTTTTCCACCAATGTAGCTACATTCTTTCCCTTTACCAGAAGATTTTTCACAGAACCAGGGAAAAGCTTATGAATTATGCTAATTTCCATTACATGTACAACAGGGCAGGCATCTATAACTACTCCACGCTCAAATTCTTCGCGACAAGAAATAAGGAAAATCTTTGTAACGCCCCTATGCTTGGGAGTATAGGGAGGCAATCTTATAGCTGTATCAACGCTGGTATTAGCTTCAACAAAAATGAAAGCTCCCTTTCCGAGAATTGAGGATTTGTTTTGCCCGGAATCTGATCCTCCCCTTCCAATAGCACCTCTTCTTCCCCATCCCCAGATGGCTGCTTTATCATAAAAGAAACAGCCTCTGTGATTTCTTGAACTAAATCAACAATCACCCCTTCAACCCCCATCAAATGTTGCAAGTAAACGACTTCTGGCACGTTACTGAAAACGAAAAAATTCACAATCAGTTGAAAACATAGATATCAATCAATTATCAATCACAATTGTATTGAACACTACATTATCCTAGCTGATTGCTCGAGTAAAATCGACATGAACCAACCGGATTGGCAATTCACGAACTTACTTTAATTTGCCATATGTTAAAAGTGAGAGCTTAGCCTCTTTGATCTTGGGTACCGCCCCTGGATTTCTCAAGACTCCTTTGATCTCTGACACAATCCCTTGCAAACCACCGTCTAAGCAGAGGTTTATGGCCTCCTCTAAAGAATTCCTTCTCACATCATAGTAAATCTCAGTACCTCCATTTGTGAGAAAGAAGACCTGATTTCAATCACCAACAAGCATAATCAGAAACACACCCGTTTTTCGGACTCATTTTACGAAGCTAATTAAACAACCATCGAGACACTTTTGAATAGGGTTCCAAAGTTACAGAAAGTATACTTACCGGGTAGGTGCTCTGCAGTTTCCTGAGAAGCAGCGCCGCGTCGGGTTGAAAGCTTGAGAAAATGATGGGTCTATCTTTACCATATTCAAAAACAACCTGAATTACAAAACCACAGACAGTTATTTAGCAACTCCAAAATTAACACAAAAGATGAATCAGCTTATATAATAAGCTTAGCCAAGTGTCAGCTAACTACCTTCAAGATGGCTTGAAGAACATGGGTGAGATGGTCTTGTTGGTAGACAATGTGATCGTCAAATTTAACCTCAATGTTAAACCCCAAACAAGGGTTAACCTTCTCAAACACTTCTTCGAGCGTACATAAAGAGTCATCACTCTCAACATTCCAGCTTAAAATTTTTCCCCCAGTTTTTCTCAATAGAGATTTGCCCACTGTCCCAGGCTCCCTTTGAGGGCCATAGCAAAGGAACTCGGATAGACTCAGTTCTGTCACTCTCTTCTCGTATATAGTCCCCTGAAATTCACAGTTTCACACGAGATCAAGACAATACCATATACGGAGTTATTAACAAAGATATATAGTAGTTATCTATATCAACATGTCGATCGAGAGAGAGAGAGAGAGAGAGAGAGAGAGCTTACATTATCTTCAGAGAGGATGAAGTCATCGTGGAAAATGACAGGGCAGTCATCTTTTGTCACCTACAAAAATCACAGCCTTTTTACTTCTCCGTTCTAAGGTCTCGTCTCAACTCCATAGATTCAGGAGTAGTATTATTTTAGTTTTTGCAATTTATGGTACAATTACTGTGTAGATTACCCGGAAAAGAGACAAGGAAAAAAAAAACAATATGATCAGTACGTAATCATGAATTTGAGCTTCGGATATGCAGAAAAATAAAGAAAAGAAACAAAAAGAAAGTTGATTGGTCAGTTGGTAATTCGTTGGTGGTCAACGAATTGAAAACAAGGATTCAATTCGCTTTTTATCTCATTAAACTTGAGAATTTGCCATACAAAAACTTTAAAATTTGATTGTTGAACGAATTCTAGTTCAGACAGAAAAAAGAGAGAAGAAGAACAAGATGAAGAAATAGCCCAGTTCTGTGAATTTCCAAAAATATCCTCAACGAAGTAGTATAAATACAAAGGGAAACGATCATCGGAGTTGGAAAAGGAAAAGCAACTTTTTTTCCTTTTTTCGGTTAGCTTTGACAGAGGGTGAATTGTTTTTCTTTCACCCAAGTAAATTGAGAAAGACAAAAACGAGGACCGAGTGGTAAATTTCCAGCTGACACGGAACGCGGCGGACATAAACCGCACAAACAAAATACTCCAATCTATCGTGTCATGTTTAAGGACAAGAAAAGAGAAGAATTTGAAGAGTGAGGAAGAAAAATTACCTGAACGTCAAATTCAATGAAATCAACGGGGAAGTTGGCGGCGGCGTTGAAAGAAAGGATGGAGTTTTCTTTGAAGGCCTTCATTCTCCGATCCGAGGATTGCAATATGTTCATACCGCTCCCTCTGTGGCCTAGCACTAGGAATTTCGGAATCTTATACCCCGTTCTGCAGCTGCTAACATCCATCCCTGCAACCCAATACAATATTCATCCAATCCATTGTTATATTTCTATCAAGTAATCAACACATACATATACACATTTATTCAAGCATAGTAAAAACTTGGTTCTTTTTTCTTTTTTCCTTGAATGTACCTTTGGGAAAACGGGTGGAGTAGAGAGAGAGGGAGGCGTTTTCGGTGACTTGATCGAGATTAGGGACGTCGGAGACATGAACTGCCTTGAGAGCCATATTGTATTGCACAGAGGGAGACAGAGAATGAGAAAGAATTGGGATTCTTAGGAGTAGTTGGAGGAGGTGGGTTAGGAGGAAGGTGGATTTGGAGGGGAGATTTATATAATAATCAGGAAAACTGGAATGGGAGATGCTCTATTAATTATTCATTAAAACGAAGAACAAAAAAAAAGGAATGGAGAAGGAAGGAGCTGTGTTGGAGGAACCAAACCGTACGGGATATGCGCCTGGAATATTCGGAGTTCTTGGTGCATATGCCTTTGGATATTCGTCTTCTTTTTCTAGTGGTTTGATTTGCGGATATAAATTTACTACTTTTCTTTCCTTGCTAATAGAAATTTGGTTTCCACGTAAAGTCGCATTGCATGCACGTCAGCACCTGATCGATCGAGACTCGAGAGCGTCAAAGAGCTTTCGAAAGGCCAAACTTAATTCACATACACCCTGTTGTTCAATTTGTTGCACATACACTCCCTATACTTTGTGGACTTATGCGCATTGGCATGTTCTCCATTCTTATTGACGGAGTTGTGACTTAAGGACGACAGAATGTCCTATTGTGCCCTTAATATGAGTTTTATTTCGATCCAAATTTTTTTTTTTTGGTAAGTAAAGATTGTATTGCACCAGAAGTTACAAAAACTAACAGAGGCATATTCCTAGCAAACCTATACATTAGTTTCAAAATGAAAAAACACAAACTCTTATCTACGCATATTGATTCCAAAAATTCGAGAATCTGGAAGCCAGTCATCACACAAACCCCTATTCTGGGTTGTAAACGTCACTGTAGGCCAAGAACTTAACCTGGCTTGAATGGCACAAACAACTTTAGGGACACCTCTGATTTACCTTGAAAGATCCTGGAATTCCATTCACCCCAAAGAAAATAAACTGAAGCAGCCAAAGATAGCTTATAAATGTAATTCCGAAAACCCTTACCCGCACGATTCGATCCAAAATTTTGATCTGAATAGACTATGTTGTGGAGATTGACGAGTACTACGTCCATGCCAAAATTCAAGTTGATTGGACAATGAGAATCTCATGGTATCCGATCCTGAGTCATCGATGTCCAATACAACTACTATTAAATTGGGTTTTTAATTTTTTGAATTATGTGACCTCAGTTTCTCATGTTCCGTCTATCCAATATAACTACTAAGTGTTAAGAGTTGACCTTCGATTTATGAGTTTGCTCACTGCTAAGGTCTTTGCTTCAAATCTTTTCATGTTCTATCAACTACTTTAGAGTCATTCATGATTCATCTGGGATTCCCAGAACCATCCCCTCTCTCTCTGAAATAATTTTCAATAAGAAAAATGAGTTATGCATAAACTGATCGAGATACACAGTTATTACTTGTAAAACAAATTAGAGGAAAGTCCACTTTCACCCCCTGTGGTTATCGCCATGTGCGGATACCCCCCTTGTGGTTTAAAATTGACCACATAACCTACCTGTGGTTTTGAAAATGTGCGGATAGACCCCCTGCCGTCATGTTTTCCATCCATTTTAACGGACACTATATTAAAAGACCGTTATACCCCCATCACGTCCCTTGATTCTTCTTCTTTTTTAAATCTAATCACACCATCCTGTATATTAAAAATTGAATCCAAATCGTTGATATTGTAAATTTTGACAAGTACTACGTCTACGCCAAAATTCAAGTCAATCAAAAAATGAAAAGCTCATGGTCAAATCAATTTTGTTATGAAATTAAAATTTCAAATTTGAATTTACTAAAAATTAGATCACTGGGTTATTGATGCCTGATCGAGATGATTTTTTACAGAGATACTCTATTCTTTATTTAATACCTTATGAACGGCTCAGATTACATTCTAGAGATGTGTGAGATACACCTCCGTTAAAATGGATGGAAAACATGACGGCAGGGGGTCTATCCGCACATTTTCAAAACCACAGGTAGGTTATGTGGTCAGTTTTAAACCACAAGGGGGGTATCCGCACATGGGGATAACCACAGGGGGTGAAAGTGGACTTTCCTCAACAAATTAAGTACAAAACTAACGTTGACAACACCGTCTTCTGTAGCTCAACGGATTTGTGTCTGTACGTAGTAACATGTGAGAGAGTAACTATTCAGTGCTCCAGCCACTTGGTGATGTCCCAAACTCTTCTCTACCCTGAGTTAACATGTCACGTATGGAACTGTTGGAGAAGCATAAACCCAGCCACAAACAGACACACATCGTACCCCCAACTTCTGGAACTGATTCTCTATTCATGAGTTAATATATCATATAAGCATGCATCTGATTCTGATAAAAAACAAACATATGCATCTTATGCTTTTGTTTTTCTCTTTTCTTTTCTTGAAAGGGATGGCTGTGTTTCTTATCTTGACAATGAAAAAAGAAGAAGCAGAAGCATATTCGTAATGCTTTTTTGGTACAATAATTACTTCAGTGCTCCATTGGTTCCTCTGTTTTGCGCCTTTCATTAGCATGGTATAGGAATAGGAGTATGTATGTCATACACATATACTCCAGTATAGTCCATAGACTCTCTCTCTCTCTCTCTCTCTCTCTCTCTCTCTCTCTATATATATATATATACATATATATATATGATGTCATATTATCTGGGCAATGTGAACATTAAGCCAACACAAAACAGACCATGCGAATTCTGAACAGGGCCAGCAGCCAGCTCTAAGTTTTTTGAGGCAGGCTGAGAATTTTTAAAAAAAGGACCTTTTATTTAATTATCAAATAAAAAACAAAAAAATAATTTAAAGAAAAGACTACAAGCATTCAAAACCAAAATAAATAAAAGCCGGGATAATAATTTTATTAATTTGAGCAGCTAAAGTTCCTTATTCCGGTAGCTGATAACTGGTGGAACAAGTTGGAATCTATTTTTCAAGTTGAAAACAATTAGTACTACTGTATCGTGAAGGAGACGTACGTATAGCGCGATTTATGGGGAAGGCGGCCTCGGTTCTTCGAAATTGTGCAATGCCAAGTCATTAGTCACTTCCACGTCCTTATCGATCTTTTATTGTTATAATTCTTTCAACACACAGTGGGAATATCAAATAGTAGTAGTACTGTAGTAGTAATGCTTTGGATCTTGTTAGAGCAAAGCAATCATCCTAATTGTTTATCATGAAAATGGTACAAAGTTACCCCCCAATCCATTATCTGGTGGAGCACTCAAGAAAGTACCCCCTGAAAATAATCCCAGCTGCCACTCCCACAATTGCTGCCAAATTGAATACTCCCTCAGTCTCATTTTTATAGTCCGGTATTTCATTTTGGACTGTCCCTTAATAAGTGTCAATTTTGTAAAGTTAGTGGGTAAAAGTTTGTGCATTGTATATTTTGTCCCTAAAAGTAGATTTCATTTTGAAAAGTTAGTGTGTAAAAGTATAATGATGATGGGTAAGTAAGAGAAGTGGAGGAAAAAGTTGATGTGAAACGTATAATAATAATATTTTTTTAATAAGTTGGAATTACGAAGCAGGACACTTAAAAAGGGACGGAGGGAGTACTACTTAATTGATGAGCTTGTTTTAGAAATAGGTATAAAACAAAAAATAGAGATGTATTGTGAAATTTTTTTACATATAAAATAATAAAAATGAGCTCCCAATACGTTTTGAAATTGTAGCTTTATTTCCTTTGTGCTATATACCCATGTAAACTGTTTTATTAGACAATGGAATTGTTACCTTTCCACTAAAATACTCCCTCCGTTCTATTTTGATTGTTTCGTTTGGGATTTCTAACTTCTTAAGACAACATGCATTTGATGGAACTAGGGTTCTATAGTGAAGACTGGTGTACGGCATCCGACTATCCATTTTTGCAATTGATGGTTTAGATTCACTGAAGCACTATTACAAGTTGAAGTTAACTCTTATCGACAAAAGCCAACAAACATATCTATGTCATTAATTGCGTAAAAGAACGGTCTGATACTGCAAAGTTCACTACAGGATCCTCACTACAGGACCCATTTCCGCATTTCTCTCCTCAAGAAGTTGGTTTCAAATTCCATTATTGTCCTTCGATTCTCGCTTTTATGATTGGAAATTACAACACTTATCCCTTTGACTATTCAAATAGGAATAACATTTTGTCATATCCTAAAATGAAATAAGAAACCAACAAATTTGGAGGGAATTCAAAAAGATAAAGATGAAATATGCTTTGAAAAACAAAGCATAAGAAGCGTTAAATTATCTAGAGGGTCATATTTAAATTGATAGTGGGATTATAGATTGTAGGCAAATGCGCAATTTGCAAAAAGTTAAGGAGGCATTCGCGCCTTCTTGCCCGTAAATCAGCCTCCGAAGTCATTCAAGCTACAAGAGTAATCAGTCTCACTAACGGAGAAAATTCCCAGCTTGGGGCTATGTCGCCAGCACGGGTCAAGATCCCATCCAGTATTCTACCATCCATTTTGGTCCATTGAATGGCTGGGATTTTCTCGAGGAAATCCAAGTTTTCCCATGAGGCCACGTCCACTTTCATTTTGTTCAAAAACGGCACAGTAAACTTGCTGATGGTAAAACGGCATTTTAACATGAAAAAAATTATTCTTAAATGGGCATAATTTTGTGGGGCTCATTTTGAGTCCCACAAAAATGATTCAAACCGTAAATTCTTCTTAAAATATTTTTTATGAGTTCTTGTACAAAAGTAGAGCAACCCGATATTTGTAAGGACTTTTTCAGTATTCGTAGGGATCGTAAGAATTCTGAAAGAGCCCTTATCGGTATCAAATTGAGATAATTTTTTTCAAAAATCCATAAACAATATTTTAAAAATAACTTGAGGCTTAAATCATCTTTGTAGAACCCGTAATAGGCCCTCCAAAAATCAAAAAAAATTCTATAGCAGTTTACTCGCCGTTTGGTATCCATTAAATGAGCAATGATTTTTTTTTTCAGAGCACATTACGAGTCCTACAAAGATTCAAATTGCAATTTATTCTTAAAATATTTTTCGATATGATAAGGGCTTACAAATACTGAAAAAGTCCTTACAAATATCGGGTTGCTCTACTTTTGTACAAGAACTCATAAAAAATATTTTAAGAATAATTTACGGTTTGAATCATTTTTGTGGGACTCAAAATGAGCCCCACAAAATTATGCCCATTTAAGAATAATTTTTTTCATGTTAAAGTGCCGTTTTACCATCAGCAAGTTTACTGTGCCGTTTTTGAACAAAATGAAAGTGGACGTGGCCTCATGAGGAAACTTGGATTTCCTTGAGAAAATCCCAGCCATTCAATGGACCAAAATGGATGGTAGAATACTGGATGGGATCTTGACCCCGCCAGCACACAAGAACACAAACCACGGGGAAAACGAGAGAGAGAGAGAGAGAGAGAGAGAGAGAGAGAGAGAGAGATGGACACTAACTAAATTCACAAATGCAATACAAACCAAGTAGAAAGCAACTCCCACACAACACACCCAAACCATTTCCTTCCTAAGCACAAATAACCAAATCAACACCACTTGCTAACACCCTTCCAAAGCAAGTCCCACATATATTGCACTGAAAAATGATATGGAAGCTTAACCACCAAGCATCATGCCTCTAACAACTTGCTCCAGACACGGCACACCACTCTCTCTCTCTCTCACCATTGATCACAGCTTCTGTTCCGTAGGTCGGGACGTTGTCAAGCTGCTACTACTGCTTCCACCTGTACGGGTTTTTTCACCAACTCTAGATGCCAAAGCAAGAACTTCTGGAGACATTTCCCAGCTTCCACTCTTCCTCCCCCAACTCGGCCGCCTACCATGATGGTGCTGTATTCCGACACGATCACCTTCATCTACAGCTGTCCTTAACTCTGGAGACATTTCCCCAACTGGCCTGTTATCCTTAACGTCCAGGCCATCGTTGCCCCTACGTTGGCCTTCACAACGATCTAGCCCGGCCCCCATATCCCCCCAAACTGCTTTCCTCCCCATTTCTATGTCCCCACTTTTCCCCATGTTTGGACTAACGAAACCCCCACCCGAGGATCGACTCGGTAACCCTGGTTCTTTTGGCACCTTTGCCCTGAAATTGTTCTTGGATGGAGAGATGCTGGTGCAGAATATCTCCTTGAAATTCTGCACCACCCCTTTGTTATAGGGGTTTGCTCTCCGATCATATCGATATCTAAAATTCTCGTAGGTAGTCTGCAAAGACAAATGAACAAATGACAGATCTCTTTTAATAACTGAAGAATTACAATGCAACATGCATGAGAATAAATCTCAAGTCAGTAGTCAAATGAGAAGAGAGTCAAAAGACGTTATCTTACCTGATTTGTACTGATGAGATATAAATGGAAAGCAGTAAGGCCGCCTACAAACCACACGGATATGAAGGTGTATACTATAAGCACAATGGAGGCAGGGGTCTTGATCATTGCCTTCCAGACTGTCATCTCCTCTGAATCCATAATCCTCGTAATGTAAACCCAGCAAAAGCTAAAGACGTATATACAAAGAAGAGTCGTCGAGAAGACAAACATGAAGAAGAATCGATAATTCCGCTGCAGCAAAAAGCGTCAAAGGTGTGGATTAATACAAGATTGGAAACTAATTAACTCATGATTCAAAACAACAGACTCGGTATCTGAGCATTATCCTAAGGAGGGTATAGTTAGAATTGGATCTGCAGACACAAAAGACAATCTATCAAACTAAGAAGCACAACAATCCTGGGGAGAAAACAGAGGTCAGAAGCATCTTAGTACTTGAATCTCCTTTTGTTTTCAAGCAGAAGAATTTGACTCCTAAGGTAAGAGAAATATTCTTGATCAACTAAATTCCAACGACACTTAGGGATGGACCAATATTCACTTTTTGGAAAAGTGCAGCATTTGTTTGTAGCATCTACTTGGGTTTATACGGAAACTGTAATTACTTTCCTCTCTGGACAGCAGGAAGCATATATTCAATTGGATGAGAAAAGCTTAATTTCAGTTTATTCCTAATATTGTGAGCTAGAAGACATTCCTATCCCCATTTGCTATAAAGCAAATTTTTTTCTTTTGACAATGCTATGCATTGAATGCTAACAATTAAAGTCATTATGGCAGGGCTTAATGAAAAAGGAAAGACTAGACCAACGACTAAGTTCGTAAACTGAGAAAGTATGACTGCATCATGAGAAATTTGGACACACGGAAAAGGCCATATTTTGAAAGTTCTTTTTTCATCAGAGCCACCCAAGATTAGGTACCACCACTCTTATCAGTCATAAATATACCACAAAAATTATAAGATGCAAATTAAGAATTCCTTTCTGGACAGCAGGAAGCATATTAAGTCGGACGAGAAAAGCTTACTTCCAGTTATTCTAATATTGTGAGCTGGCAGACATTCCTATCCACATTTAGTATAGTTCATTGAGCTCATGGCATAGCAAAACAAGCTCTGGCTTCTTTTGTTTCATGCCAAGTTGCAGTAGATGGGCAGCATTTTGTACTATAGCCTTAGGTATGACCAATGAAGGAATGCACACACTAAACTCAGTACTTCTATCCTAGGCTAATTTTATTCAGCCGTTTGTTTACTTGTAAAATTGTTTATTATACACGAGTTCATGCCTTTTCCTAAATCTTAATAAATAAATAACTGACTATGCCAAGCCTATAGCAGGAATTTTAATTATAGCAACATTGTAAAGCATGCAGACACAGCAGCTTTCCTCCAAGTTCTTTCCTTTTAGAACTAAGAAACAAATGGTCATTGAGGGCTAGTGGGAAAATACTACATTTAAGAGAAACTTACGGAAACATTACAAAGCAGGAGACAAGTCTTCAGTAATGGCAGTTGTGATGGAAAAAAAAGAAATCACTTCGGACATTTTCAAACTCAATGAGCTTCATCCAATCCAATTATTTCTCCGTAACACAAAGCAAATCCATGATGCAAACATGGCAGAAAGAAGCATGGTAAAATGGGCATAAACTACCAATCTCTACATTTCTTACCAGTCCAATACACTGCCCGACCCAAGGGCAGTGGTGGTCAAATCTTTCGACGCAATTGTTGCAGATGGAACAATGTGAGCAGCGGGGAGGTCTATATAGCATGCATGTATCACAATACTTGATCTTCACTGTAATCCCATTCACCTCGACTTCCTTGATGCGAGGCAAGCGCAACTGTGGGGTTTGGGCACCACCATCTGCACTCCCATCATAAGCTTCTGGTTCTGGAGGGTGTGCATTACGAGGAATTATGCCAGGGTCTCTTCCAGATGTTAGCAAGAGAAGAACTAAAACCTGAAGCACCAAACACATTTGCCATCATGAGATCAAATGATCCCAGAACAAGGATATGGGAACATTACAGACTTTTTTGTATAATATCAATTCATCAAAGCATATCACTGTTTCTGACAAGGTTGCTGCCTCATAAGTACCAAGCATCCACAAAAATACAGCTATAGGAAGGATATATGACGAAGTGCACTAGCGTATTCACCAAATACATATATAGGGAACTTTGGCAATTCTCTAAAAACTTTAAGCAAACATACTTGCATGCATGTGGGCAGTTGAGAGAGAGTGAGAGAGGACTCACATAAAATGTGAAGACAACAGCCACAACCATAATTGATACTCCGAAATTGTCAGGGAAATCATTCATCAGTTTTCTAGCAACAAACACACAGAAAGTTGTGACTGGAGCAACAATGAGGAATATGGTTAGCAGCAGTGACCTAACATCCGGTCCAAATATAAACCGTCCCTGAAGAAAGAATATCTGCAATCGTACAAGTAATTAAACAATTAATGAAACCATTTTAGCATATCTGCAATTGCACAAGTAATTAAACACTTAATGAAACCATTATAGTAATCTTTAGTCTTTACTTTGTTGCAAGGAGTTACAACTTACAAAGTGCTACAAGCTTTATAATTCATGAATACGTCACAAATACAGTATCCTAAACTATGTAGAATGGGCACTTAGTCAGGGGTAATGTACCGGTGTCGGACACTTGTTGGACACCGACACTCTTCGGACACATGTCTAACACTCAATTCCAAATCGAAGACTCTCATTGAAATTTAGGGAAGTCGTACTTTTTACGCATTATAAAGACACATAAATGCTGGAATTCTTTGTTTGAATACTTTTGTGACTTCTAATCAGAAGAGAATACAAGGGGGAAATATGGTCTGTATTTTGTACTATTAAAATACAGATAATACTCGAAAAACCTTCTTGTGCTTTTTTTTTAGCGCTGAGAAGTCTACCTATCAGACGAAAAATGCAAATGGAAAGAAAGAAGGAAGTGCAGAATTCAAAGCAACAGAAATACACAGGCAGCTGAAATATTCAACGAAGGCAAGGTTAAAAAAGACACTGTATTACCATTCCTGCACCGCTAAACGATCGGCATAAGAAGAAGTTAGTACTGCAATACCATGTATGAACAAATCAAAATTCCAACTTTCGGTAAATAATCTTCAAATTGCTTTATTAATGCAGCGTATAAATAGCAAAATAGTAACTGCCAACACTTTTATCACGACATAAAGTTGTTTCAACTCAGTCCAAGAAACAAACGAAACGAGTAAACAAAACAAAATCCATCAAATCACAAGCTTTCAACTCAGTTAACAACTACCAATCGTAGCTAACATAACATAATCACTAAAAGCCTAGCCACAATGCCATCATTCCAATACAAAAGATCGCCAAACAATTAGCTACTCCAACCATATCCGTAGAGTTCCCATAAAACAACACAAAAGATCAAATCTTTTTAACTACAAATACAAGATTAACGAAACAAAAAAGAAAAGAACGTTTTTTTTCCCGCTATCAAACAGATAAAAGAAGGGAAATGAAAAAGAACCCTAAGAAACTTACATTGCTGCCTTTCCATGACTGGTAAATCAGTAGATCACCTGATCCAATAGTGGATCCGGGTATGGGATCTGACCGCTTCGGAGGAGGAACCACGTACATCTCAGCCTCTTTCTCTGTGCCAAGTTCTGAAGCCCTCAACTTCAGAGATCTCCAATGCTAAAAAGTACTAGTAGTAGTATAGCACAAATACAAAGAAGTTCAGAGAATGAGACCTAAATGGGTAAATGAGCCAGATTCCGGTGAGTTTCCAGCGGCGAGTACTCGATGGCTACACTGGATTTGGCCGACAAGCCATGTGTGTGTTCGAGAGAGTTGGTTGGGTGTTTACCTTTCGTTATCGTGGTGAGAGAGAGAGAGAGATTCGTTTGTCTACTTTACAGGATGGTCAAAGTGACGTGGCCGATTTTCATTGGGTTATCAGTGAGAGAGAGAGGACCAGTGGGGCGTGCACAGTTGCTTTTCGTCAAACGGAGAAAATGACCTTTTTCTTTTCTTTTTTTCGGTGGCAGGGAAATGTTTTTTTTTTTGTCCTACTGTCAGTCGTGCGCGAGTCAACTTACGCCCGCTCGACTAATTTCCTTTCTAATTTGATAAAAACAGGTTATATTCAGGCCGGAACTAGGGAATCACAATGATAATTTTTTTCCCGACCTCACCTCAACAATCGAGCAGTGATAATAATGTAAAAAACAAAGCCATCAACCATCCGGACTAACGGTTTACGGTTGCAGTGGGGAAATGTTAAAAACAGTAGGGCTATTCTTCACACACCAGTTCTCCATCTTGCTCCGTTCTAGTTCTAGCAAGGTTGTCCAGGACCACGAACTGGTTTGCTGGGCGATAGGGGTGTGTGTCCTATATATATTGTCATTATTGTGCTTCCCGTCCTTGCTTGGAGATTTTTTTTTTTTAATTTTTAATTTTTTATATTTTATGTTTCTTTGGTTAGGCACTTGCACAGCTTGAAGGGAATCAGTTTGTTTCAATCTTATTCTTCTGCAACCCTTTGTCCGGAAAATGACCCATCTGTTGACATGGCGATGTTTGTGCCTAAATTAGAGCAGATTAATCCCGTGTGGACTGACGCTACAACAATCAATAACTGAGACCTCAAGGTTTTTGTGGTCATTGATTTGAATAATATTTGTAAATTATACGACACAATTGCAACATCCAACTATCCATGTTGTAAAATCCCAAGTGTTGGCATGGTGGTTAAGGTTTGAGACTTACGAGTTTGCTCTCAGGTGTTACCCACTCATTTGAGACCGGTCTATGTGGAGCTAAGCTCGGTTTTTAATTGGGCTACCCGTAAGTGGACAACAAAATTGGGCACCAATTACTAATCGAGGTTCATATAAACTAGCGCGAACACCTGAATTAAAAAAGTTCCATGGTGTAAGTCAGAACCCTTGATGATGCGTTGCGTGCTTTTATGCTTTGTCACTTCTTGTCATCTGCCCAGCTTAAGGTAAGTGTTTTTTTTTTGGGTCGGATTTTGCTTAAGATAATTAGGAGCACTAACGCTTAAGGTTAAATTTGGGTTTGGCTTTCATTTGCTTTGGAGAAAATTTGTGAGGTTGGTAACAAGGAAACTGGAAGAGCAAAACGGTTTTGAAGTGCGAAGCATGGAAACCTGCTTTCTCTCGAAGACTAATTACACGAAGCGGGAATAACAAAGGAGTATTGGAGAATGAAGTAGGGAGAGGAATTGATCCCACCAAAGATCACATGAAAACCTGACAATAAAAAGTACGAAGAAGTGCAAACCCTAAGCATTTGCCAGACAGCCAAATAAATTATCAGAGCAAAAACATGGAAAGGATCAAAGTTGTATGATTCTCAAGAATGACTTGATATCCCCACGAAAGACTCATTTCTTTAAGGCAATTGGCATTTATACCCAGCACTGATACCATGTAATCTAACAACTGAAGATAAAACAAAACCTCTGGCATGAAAATTTCTAAAGTCCCTGCATAAGTTCTCAACATTCAACTGGAGAGTCAAATTATTTGTCTCTTTTTTCCTCTAAACACCAACACTGAACAGCCAATATTCTGCCATGTGCTACTGCGGTATTACCTGTCTAAGTTACCATAATCGATTTCTGCATTCTGTCGTTTCTTTTCTCTCCAAGTCTCTCCCCAGATCTTGGCCTCGGCAACAGCTTGCTCCCGCTCTAATTCCTTGTTTGACATCCTCGTCTCAGTTGGAGAATTCTCAGAACCATTGGAATCCACTATGTTCTCAGTTACTTGTCCATCTCTATGTTGTGTCCTATCTTTGTCTCCTCTAGCACCATTTGCACGAACTGCATCTGGATTATAATGCTGGGAAGCCAGGTAATTCAAAGCAAGCACTAAGTCACCTGTACAAGGACGAGAGGGAGCCTCTTTACGAAGACACATGGATGCCACCTCTACAGCCCGGCAAAAAACAGACTCCGAAAACTGGCCTTTCAAATTCGGATCAGCTAATTGCAAATTGTTTTTGCGGTCTTTTAGCAAGGGACGTGCCTGCAAACAGCAAACCAGATCAGAATTACGAAAACCTGTTCACTTGCAATAGAAACTAACAATTAGATACTACAACAAAGGCAACCCTTTATACAAGTAAGGTCTACTTGATGGTGACAAGAATCCAACATGGAGTCGCTTCTAGCATAGGTGTGTAGTTGTCTACCATAGTGAATGGAGATTGATTACTTGGTGTCAGCTGTTATGTTAGCAGATTTCTTAATAAAATTCACCGTATGAGATTTTCTATGTTCGGCATTTTGTGACACATGATGACCAATTGTTCATAAAAATTTACAGATAGAGTGAATATGAAACTTGGATTTAACTTTAAAAGCTAATCAAAGTAATGATATTTTAGGCAACAAGAAGTACTAAAAGCGTCTAGGATTCCAGAGGGCAATTACCCAATCAACAAGCATACGTTTGCCAGTTGGATCCAAGATTGCCTTTTGTCCAGTAATCAGCTCCAACAAGACTACCCCAAAACTGTAGATATCAGACATCTTGGTCAGTTTTCCAGTCTCAGCATACTCAGGGGCACAATATCCATGGGTGCCCATGACCCTAGTAGAGACGTGTGACTTGTCCCCTTGTGGTGCAAACTTTGCAAGCCCTAAATCAGAAAGTTTAGGGTGAAACCCTTGGCCCAATAATATATTGGAGGACTTCAAGTCCCTGTATATGACAGGGGGATCTGCTTGATTGTGAAGATAATCCAATCCTTTGGCAGCACCAGCTGCTATCTTCATTCTAGTGTTCCAATCCAGTGGTTCCATACCAGGTCTAAGATCTGCAAAAAGTTTGTAGGTTATCAGCTTAATGTACTTCACTAGGAATTGCTTGAATGGTCAGTAGCGCACGCAATTTTGATCACTGACTTTGTGAATCTAATAAAAAAAAAAGAGCACTGGGAATATTACCATGGAGGTGATACTCCAGGGAACCTAGAGGCATGAACTCATACACAAGAAGGCGTTGGTTCCCTTCAGCACAATAACCTATCAAATTGACTAGGTTAGGGTGACACAGAAGAGAGAGCATGAGAACCTCCACTAGAAACTCCTTGTCCCCTTGAAAACCTGTTTGATTTAACACTTTAATGGCAACAACCTGTCCACAACGAGAGTATGAGACATTTCATTTACAAAAGGAAGTCCTCCACTTTCATCACGGGATATTAAGCAAATAATGAGTTGGTGACTGCGGCTAAATTCAAGTTCTTTGATGTAAAATAGTGCAAGGAAAAACCAAAAAATCATCAGATAGAGAAACTACCAAATCAGTGTTTTCTATTTGCCCTTTGTAAACTGGCCCGAAACCACCCTCCCCAATAAGGGACTCAGACTTAAAATTGTTTGTTGCAGTTGCAAGCTCTCGGTAGTTGAATGTCTTCATGTTAGTATCAGCACCAGAAACATCTTTTGAAACTGGTGATTCCAGTCTCAGCTCTTTACCCGTCTTTCGTCCAACTGCATTGTGTTCCAGTTAAGTTAATATACAAGTTTAAGCAGCATTTTAACAGCAGAGGAAAAGTTAAAATCAGGCAACCAGTTACAACATGTAAACTTCTGAATCTCCTAGTTTGAGCGGTATCTCCTGCCCTCTCCAAAAGGGGAGCAGGATTTCAGTTCCAAATGGGATATGGTAGTGCTATGCGGGCTTAACTTTTGGGAAAAGCAAATCGAATGGAGTGGATAGAGAACTCTTTGAGATACAAAACATGAATGTTTCAACTTTGTTCATAGAGAATTACTCTTAAATCAGAAGTGGCATTTTTAGAAGGTTTATTCATGATCACCCTTTCTGTGTCTGGTAGTATGTGAAATAATCACAGCTATAATTTTGTATTCCGTATTTTCATGATCCATGGAAACTGAATAGCTATCAGTAGAGCCTTCAGATGCATAGCTTCCAGGATAGACCTTAAGTATATGGTTAACGTACTTCCAAAGATAACATGGATTTCTTAATGGCGTCATTCTCATTGTAAATTCTTTTCCTCAGTGTCATCCCTCAAGCGGTGATCGTGGTAACCAACAAACCGTAGAGGAATTCCTAGGAAACACCAAACTGTCACTTAAGTGCAAAACTTCATGGTTATTCCTCCACCAGCAAGGATACCCCTTGCACAACCCAAGGAAATCACACTGTGAAGTAAGGATGACTGAAGGCTCAAATTCAGCGAAGAAAGTGCAGATTTTTGGTACAGAGATTCACTAGAAAGAAACAAAATGAAAAAAAAAATTCCACACTGTTCACTCAGCTTGGCAGTTATCAAATTCTTGATTGCCGTGTCAGAGCTTGGCTTTTGTGCCAGTTTACTGGGGGTTAACAGCGGAAAAGCTTAGGTGGATTATAACAAGGGCAAAGAATGAGACATCCAGGATGGGTACTTTAATTATTACATTAACAGAAAAGCAGTTTGTAAACACAATCCATAGGGGAAAAAGTTTCAAAATCGGCTTCAACAAGGCTATGTATATTCCATCATCAAGCAAAAACTGTTCTTGAAATAATCCTTCAGCAGTTCAACACAAGACAAGACAAGTTCCTAAGAATAAGAAGGTCGTTACGTTCGATAAATCTCTCACTTTGAGTCAAGGCTACATTGTCCCAATGATCCACAAATCATTCTTGCTTAACCACATTATAATCTACGTCACTGACAGAACACAACCATTAACTGAATTTATACTCCTACAAACACTAGAAAATCATCTGCCGCTGCTTGTCTGCTTCCAATCGAAATCAGCTACGTAAATAATAAGGTTACGTCCACAATGTAAGATGAGGGCAACGTCAAACCCCTTATGATTCGGAATACGAAACACATTAACATTGCCATCTATTAGGAGAAAGAGAAAAAATATATTTGAAATATCAGGACACAAACAGAAAATACTTCATAGAACCCAATTTTGCTACCTAATAAAAAGGGAACATTCAAATTTGTGATCAACCCAAAACACTCTGGAACTCGAAATTCATCGAGTGGAAACAAAAAACAAAAAAGGAATTCGAATTTCTGTAAAACAGAGAAAACCTAACCAGATGAAAAATCTGAGACGTTCTGAGGAGGCTTGAATTCTTTCTCGTCCTTAATCTTGAGCTTGATCCCCTTCTTCCAGCCGAAGCATGAACAATAACCCATTTTCTCTAATCTAGAAAAAAAAAGAAAATCACAAGAATGCCGAAATCTGTATCCAAAACAGGTTTTTGGGTTATTTGCGGAAGAATTAGAGGTAAAAATACCTGCCCTTCTTCCAATGCATTAGGATTTAGGAGGCCGCTTTCACGGGATCCTCAAAGAATCCTTCCAATGCATTTTTTCATCTTATTATGGGAGAATCTGCAATTTTGTCTCATCTTCCTCTCACGTCTGCGTTTTCATTCTTTTACGGTTGAAGCAAAACTATTGTTTTTTCCCCCAACGCCTGTGTTCCGGGAAATATATTATTATTTTTCCGTTTAAATTTATATTGTGACGATTCTTTTAAAAAAAAAAAAAATCGAACTCCATCATTATCATTATCTAGGATTGGGAAATTCTGTAGTGTAAGGTCTTGTAAGTTACTCTTTAGGGTGCACACGGGCCATCGATATTGACAATGAATGTTTGATATATGATTTTTAGTTATGACCAGTAAGAATAATTTATTACTGGTCATAATTAATTTTTAATGTGAACCGTTAATTGATGAGATCGACGGCTGTGTGCCGTCCTACAAGTGCACTACATGGAGTGCATTACGGCACCCCAGATTCCATTTTCTAGGTTTAGCATAGTTCAACTATTATATTCTTTTATGAAATCATTTTCTTTGTATAAACTCTTGTTAGTTTTGTATTAACTTTTTGTGAATTATTAGTTCGTTTTGAACTGAGAGAAATTTAAAAGATAAAGATTATGACCAATAAATTTAAAAAGTTCACTACATTTGAATTACTTTTTTCTATACTTCAGTAAATTTCTTAAGTTTGTTTGGAATCTATAGAAAAGAAAAGAAAGAAAAGATTTTTTTTTGTTCTCGTTTGGTTTGAGATGAAATAGGAAGAAAAATAAAAAAAAATAAAGAATTAAGTATAGTAAATTTTCCTACACACTTTTCTCAACATTTTCTTTTCCTTTCTTTCTCTATGTTCCAAA
This sequence comes from Rhododendron simsii, assembly GCA_014282245.1. Lineage (NCBI taxonomy): Eukaryota > Viridiplantae > Streptophyta > Magnoliopsida > Ericales > Ericaceae > Rhododendron > Rhododendron simsii. The sequence goes on from CM024962.1 coordinate 440,867, forward strand.
CGGGTCATGAGATTTTTTACATAATTTTTACTTTTTGATGAACCAATAATCTACAAAAATTTAATGTAAAATAGACAACAGTTAATATGGGGAAATTTTTTAATAAAAAGTAATACAATAATAAAGTTAGCCAAACCTCCGTAAAGAATGTTTAGGGTTATAGTTTATGGAACAATAATGTCAAAATTATTTTTATTAGTGCCAAAATTGTAGTGTATAAAAACATTGTACCTTGCACATGGTGCAAATCTTTTATGCACTACAATTTTTGACATTAACAAGAATAGTTTTGACATTAGCAACAACTTAATTATTGCTTATGAAAAAATATATATTAAAGCACACAAATTATTGCGAAAGTCATACAGTAGTGAATTTGTTCTGCTTCTGTTAAGATCTTCGTAATGTATAGTAATATCCAAATTAATAAATTAAATCAAACCACCATACTAGTATATAATAAGCTGAATATAACCAGTTAATTAACTAGCTATTATGCCATGTGAAGGATTACGGGCTAACATATAAGTCTGATAACTTCTTGTACTAGGAATTTTTTGGTCGCGGTGTACGTCCGTCATCTTGTAGTATCAATCTCACTAGCTATATATTTCCTTTTCTACTAGAAGACGTGCTAGAGCATTTTTTTGAAGGAATGCTTTGGACGAGCGTGCGAGTACTCTTTGTTTTGTTGTACGTACCTATATAGCTCTAGCTCACAAATTAATCATCTTCACATATATGTTAATTATCTCCCAACTTTATCATTAATTAATTGTCCTTATTCAAAGTAGTAGTTCGCAAGTATATAATTAATCTCATTCGTAATTAATTTGGAGTTTGGACCACATGCATGCAATCTCAACTATATATCTTGGTTTCGTAATCTCATTCATGCACATATAACAATATGCATCGACCAAATATTTAGTACTCTATGTTAACGTCAATATGTTACTCATATCATTAACCATTATATTTCTGCCTATTTCCCACGACCACAAAAGTCATTCGGCATCATTATTTTCTTGGAATATTTTTATATATCTTGATCGAGAAATTGATATTAATTATCAGGCTGAAGATATACGCTTTGAGGATCCGAGCATGCATCAAAATATATAATTAGTAAGCCATGTGTTATTGGGTCTTTAATTGCCAAAACAAGAACAAATTTCTTTCAGTCGTATTTTGGGAGAATAAGAGAGAGAATATATATATGTGTGTATATATATATACACACACACGCATGCGCGCACCTTATTGACGATGCATTTCTTGTAAGAGAAGAGAACCGGAGACACATGCATATACAAATGGATCGGAAGAGTACTACTCCAGCTGTACTTACATTGGAAGTTACTTAGAAAAACAATCTCAAACAAACAAACACCCCATCCAATATTCAAAGTACTTCTCCAAGCGCAGTGAGTACTGCATATGTATATGGCCCAACACCAATGCAATGCTTGACAAGAATTTACAAATTATTAATCAGAAAATCCATTTGCATGTGCTCATCAATTGAATCAATACTGGACATATAACCATTAATTAAAGATCAATAAACAAATTTAAAAAAAAATTAAAAAATTACAAGCAAACAGCGCAGCACCACACGAAGCTTTTACTTTAGCTTGCATGCTACTCATGGGTGCTTAATTAATTAGTCTTTCAAAATGGGGAAAAAAATGGTAAGAAAATTGCTATGTTTCTCACAAAAAAAGGACCAAATTAAGCAAATTGCATTTACACAATGCTAGCTGTTGTTCATGACTCCCTTGGGTTTGGGGGGATTGAATGGATCACAGTACGTCTCAATCTCCTCAACAAGTCGGGCGATTAACGTACGATCGAGAAACAATACTCACTGATCCACTATATATGTATGCCAATACGTACGTACGTACGTTCAGAATTTGCTTGCTTATCTGATGGATGGATATTGAGATTATGGTTTCTTCTTCCATGCGGCCCCCCCTGCATTCCCATCGAACAACTCATCAATATACGTCTCAATATCTTCGGCCTGGTACTTTATATACTTCTCCGTTTGTCTCCCCGGAGTGAAATTCTGACTGAACCTTGCCATGAATGCCCTGTATGCCGGGATCACCACCGACACTATCGACACCCTTAGCTCCGACTGAAGCTGCTCGTCGCTCACCACCCATGTGCTCTGCGTCTTGTGTATCTCGTCAAACATCGCATTGAAGCTCTTGAACCTCTCTTTCAAAACCGGCTTCACCACCTTCCCTTGCACCGTCAACCCTTCATGGCTCAAGCAATGTAGTAGCCTCCCCCACGACTCCCTGTACTTCTTGTGGCAGTTTCTGATGTCCGATGACCTCTTCCTTGACCAAGTGTCCCCCATCAACTCTGTGAACTCCGGAGATCCCTTTACCTTTTGCAATATGTATCTATCGTTGTTCATCATGAAAATCGAGCTCAACAATGGATCCCTATAAAGCTTTGATTTCGCCCCGATATTCATATCGAGTAAATCCATTACTTTATTTATTTGCACGGTAAACGGAGATTGCTTTACCGATGTCTGATTAACTTGATTCTGGCAGCTGCTGCTGCTGTTACTGCCTTGTGAATTAGTATAATCGTAGTCCGATCCTGTGGCCGAGTCAGCTCGCTCGATCTGCTGGTGCTCCCTGAAGATTTGTTCAAGGGTGTCCTTATACTCACACGCGTATCTCAGATAGTTCATGGTGTAACGAGTCAAGGGGTGAACTGCACCGCCGGCGACCGGTGTCTTCCCGGTATCGGTCTTGATCGAGTTTTCGAGCTCGCAGAAAATACTAACCATGGACTCACCGAGTCGGGTCCGAATCAACGATGCTTCCGATTTCAACTCGTTCACCGTTCCTTCAACGAACAAATCGTCCATTGCCAGAATAACGTCGCGCAAATTCTCGTATATGTCGAGAAACTTGAAAAGCTTCTCTGAAGAGCGCTTTGTCATTCCAACTGCTGCCGCAAAATTAAGAAGCTGAATCATAATACCTCTCGTGACGCTGCTGAAAACGCTGTCACCGTCGCCACCTTCACCTTCACCGTCATCTCCAAATACCGCCGCTGATAACTTCCGTTCTCCTTTAAACACAACGGCGACGAATTGCTTAAACGTTTTGTTCCATGAAACGATTTCCCTCTCCAATGGCTCCCATTGCATCTTCTGAATATCGTCGATGCTGAATTTCTCAAAGCCTAGCTTATGCAATGTCTCTTCCAATACAGTCCTTCTTGTCACAATGTAAACTTGATAACACTCAGCTTCGTAGCCCCCTGTTATCATCGCCTTTGCCAATCTACTCAAATCCGACATAACCTCATCCGAATATCCCGGAAAACTATCATCTTCGGTGGATTTAGGCTCCTCCGGTACCGAATTATCGGCTTCTTGATTAGAATTCGACGAGGACGAGGCCTGTTTTGCCTTGGATTCATCAATCTTATCGAAATCGGGAATTTTCGGATCTTCGAGAAGTGATCTGAATTCGTCCTCCAAGTAGGACATCGCTCGTTGAAGAATCCCTCCAATGCGATTAATGGATGAAGCGTAGCTTGATTCTGATGAGAATGAAGTGAGCGAGGTTATCAATTTCGAGAGTCGGTCCACAGTTACGAGAAACAAGGAAGAGTCCTCCTCAGAAAGTTGGTTCCATTTCATGAGGCTTTCGGTTGAGTCGTAATTCGCAATCTTTGCCTCAACAAGAAACGGGAAATGCTCCATGGCTTCGGGAAGCTCAGGCGGGTCGGATTCGCAACCTTTTGCGGTTGATAAAGTGGAGATAAATTGGTCTATTTCTTGGCATACTTGGTCGAAGTCGGGAGGAGGATGAGATTCTTCTTCGGTAGTTTCGCCAATCCCCTCCTCCTTGTCGTCTTCTTTTTCCTCTGACTCTGTATTATCTGGCTTCGAATCGGCTTCTTTTGGTGATTCAGAGTTCGCCGCATTGGTAGTGTCATTGGTATGGTCGGGGTCCTGTTCGGGTTGAAGGTTGGGATTGGGGTCGGAGGGGTGGTGGTGGTGATCGTTGTTATCTTGGCCAGCGGTGTCTCTGGGGGAAAAGCTGTGGGATTTTTCAGGATGGTGTTGTTTATCTTTCTCCCACTCCATTGAAGAGAAATTTTGTAGAAACGATATAGCTTGTTATTATGTTGAGGAAAAGAAAAGGAAAACACAAAGGTTAGAAGCCTGAGATTGGAAAGAGAAGCGAAAGTGAAGGAGAAGTATTTTGGATAGATTGAAATGGTCCTTTGTGGTTCGACCAGAGAGAGAGAAGAGAGAGAGAGAGAGAGAGAGAGAGATCTAGATGGGCGGGAACAAAAAGTGGAAGTTAGTGTTTTCTTGGATGAGAGAGGACTAGGTTGTTGTGTCTGTTACAGGAGGAGTTTGACCTTTGAATCTTTCTTTTATGGATTATTATTATTATATATGTGGTTCATGAATGCATCAACGTCCCACCCCCGCTTTTGTGCCCTGAATTGGAGGGACTAAAATGTGGTGGTGTTTTTATTGCATTGCTAACAATTTGGTGCCAAAATTGCAACCCAATTAATAAGGATGGATTCAGAAATCTAGCTTGGTGGGAGGCATCTTATTAATCTAATCGTGGGATTTTATTTTCTAGTCAACCACAGTAAGATCATGCTAAATTAAGACATTCCTTATTTGATTATAAAAAATTTTATGCAATTTTTTTTTATTAAAAGATCAAAAAATATGCACACAATCTTAGATCAATAAAACTTTTAGAGTATGTTTTATATTGATATTGACAAGTCTTTAGATTGATCGAGATAATTTTATTGATACTTTTTTTAATATATATTTCTCCATTTCGGATAAAAATAAAGAGAATCAAGAGCTAAAACCTTTAAATAAACAAACAGTTTATAAATCCATAATATATAATAAATGAACCAGTCAACAAAAGTTGAAGCACAGAACTAATTCTACATTTCTATTTTTTAGAGATATATAAGTGTGTATGCTAAATATTGTATTACTATGCTAAATGCGTAATTTTTAAAATTTAATTTTTTTAGTTTTGAGCGGTACCATATAAGAGAAGAGCGCGCGCTCTCTCTCTTCCCCCAGGGTAGGAATATGGCTGTAAGAATTTCAGCTCTCGCTCGACGTATAATATTTGTGATTGTCATCATCAACTAATGTAAGCTAGGGGCCGGGCTCACATACCTTGGTTATGAGAGGTAATCCTTAAAATTAGGAAAGCGTTACTAGTAGTGGTAAAAGTCTTTTGTAGTAGCTTCATTTGCAGGCACTTCGGTGGCTGAAAATACAGTTCCCGCATGCGATCTTTGTTCCTAGTTTGAATCCGGGTGAATGTTTGATTCGTTCCCAATTTGAATTTAGAGAAAACACTACTCTTGACTGCCGCGAATACCTCTTCGACCGGTGGTCGATCACCATCAATCTATATATAACAGTCAATACAAAAGGAAAAGTAAAAGGAGGATAAAATTAAACTTGGAAAGAAAAAAAGAGTAGATCGATCGAGCTAGCAACCACTTCTTTTAATTAGTTGTTACTGCAGTTACTACTAGTATGGCTGTACGTACGTAGTAGCTTCAATTCATATATACCTTTTGAACTTTTCCCTTTTGAGTTGTAGTAATGGACTACAGGCGAAGTGGACTCGACGAAAATCTTGATTCGCTTGGGTATGGTTGCACTGTTGTCATCAACCCTTTCCTAATTAATAACCAACACACAAAAAACAAAAATTTACAGAGATAGCTAGGTTGGCAGACACAGAGAGGATCGAAAATAATCTATGAAAATTTTTGAATAAAATGAACTCTGGCTTCATCCGTAAAATTTTGAACAAAGCCAAACAATGACAACGAGACAAGGCATAAATATATTAAGTGAATGAAAAAACCGGCCTAGAAATTAATAAAACATGTTTGAATCCCTACAATATATATTCTCGGCTGAAATGCGATTTTCTTTGTTACGCGGGAAGCCATATATCAATGAGAAACTTCTTGTTCTCGCTTTCCTCCATTGCCCGCAGCAGCAACTTTACAACTACTTTGGAAGGGACGAGCTTTCCTTCTATCTTGAAAGCTTAATTAAGTGGATCATTGCACGATCTATATGTAAAAAGTAATTAATCAACACAGTGACACTAACATTCTGCAATTAATCAACACATTGAGCTTTTCTTTGATTTGCATACGCATCGCGTGTGTCCCGACCTCTAGTATATATTAAGAGCATCCAAAACATATAGATCGATCAGCAGATCCTACATTATACATCTGCGGATTGATTCCCTCCGATTACCTTTTTTTATGATTGAAATTCCATGTATGTATGTACAATAATGCAGATTAATTAGAATCTGAACCTCTCTGTGTAAATTTTTGTTTACTTTTTCTAATTAGATAGATGTTAAGTATGAAATTATGGTCTTTTTCACATAATCCATGCAACTGGAAGTCTCTAAATTGCTGGAAAATCTAAGGAAAACCTTACCACGTACTTAGGCCACTTCTAGCACTGTACATGGTATTTTCCTCTAGATAGATAGATACAAGTAATTAAGTACATTGATAATTAGTTATAACGTACTAGTAATAGAGAAGAACAGTTATTTACCACAAAAAATAAAATAAAATAAAATAAAATAAAAAATAAAACTAGAGAGCAATGGAGAGATCACAATTGCGATATATAGAAAACATAATTAAGAAGGTCATGGGGTAAGAAACTGGTGAAATTAAGGACATACATATATGCAGGGCATCCTAATTAAGCAAAACGTAAGTTTACTCTTAATCCAATCACGGAGATCGAACTGTTGTGCATGAGTACTTGCAAACCAAAACATACAGTAGTAGTTCGCTAACATTATTTAATATTGATACAGTACATCTCAATAATTGATATTAGCATATATTGTTCCCTTTCTATGCATGAGAGAAGACATATATATACCTCATGTTAAATTTTGAAGTGTGAACAAAATTAATTTAAATTTAATTTTTAGTCGTGAAAAATGTAGGATCGATAAAAAAACAAACAAAAATTAGAAAGTGTGATCTCTCTCTCTCTCTCTCTCACATGTTATTGCAGCTAGCTATGGTATCTTTTTTGATAAAATGCGGATGTGGCATCTTGTAGCCATTCTCGGTCCTTTTGTCTGTTGGTTGTTATGGCCCTAGTCGTTAAGTGGGGGTGTGGGATTTGGTTGTGTTTTGTGTCTTGCATCGGTTTTCTCTGGTTGCATCTTTCATTGTAAGTGTTTTTTTGGTTGGGTTTCGAACCTCTTGGGTGTTTGGGATAGGGCATTTTTTTTTAAAAATTTTCCTTTGGTCCTTAATGTATTGGTTGGCGGCTTGCCTTCCTAGCAAGGTATTTTGGATCTTGAGTGGCATATGTTGTTGTGGTCTAACAGGTCATTTGGATGGCGTGATTTCAAGGGAGAAGAAAAGGAAAGAGACGGAGGGATAACCAATTCTCTCCCACGTTTGGATGATCAAAGAGGTGGGAGAGGGTGAGAAATAGTGGGAGAGCAGAACCCCTTACAAGTCCACTTTCGTTTCTTGCCAAAAGTGGTGCGATTCTGTGAGAAAGAGAGAACGGACGGATCGTCGTCGACTTCCGGCAGCACGTGCGGTCCACGCTCTCGTTGGATCGTCATCGTACTTGCACCGTTGTCTTTGTCTTGTCAACGCGAAGCTAACTCTGTGATAAAAAACACTGAGTTTTGAACCTTAGTTTTGATCGCTGGAGATGTTTGGTCGCCGAAATAGGAGGGAGACAATTTGATTTCTCATGGTTATTTGGTTGACAAGGTGAGAAACCACATTCTTTTCTTTTCTTTTCTCACTAATAAGGGAGATCACACCCATTTCTTTTCTTTTCTCATCCCTCCATCCAAAGGAGCTGTAAGTCCGTTTCCTTTTGCCGAGAAAAAAAAAATGACATTCTACCTCTAGATTGAATCACTCATCTAACTATACTGTCTATACATACCACAATCCTTTCATGTATACAATCACACTTCCAATCCTCTCGACCATCATTTACCGGGAAAAAAAAAAAAAAAAATTCCTCTCGACCATCCTTTTTTGGTGAGTTCACAGCTAGTTCTCCTAGCATCCTAGCATATAGGATTCCTAAAACAAACAAATTTCATTACAACTTCAAACTATAACACGATTTCTTCTTCAATATTATCAATGTAACATGCTTACCTAAGACAGATAATCGTGTAGTAGTTTTGATCCACGATTTCTTCGTCAATCTTATCGCCTTTTGCAATGACCTTAATTCTCCATTATTTTCAACTCTGTTTTCCCCTAAAAAAATCTGCTCAACACAAGAACTTGGGCTTAATTAATCCTTTGTAAGTTGGAGACAAGTAGAAGAAGGAAATTAAAGCAAGAAATAAAATCAAATTTTAAGAGATGCACAAATTTTGCAACAAGTGTGCCCACATCCTTTCAAGAGATGCACTTTCTAATTGTTTTGCTTTCTTAGTTCATTTTTCTATGCCGGTTTGTATTAATTTCCAAATTTTGGAAGACAAGAAGGGTATAACATACCCCAGAACTCTATTTTAACCCTTTAGCTTGTTTAATGAATTTCCAGTTTTCCAAAAAAAAAAGAAAGAAGGGGGATTAAAGTTACAGATAAAAGCTATGCATACCTCACAGACAATTCAGCCCCCGAAGAAAGCTGTGCACTCCGACGGAGGTGAATCAATTTGTTGGCTGTCTGTTTCGACTAAAGTAGAGGGAGGGAGGGAGGTATATACAAGTGAATGGGAAATAAAAAAGGTAAATACAGTCCGGTTCCTATTCACACCTCTTACGGGCTGCACTGTCACACCCCACTCCGGCCAGCACTCAAATGAGTCCAAACCGACGTGAGGGTGCAACATCAACCACCAATCCAATCCTACAACTCAAGTTCTAGCAACTAAGTTAATCAACAGCCATTTTATTGATAACGCAAAATTTATCGTTCTTACAAACACAGCGGAAGTCTCAAGAAAACGTTTAATGATACAATGAACCAAATATAAGCATAGGCTGCAACTACATCCCTATCATCAATATTTCGCCAAAACTAGCCCAGCCTTCCCGACTTGCTACCCTAAACGAGGGTACAACCACACGACGATCAGCAGTGGATATCTACAACGCCTGCAAAACTGGATTCCAGAATGGAATCCGGGAGTGTTTATGTTTATGAGACATGGATGCAATTCCATATTAACGGTACAACTAAAAGATAATCTCAACTTGTCAAACAATAAACCAAGCAATTAAATTCAACACCGGGCACACAGTCAATAATTGAAGGCATAAGCCTTTTGGCATAAAGCCAATCACCGGGCACAAAGCCAATAATTTAAGGCATAAAAACCTTTTGGCATAAAGCCAATCACCGGGCACTAAGCCAATAATTTAAGGCATAAAAGCCTTTTGGCATAAAGCCAATTACTAGGCATTAAGCCAACATTCAAGTTCAATTCAATATAGAACAACATCTAGCAATCAAACACTCACCTCGTACTCTAAACGAAAGTACAACTATGGTTTGTACTATGGTTTTGGTGCTTGTAGACACCCCATTCTGGACTGTCCAGATTAGTAGTCCTTTTACTTTCTTTATTGACCCCGATGATGATGAACGGTCGAGAACATTTCAAAATCGATAGAAGGTCGTGAGCTTTGAGCGTTGGAACCTTCCCTCTTCAAACCCATTTCGAAACCCTTCAAGTCCAGAGCCAAACAAACCTCAGCAAAACCAAATCTTGCTTACGCCACCTTCTCTTTGGCGTGCGCCAGGTACTTAACACGTGTCAGTCATCGACCGTTGACTTAATTATTCATGGCGCACGCCAATACAGACCTGGCGCACGCCAGTCAAACCCAGTCAAACCGTTACTATTCAACCACGTGCTCGGGACTTTTGTGGCCACCCTGACGTCGTCCACAGCACCCCTGATGATTACACTCGGCAGGGACGTCCCCCTCTCTCTCCTACATCCTCCATCACCTAGTCCCATGCATTTAATGCATGGGAAGCCCCCTTTCTAACCCAACCAGCCTCTAACCCCAGCTGGTTACTCTCCCTCACCAGCACATTTTGGCTATAAATACCCCCCTTGCATTCATTTGCAAGGGGTTAGCACCATTAAGAGTTCAAGTCCCTTCCTCTCTTCTCCGTCTTGTTTTTGCTCTCTTCATTGAAAGAGTAAGAGTTAGAGAAGCTTCACATATCCTACTCTACTGTCCAGTACCACACAACCTCCATCTTCAACCTTCAAAGCTCAAACCACCTTCCATCCATTACACCAAAGGTATACCACCTTTGCGTGGCTTTCTGTTTTCAGCCCCTGAGGGGAACCAGAAGGGCTCTGGCTAGTAGCTGATACTAGTCCAGGCCCCTCTCTGGTAAAATAAATCAATCGAAATGGGCACACTATGGCGCACGCCAGCTTAGTAACGCCGTACGCCACCTTTGGCTGTATGCGCACAGCTGGCATGGGGACCATGTGCTGTTTGTTTGTTGCTTAAATCTCTTCTGTCATCACCTTATTGCATGCTAAAAACCAGTTTACTGCTTTCTGTACTTTTGAGTTGTCTAAGTGTAGCTTTCAATACTTGTATCATTTCTTGCTTTATAAGGCCCCTGGGATCCTTCTGGTCATGACTCCAGAACCCAGATGATGTAAAGCCAAACACTGGATAAAAGGTCAACCTGGCGTACGGTCTCACATGAGTGGCGTACGGCATGTTAGCCAGGGTCCAGTGCCTGGCCCTTGCATCATAGCTCAATCCTGGCCTCTTGTTATCTCCCCACTCTGTTTATGGGGTTGCTTGTCTATTTTTCCTGGCTCTTAGCCATTTCTTACGTCTGAATCTGTATATAATTGCCTTATAAACTGTGTGGTTTGTCCTGGGTGCGCACTGGTCCATTCCAGAGCCCAGAGGGTTGAGAGTAGGAGCTGTGAGAAATCAACAGGGTAGTGTACGCCAGCTTTGAGGTGGCGTGCGCAGGGTCTGTTGGCGTGCAGTGGCCTGGCCATGGCGTGCCAGCACGACGCCTGTTCACGTACCCGACGAGCAGCGTACATCATCCCGTTGAACTGTTCACAGTGCTTGTTCTCAATCTATACTCTTATGTCTAAATTCAATTTAAGCAAGCAAATCATCATCCATAAACATTTTGTCATATAAATTGCAACGTGCTACAGCTTTAATCCCTATTAACTGTTCCCCCGCCCTAATTGGCTAAAATTGGTTGAATGAGAGAAAAATGCAAATGTTTTGATAAAATGCCTGAGTAGAGACCGATCTTCGGATTGGGCGAGAGGGGTGCCATAAAACCCTTCCCCTCTCGTAACCTGGCTCCCGAACCTCAGATATCGAAGGTGACGACGGACCAGTCTACGCCTTTTCAAATCAAATCAAACACTTTTTCAAAATCAAAGCAAAACGTAGCAAACGTTCTCGAGTTCGGTTCCTTGGGTATTCTTCCGCTAAAACCCGAGTGGCGACTCTGAATCGAAGCGTTTCGCCGCGCTATTTTCCAAAATGGGCCGCCCCCCGAACAATATCTATTCCAAACCAAAATCGGGCGATTTTTCGGGGCGTGTGTCCACAGTGGCGACTCTGCTGGGGATCATTGCATTGATTAATATCTAGGCATTAATACATAAATGAACAATCTTCAAAAGCCTGGCAAAACAGTACGCTCCGCGCTGCTGAAGAACGGAATGGTAACGTAACAGGATCTCAGCATCCGACCAATCTGAACTGGGGCTTTGTTATTGTTCACTTGTGTAGTTTTGTCTAAATATTGATCAATAAAAGTGAGCCAAGCTTCAAAAGGCACTTTCAAAATTTCGCATTTCTCTCTCATTTAGTCGAACTTTGGCGTTCTTCATTTGCATCGATGTTGGATAAGCCCCGTTGAGGTGTTTTGGGTAACCGGCACAGTTTACTGGAGCCCGGGGTCCTCGAATGCCCAACAACCTTGGACGATGATGAGTCGTAATACCGTTCGACCATTGCTTTGCTGCACGCATTGCAGTGGGAGGTATACCGCGGCTCTAGTCAGAGGAACCCCTTTCAGCCAAAACCCAGCCTCGTCATGCGTACAAAGCACTAGAACCTTTCAACCTAAGACAGGGACCTACAGGGTAGGGTTACTTGCATCTAACCCCCATAAACTGTCTATGTGTTACTGCTTTCCTTATCGCATGCCTGTACATACATACATCCCGTTCTGCGTAGGAGCATGCTAGGGCGGCTTTTAGGTCTGTCTCGAGTTCATCTCGTGGTTGTTAGGACCCTGCTATGGACCGATGAAGAGTCGCGCATCTCGATATTGCGCGTTATCAATTTCCAAAATCCTTGAGTCAAGCGAGACTTTGGGAAATCATGACTGTTTAAGTCTTTTGTCTAAACCTAGTCGAAGTTTCAAACAGAAAACCAGGAACAACGGAAAGCATATCGTGATACCCACACCATCCAGGTTAAAAGTGCTAATCACTTACACCATCAAGGCTCCGGCACAGTGCTGCTTACGTCACCTCAGGTTATGGTATCACGCCATCTGCGTCGAGTTGTTCCGACCTCCAAAGTTGAAACTTCGATAAAGGAGCGGTCAAAAGGCTTAGGTTGTTTTGACATCCTTTAGTATCCATCGACCCAAATGAGGATACACCATCGAAAAAGAAATCCGAGGATTCTATGGCAGCGTCCTAACAGCATGAGTTGGACTCCCTCTAGTGTTAGAGTCTAGGAGGACACCGACGACGTTGGCATGTTCACATTTTCTTTCAATTCCTTTCAAAATAAACTGTTGCAGGCTGTCATTGAGCCCATTTATTTTGCTGTTTAGCTGAGCCATGGGGAGCATCGAAATCAAGAACCAAACCTGCTTGGGAACGTCCGTCGGGTCCGTTTGAGGGTCTGTTTGGGGATTGGCTTTTCTGCTCGTCACAACGGAAGCTCAGTTCTGTGTTCTGTCCAAGGAGGATTCGCCGCCAACCACTCCGCACGAATCTCCTCCGTCCTCTCCATCTCCACCCGTATCTCCGAAACCGATCAAGGCAGAAACCCTAGACATGGCAGATATTCCTCCACCGAATCTCGCTACCCTCTTAGCCGATCTTCAGCACAACCTCGCCATCATGCAACAAAGAGCTGACCAGGCCGATACCGCCATGGCTAATCTGCAGGCTCTTATCAATGAAAGAGTCCCAGTCGCAAGGATAGAAGGCGACCGGGAAGGGCGCGAAAACCCAGCTGGGGATGACATCCCGGCCGAACAACCCGCTGCGAATCCCGAGATGGCTGCCCTGATCGCCAAAATGGCTAAGCTGGAAGAATCAGTTGCCAAGTCCGAAAGAATCAGCGCCGGAGGGTTGGACATGGACCGTCTCTGCCCCTTTCCAAATGCACGGCTCCCGGAAAGGTTCAAAATGCCCGACTTTACAAAGTTCGACGGGACAGGCGATCCAAAGACACACCTGCTGGCTTATCACGGTGCAATGAAACTGCATGGGGTCGAAGAGGAGGCAATGGCCCAATTGTTCCCTCAAACTCTGGCTGGCCCAGCTTTCCAATGGTTCTTGTCTCTCGACGTTTCCAAGCGCAAAACATGGGAAGATATTGGTGCGGCCTTCTTCGCCCAGTACAGCTACAACTCCCAACTCAAAATGACCACCCGAGAGTTGGAATCCACCAAGATGAATCCGAAAGAGTCCTTTGCGGATTTTATCAAGCGTTGGAGGACCAAGGCTGCAGTTATGACCGATCGGCCGAGTGAGAAGGATCAGATCCGTATCATCTCCCGTAATCTGCGGCCTGACTTTGCTAAAAATCTGGTGCTTGTCCAAGGGGCCGATTGGGATACTTTCTTTGAATCCGGCCTTGCCATCGAAGAAGCTCTCCAAACTGGGGTTCTGCCGCGCAGCGACCCTCCTTCCTCCTCCTCGGGATCCAAAGCCAAAACTCGCGCTTACTCAGGGAGCAGCGCTGCTCTATTCGGCAATAACAGTTATGCCAATGCCACGACTGCCGGAAACAGTAATACTCAAGACTCCAACCACATTGCCGATGTCAACCAGGTCCAAGCCCCTCCAAAGCACCGAAACCGTAACCAGCCCCGGAACTTCACCAAATTTGAAGCTCCGCTCTCTCAAGTGCTAGAAAGGTTGGCCAAATCCGGTCACCTCAAACCAATGGATCCAACTCCACTGCCCCAAAATCTATCCCCCAGCCACAATCCGAATGTTTTCTGCGCCTATCACCAAATGCCCGGCCATCACACCGATTCCTGCTACCGCCTCCGCCACGCGATTCAGGATTTGGTGGACAACGGCACTCTCCCAACCCCTCCTAAGCCTAACGTCATCACCAACTCCATGCCGCAGCACAACGGCCACCCTCAAATCAACCAGATCAGCCTTACCTCCACTATAATCCAACCTAGCTCCACTATATTCAACCCCACTGACCATATAGCCCCAGAACATCACCCGAAACCCGTTGTGACCATCCCGGCAGAATTCAGTGTCAACATGCTGGCAGTTGGCTGGGATATGGAGGACAAAGCAAGGGAATGGGCAGAACTTGCCAACGACTGGAACGAGCAGTACTTCTTGGGATTCCCCCAGGCACCAGTTGTCGATCAAGCTCAGTTGGACCAATGGGAGGAGGATTGGAACGCGGCAAGGACGGATCCGCTCGACGGCCTGTCACTATTTATGCTTTTCTACCAGCCTGAGCCTGCTGCAGCCGAAACTGAGGAGGAATACGTGTGGGACCCGGAGCCCGTTGCTGCTCAATTGGCCTGGAATCAGAACTTCCACATGGAAAAGGGGGACGACGATCAGAATTTAGGCGAACAGTTCTTGGATTGCTACAGCCAAGAAGAAATCATCCCTGATGTGCGCCGACAGCTGGGGGAAGCATGGCCATTATTCGACTCCATCTCCAATGCTGTGCATGCAGGCGACCCGACCGTCGACATTGTGCCTGCAGGAATGCCGCGTCCGTTAGTGCATCCTAGGGATGATTGCTCTATTATGGTATTGAATGCACCGCCCGATAACCTGTGGGATGTTGATGAGATTGTCGACCTTAGCCCACTGCCTGCTGATTTCTGGGACGTCAATGAAGTGGTCGACGTTCAGGTCGGGAATGAAATCTGGACCGTCGATACTGCTTTGGTGGACGGAGGCCTTTGGGATGTACCATTCGTCACTAATCCGGAGATTGGGTTTTGTGAAGCTGCCGCACAGGATCCGGCCCCTTGGGAAGGACAAGTCATGAGTGATCTGGAATGGGTTATGGCTTCGGACCAGGTTGCATCAATCGACAAGGGGAAACGCAAGCTAGAGGAAGTGCCTGCTGACTTCTGGGATTTTGTGGACACATCGCCTTGGTGGGAGGTCGCTAACGTCACTCGGAGCGGCCGAGTCTTCCAACCACCCAATCTTTCGGCTGGAAGCTCGTCCAATCCCGGTAGCGATCAAAGACCCACTATTCCCTCTGCGCACAAAAGAACACTCCGGCCATTCCTAGCGGGGTACCTGAAGAGGATGCCATCCTGAAACAGCTGGAAAGGATTCCCGCCGCCGTCTCCGTCTGGGGTCTGATATCGTCATCAAAGGAGCATCGAGAAAGGCTGTCTGCAGCGCTGGCTCGTCTTACTGTACCAACGGATATCACCGCTGAGGCCATGGTTGCCCTGGTCTTGCCTCTGCTTTCCAAGCATTCCGTCACTTTCACCGAAAAAGATCTGCCTGTCGATGGGACTGCTCACAATCGCCCATTGCACATTACTCTCAAGTGCAGGGGACATTGGGTTCCAACCGTGTTAATCGATAACGGATCTGCAATCAACGTCTGCCCGATGAGGGTTGCTTACCGTCTGGGGCTCACAAAGGCTGACCTCACGCCTTCCAATCTGGCAGTCAAGGCCTATGACAACACGCGACGCATAGTCGAGGGGACTCTCATGCTGAAACTGGATGCCGAGGGTTTCGAAATGGACGTAGAATTCCATGTGATTGACATCCCTGCCACCTTCAACCTGTTATTGGGGAGGCCGTGGCTGCACAGAGCGGACATCATGGCTGTACCGTCGACTCTCCACCAGAAGGTCATGCTGGGGCTTCCTACTGGGACTCTAACCATCTGCGGAGACTCTGGGATCCGCCCGCTCAAGAACGATGGGACGCCTGTTTTGGGGATCATGCACGGAGAAGAAGACTCAGACTTTGGAGGATTTGCTTTCGACACCTCTGGCTCAGTCCTGTCCATTGTCATGGACGACGACTTCATAATCAGCTCTACTGCCCTCGAAATCATGAGGAAGATGTCGTTCATGCCTGGCTTAGGGCTCGGGATCAACCAGCAGGGGATCGCTGAGTTCCCTGTCTTTCCCTTTACCGAAGGCCGCTTTGGCCTGGGATACACTCCCCCTACCAAAAAGGCCAAATTAGGGAAAGATACGGGAAAACCTTGGACCCTTTATGGTAACCCCGACAGCTATTTCGTCCGTGAAGGAGGAGGCATTGCTTATCTGGGGCAGGCTGAACCGTTTTGGGATCAAGTGACTAGGACTTGGCTTCCGGGCTTCGAAATTTTCGCTGCCGACACTTGGTCTGATGACGAAGAGGAAATTGCAAAGGAAGAACTGGCTGCAAAGGAGTTCAAGAAGCAGTTGGTCGCAATCAAGGAAAAGGCAGACTGGCTGGTTGCTTTTGATCAAGGGGGTCTAGAGGAGCTGTTCTCCCAAGTGGGTTTGGTTGGCAAGGAAGATGAGGCTGAAGTGCTGATGCTTGGGCCCAACTCTCCAGATCTTCTCAGCGATCCAACCTCCCTCATCGTCGAAGCAAAGGGTAGTCTCAATAACTGCATTTTCACTCCCCGTCTAACTTGCATTGATGATGTATCTGAATCTGACACAGAGTCTGTCGAGTCTAAGTCTAGCTCAGAGTCGGAGTTTGTGCCTCTCGGCCCTCCACGTCATAGCTTTTACTTTGAGTTCGAGTCGACTGTACTTGGCAACCCCTCTGGGTTTTGTGAAATGAACGATCCTGCTTCCGATTACTTTGCTGACTTTTACATAAACTGTGTCGACCCCGACGATGAAGGAATCGACTTTGACGGGAACATCCCGGCCGAGTTGCGTTCCCTCATCGAAAGGGAAGACGAAAGGCATGCTCAGCCTCTAAAAGAAGAAGTAATTTCAATAAATTTGAAAGATGAGGATGACCCCCGCATGATACAAATCGGTTCAAACTTATCCCCGGAAAATCACGCTGGTACCATCGAGGCGCTCAAAGAATACTTCGAAGTTTTCGCCTGGTCTCACGCCGACATGCCTGGCATCGATCCCGAAATAGTACAGCACCGCATTCCGTTAATGCCAGGGGCAGTTCCTGTCAAGCAGAAGCTCCGCAGAATGAGGCCGGATTGGGTTCAGAAGATCAAAGAAGAGGTCACCAAGCAGATTGACGCAGGATTCCTGAGGGTTGCTGAATACCCCCAATGGGTTGCCAACATCGTACCTGTACCCAAGAAGGATGGAAGGATCCGGGTTTGTGTCGATTTTAGGGATTTGAACAAGGCAAGCCCCAAAGATAGTTTTCCCTTGCCTCACATCGATGTGCTTGTGGATAACACGGCGGGGCATGCCTTGCTCTCCTTTGTCGACGGGTTCGCAGGATACAATCAGATCTTCATGGCCCCAGAGGATCAGGAGAAGACAACGTTCGTCACAGAATGGGGAACCTACTGTTACGTGAAAATGCCTTTCGGACTCAAGAATGCCGGGTGCACCTTCCAAAGGGCCCAAACAACCCTGTTCCATGACTTCATCCACAAGACAGTCGAGGTGTACGTCGACGACATGATCGTAAAGGCAAAAGAGGAAAAGGACTATCTCCCTTCGCTCAGGCAGTTTCTCGAAAGGC